>JAVSCE010001139.1:0-100738 GCA_032199065.1 Smutsia gigantea
TTTTTCGCATAGTATTCAAGATCAAATAGACAACATTCACCATGTTATTGATAAGTTTTCACAAATTCCTGGATTGTTAAATTGGTTTTCTTTGTTTCATTGGATATGGGCTATAATTGTAGGTGTAATACTGTTATGCATTTGTATTCCTGTTCTGGTGTGTGTACGGAAGGCAGTTGTTGGTCTTTTAAAACCAATACAAGCATATGCTACTTTTCAAGAATTAACTTCAAGAAATAAGTGATTCCTTTTAAACAACCTTGTAAAATCATATACTGATTCCCCACCTGCATTTGCTGCAAGAAAATAATCATGTATATTGTGATTTTATCCAGAATTATAGCTGCTGGCTGTCCTCTCTTTCATATTTTATCTCCCTGTTTGGTTCCAGGAGATGGCTGGTTAGCCAGAGACGGGTCAGATTCCTCATGGGAGGAACAACCTAAGACAGGCACAGCAGCAAGGGACCTCAGGTGAGCAACGTGGGGGCCAACTGAGGTGAGGCATAGAACTGCACCCCTCCAGACAAGAGAGACATTGCCTGTGACAAGCTATGTCACAGGCCAAGCCCAGCTAATCATTATTCTGGTACCTTCCACAAATATATACATATGGATTTGCGTCAATTAAAATAAAAAAGGGGGAAATGTGGGATTTACTTATAATTTAAGTATAAAAATCATATGAATAATCATAGTTGACTTGATTGATTATAGTAACAGAATTAGTTTCTCTGATATGACTGCCTTTGCATTGTTCACCTTGTGAGAACTTGTTCACTATGTTCCTTGCATTGTTCACCTTGTGGGAGCTTGTTCACTGTATTGGAACTTGTTCGTTGCATGGTGAGCAATAATGTCTTGTGTATTGAAAAGTTGTTAAGAGATAAAACTTCAAAAGTTCACATCGCAAGAAAAAATAATTTGTAACTATGTATGTGGAAGGATGTTAACTAAACTTACTGTGATAATAATTTCACAATTTAAAAAATGTAAAAAAAAAAGTAAATACTGAAAAAGTAATACAAGCTCTGCAGTAAATGAAAAAAAAAAAAAAAGAATGCAGCAGCCCAGTTTGAAAAAGACATATACACCCATGTGTTTATTGCAGCACTATTTACAATAGCCAAAAAATGAAAGCAACCAATGTGCCCAGCAGTAGATGAAAGGATAAAGAAAATGTGGTACATATACACAATGGAATATTATTCAGCCATAAGAAGAAAACAAATTCTACCATTTGCAGCAACATGGATGGAGCTAGAGGGTATTATGCTCAGTGAAATAAGCCAAGTGGAAAAGACAAGTTATCAAATGATTTCACTCATATGTGGAGCATAAGAGCAAAGAAAAAAAAACTGAAGGAACAAAACAGCAGGAGACTCACAGAACCCAAGAATGGACTAATAGTTACCAAAGGGAAAGGGACTGGGGAAAATAGGTGGGAAGGGAGGCATAAGAGGGAAAAAGGGGCATTATGATTAGCAGATGTAATGTTGGGGGGGGCATGGGGAGGGCTGTACAACTCAGAGAAGACAAGTAGTGATTCTAAAACATCTCGCTACGCTTATGGACAGTGACTGTAATGGCGTAGGTGGGGGGACCTGATGAAGTGGGGAGTTTAATAACCATAATGTTGCACATGTAATTATAGATTAATGATACCAAAATAAAAATAAAATAATTTACCAAAAAAAAAAAACAAACAATATGGAGGTTCCTCAAAAAACTCAAAATAGATATACCTAGGACCCAGCAAATCCCCTTCTGGGAATTTACCCAAAGAAAATCTAAATCATTAATTTGAAAATATATTTGCACACCATTGTTCATTGCAGCATTATTTACAATAACCAAGATGTGGAAGCAACCCAATTGTCCATACATAGATGAATGGATAAAGAATATGTGGTATACACAATGGAACATTAGTCATAAAAAAGAAGGAAATCTTGCCATTTGCAACAATGTGGATGGGCCTAGAAGGTATCATCATAAGTAAAATAAGTCAGATAAGGGAAATACCATATGATTTCATTTATATATAGAATCTAAAACAAATAAGCAAATAAAAAAGAAATAAGCCCATAACTGCTGACAACAGACTGTTGGTCACAGTAGGGAGGGGGATGGAGGGATGGGTGAAATAGATGAAGGGGATAAAGAGGTACTTCAAATTATAAAATAAATTAATCATAGGAATGGAAGTACAACACAGAAAATATAATCAATAATACTATAATATGTTGGTATGGTGACAAGGGGTAACTACACTTAAGGTGGCAAGCATTTAGTAATGCATATAATTATTGAATCATTATGTTGTATATCCAAAACAAAAATAATATTGTATATCAACTATATTCCAATAAAATATTTTAAAAAGGAAAATTACAGGGTAATAATAAAAATCAAAATAAACTTATAAAAAAAAAAATGGGCAGAGGATATGAATAGAGACATTTCTCCAAAGAAGAAATTCAGATGGCGAACAGGCACATGAAAAGATGCTCCACATCGATCATCAGAGAAATGCAAATTAAAACCACAGTGAGGTATCACCTCACACCAGTGAGGATGGCCAACATCC
Organism: Smutsia gigantea; assembly: GCA_032199065.1. Lineage (NCBI taxonomy): Eukaryota > Metazoa > Chordata > Mammalia > Pholidota > Manidae > Smutsia > Smutsia gigantea. Next base: position 2,590 of record JAVSCE010001139.1, read on the forward strand.
AAAACACAAACAACAACAAATGTTGATGAGGATGTGGAGAAAAGGGAACCCTCCTACACTGCTGGTGGGAATGCAAATTAGTTCAACCATTGTGGAAAGCAGTAAGGAGGTTCCTCAAAAAACTCAAAATAGAAATGCCATTTCACCGAGGAATCCCACTCCTAGGAATTTACCCTAAGAATGCAGCAGTGCAGTTTCAAAAAGACATATGCACCCGGATGTTTATCACAGCACTATTTACAATAGCCAAGAAATGGAAGCAACCTAAGTGTCCATCAGTAGATGAATGGATAAAGAAGATGTGGCACATATACACAATGGAATATTATTCAGCCATAAGAAGAAAAGAAATCCTACCATTTGCCACAACATGGACAGAGCTAGAAGGTATTATGCTCAGTGAAATAAGCCAAGAGGAAAAAGACAAGTATAAATGATTTCACTCATATGAGCATAAGAGCAAAGAAAAAAACAGCAGCAGACTCACAGAACCCAAGAATGGACTAACAGTTACCAAAGGGAAAGAGACTGGGGAGGATGGGTGGGAAGGGAGGGACAAGGGGGAAAAAGGGGCATTACAATTAGCAGACGTAATGTTGGGGGGGTGCGGGGAGGGCTGTACAACTCCGAGAAGACAAGTACTGATTCTATAGCTTCTTACTATGCTGAAGGACAGTGACTGTAATGGGGTAGGTGGGGGGGACCTGATGAAGTGGGGAGTTTAATAACCATAATGTTGCACATGTAATTGTAGATTAATGATACCAAAATAAAAAAATATAAAAATAAATAAATAAAAGAGTGAACCTAGAGAATAAACAAAGTGACCGCATGATGACGAGGGAATCTGTGAGCACGATGGCAGTAGGAGCCATTAGCTTTGAAACACTAGGCGTTTTATCTTAGACAAACTTATCAAAACTTCTCGTGTAGAACTGGTCAGAAAGGAAAAGCACTAAAATGATCTGTCTTCTGTGCGGGAAGTCAAAAAGCATTTTAAAAATTTGTTCTTGCGAATTATGTATATATATTTTAATACCAATAATCAACACCCTTTTATATTCCATCTCTTCCATCTTTATCTACTCAAAAGTCACAATGTTATTCCCCTATATTTACTTTCATAAGTTTAAATATTTTATGTTCTCCATAGGCTAACCTACTTTTTATATCCCCTTCCCATTATCTGCTGCCAGGTTACAGAAATACAAGTGATCTTGAAAACCTGATTTTGTATCTTGTGAAGTTCTAAGTTTTCTTATTAGTACAAGCAATTTTATGATAGATATCTTAGGATATTTTAAAGGTACACAACAATGTACTCTGAGAATATAGAAAGTTTAACTGTTTTTTTCAATGCTTATGCCTCTTTTTCCTTCTTTGTCTTAACAGACCAGCTAGATATTCTAGTATAATGCTGAGGGAGAGTGGGTGAGGCTGGACACGAATGCTTGTTCCTGATCTTACAGGAAAGCATTTTACCAATCATACATGTGCTGAGAATGTGTCACAAACAGGTGGGGAAATTTGTCATTTATTCATTCTGCATCAATTAAGGTGGAATATGAATATTTCTGCGTTTAGTCTGTGGGGAAGTTGGGATTCCTATGGCCAGGATCCTCACTGAACATAAACGACTCTATGATGTAACTGGACTGTTTCTAGGCTACTGCTTCTCACCCGTAGGCAGTAAGGTATTATTGCAGTACAGGAGAAGGCGGCCCAGTGCTCTCAGTGAAGCAAGAGACGCACTACCTACTGTTGGAAGAACAAGCCGGTAATAAGCCCTTTCACCCCCAGAATGTTCTACGGTCATTTCGTTGGTCCCACTGAATCCATAGTGAACTTGCCTGAGGCTGGAACCCACTGGCAGGACAACACCATTAAAGTGGCGAATTGAACTGGCTTCAGGAAATTAAAGCTCTCTCACTTCTTGGGAATGAACCCCACTTGGCCAGAGTATATTATCCTTTGCATATGCTGCTGGATTCCATTTGCTAACATTTTGGTGAGCATTTCTTGCAGCTTCGGGTGTAATGCCTTACATGAAAGGGCATGAGGGACATTACAGAAAGGTCCTACAAATCCCAAGGAGTAAGTTACATGTGCACATACATTTGTTAAAATGCAACAATGCAGGGACAGACTTCGTTTTAAGATGCTTTGAAGACACTTAGAAATTGAAGGCTTGTGGCCACCCTACATTAAGCAAGTCCATCTGCACCACTTTCCCAACAGCACTGGCTCACTTCATTTCTCCATGTAACATCTGGTAATTCTCGCAATATTTCACACTTTTCACCGTTCTTCTATTTCTTAAGTGACCAGTGATCTTCGATGTTGCCGCTGTAGTTGTCTCAGGTGCCCCCAACTGCACCCACGAGATGGCAAATTTAATCAGTGGGAGTTCTCACTGGCCATCCCATCTCTCTCCCTCTGCTCAGGCCTCCCTGTCCCATCACACACAGCAGTGTTGAAATAAGGCCAATGAGTTATCTGACAATGGCCTCTAAGAGTGCCAGTGAGAGTGTCATGTGTCTCATGTTAATTCAAAAGCGAAAAAAGATTCAGCTTAGGGAGGAGGTCATGTCAAAGGCCAAGATAGGCTAAAAACAAGCCCGTTTCACCAAAGTTAGCCCAGTTGTTCACTGGGTACAAACGCACAGAAAAAGCTCCTTTTTTTTAAAAACATACTTTATTTTATTATCATTAAACTACAATAACATGTGCAATATTACGGTTATTAAAATACCCCTTCATCAGGTCCCCCCCACCAACCCCATTACAGTCACTGTCCATCAGCGTAGTGAGATGCTACAGAATCACTACTTATCTTCTCTGAGTTGTACTACCCACCCAGTGCCCCTTCAACATTATATCTGCTAATCGTAATGCCCCTTTTCCCCTCTTATCCCTCCCTTCCCGCACATTTTCCCCAGTCCCTTTCCCTTTGGTAACTATTAGTCCGTTCTTGGGTTCTGTGAGTCTGCTGCTGTTTTGTTCCTTCAGTATTTTTTCTTTGTTCTTATACTCCACATATGAGTGAAATCATTTGATACTTGCCTTTTTCGGCTTCGCTTATTTCACTGAGCATAATAGCCTCTAGCTCCATTCATGTTGTTGCAAATGGTAGGATTTGTTTCCTTCTTATGGCTGAATAATATTCCATTGTGTATATGTACCACATCTTCTTTATCCATTCATCTACTGATGAACACTTAGGTTTCTTCCATTTCTTGGCTATTGTAAATAGTGCTGCAATAAACATAGGGGTGCATCTGTCCTTTTCATATTGGGCTGCTGCATTCTTAGGGTAAATTCCTAGGAGTGAAATTCCTGGGTCAAAAGGTATTTCTATTTGAGTTTTTTGAGGAACCTCCTTACTGCTTTCCACAATGGTTGAACTAATTTGCAGTCCCAAGAGAAGTGTAGGAGGGTTCCCTTTTCTCCACATCCTCGCCAACATTTGTTGTTGTTTGTGTTTTGGATGTTGGCCATCCTCACTGGTGTGAGGTGATATCTCATTGTGGTTTTAATCTGCATTTCTCTGATGATTAGCGATGTGGAGCATCTTTTCATGTGCCTGTTGGCCATCTGAATTTCTTCTTTGGAGAAGTGTCTATTCATGTCCTCTGCCCATTTCTTAATTGGATTATTTGCTTTCTGTTTCTTAAGGTGCATGAGTTCTTTATATATTTTGGATGTCAACCCTTTATCAGATACATTTTGTATGAATATATTCTCCCATACTGTAGGATGTCTTTTTGTTCTACTGATGGTGTCCTTTGCTGTACAGAAGCTTTTCAGCTTGATATAGTCCCACTTGTTCATTTTTGCTTTGTTTCCCTTGCCCGGGGAGATATGTTCATGAAGAAGTTGCTCACGTTTATGTCCAAGAGATTTTTGCTGTGTTTTTTTCTAAGAGTTTTATGGTTTCATGACTTACATTCAGGTCTTTGATCCACCTTGAGTTTACCTTTGGGTATGGGGCTACAGAGTAGTCCAGTTTCATTGTCTTACATGTAGCTGCCCAGTTTTTCCAACACCAGCTGCTGAAGAGGCTGTCATCTCCCCATTGTATATCCAAGGCACTTTTATCAAATATTAATTGACTGTATATGTTTGGGTTAATGTTTGGATTTTCTATTGTGTTCCACTGGTCTGTGGGTCTGTTTTTGTGCCAATACCAAATTGTCTTGATTACTGTGGCTTTGTAGTAGAGCTTGAAGTCAGGGAGTGTAATTATCCCTGTTTTATTCCTCCTTCCCAGGATTGATTTGGCTACTCGGGGTCTTTTGTGGTTCCATATGAATTTTAGAATTATTTCTTCCAGTTCATTGAAGAAAGCTGGTGGTATTTTGATAGGGATTGCATTTAATCTGTAGATTGCTTTAGGTAGTATAGCCATTTTGACAATATTTATTCTTCCTAGCCAAGAGCATGGGATGCATTTCCATTTGTTAGTGTCCTCTTTAATTTCTCTTAGGAGTGTCTTGTAGTTTTCAGAGTACAGGTCTTTCACTTCCTTCGTTAGGTTTATTCCTAGGTATTTTATTCTTTTTGATGCAATTGTGAATGGAATTGTTTTACTGATTTCTCTTTCTGTTAGTTCATCATTAGTGTATAGGAAAGCAACAGATTTCTGTGTGTTAATTTTGTATCCTGCAACTTTGCTGAATTCAGATATTAGTTCTAGTAGTTTTGGAATGGAATCTTTAGGGTTTTTTATGTACAGTATCATGTCATCTGCAAATAGTGATAATTTGACTTCTTTACCAATCTGGATGCCTGTATATCTTTGTTTTGTCTGATTGCTGGGCTAGGACCTCCAGTACTATGTTGAGTAACAGTAGAGAGAGTGGGCATCCCTGTCTTCTTCCTGATCTTAGATGAAAAGCTTTCAGCGTCTCACAGTTAAGTATGATGTTAGCTGTGGGTTTGTCATATATGGCCTTTATGATGTTGAGGTACATGCCGTCGATACCCATTTTGTTGAGAGTTTTAATCAGGAATGGATGCTGAGTTTTGTCAAATGCTTTTTCAGCATCTATGGAGATGATCATGTGGTTTTTGTTCTTTTTTTTGTTGATGTGGTGGATGATGTTGCTGGATTTTCGAATGTTGTACCATCCTTGCATCCCTGGGATGAATCCCACTTGATCATGGTGTATGATCCTCTTATGCATTTTTGAATTCAGTTTGCTAATATTTTGTTGAGTATTTTTGCATCTACGTTCTTCAGGGATATTGGTCTGTAATTTTCTTTTTTGGTGAGGTCTTTGCCCGGTTTTGGTGTTAGAGTGATGCTGGCATCATAGAATGAGTTTGGAAGTATTCCCTCCTCCTCTATTTTTTGGAAAACTTTAAGGAGAATGGGTGTTATTTCTTCTCTGTATGTCTGGTAGAATTCATAGGTGAATCCATCAGGCCCGGGGATTTTGTTCTTGGGTAGTTTTTTGATTACCAATTCAATTTCGTCGCTGGTGATTGGTCTGTTTAGTTTTTCTGTTTCTTGCTTGGTCAGTCTTGGAAGGTTGTATTTTTCTAAGAAGTTGTCCATTTCTTCTATGTTTTCCAGCTTGTTAGCATATAGATTCTCATAATATTCTCTTATGATTCTTTGTATTTCTGTGGGGTCCGTCGTGATTTTTCCTTTCTCATTTCTGATTGTGTTTATGTGTGTAGATTCTCTTTTTCTCTTAATGAGTCTGGCTAGGGGTTTATCTATTTTGTTTATTTTTTCAAAGAACCAGCTCTTGGTTTCATTGATTTTTTTCTATTGTTTTATTCTTCTCAATTTTATTTATTTCTTCTCTGATCTTTATTATGTCCATCCTTCTGGTGACTTTGGGCCTCATTTGTTCTTCTTTTTCCAATTTCAGTAATTGTGTCTTTAGACTATTCATTTGGGAATGTTCTTCCTTCTTTAAATAGGCCTGGACTGCAATATACTTTCCTCTTAGAACTGCCTTTGCTGCGTCCCACAGAAGTTGTGGCTTTGTGTTGTTGTTGTCATTAGTCTCCATATATCTTTGATTTCTGTTTTGATTTGGTTGTTAACCCATTGATTAATTAGGAGAGTGTTGTTAAGTCTCCATGTATTTGTGAGCCTTTTTGATTTCTTTCTAAAATTTATTTCTAGTTTTATACCTTGATGATCTGAGAAGTTGGTTGGTAGGATTTCAATATTTGTGAAATTACTGAGGTTCTTTTTGTGGCCTAGTATGTGGTCTATTCTGGAAAATGTTTCATGTCCACTTGAGAAGAAAGTGTATCCTGTTGCTTTTGGGTGTAGAGTTCTGTAGATGTCTGTTAGGTCCATCTGTTCTAGTGTGTTGTTCAGTGCCTCTGTGTCTTTACTTATTTTCTGTCTGGTTGATCTGTCCTCTGGAGTGAGTGGTGTGTTGAAGTCTCCTAAGATGAATGCATTGCTGTCTACTTCCTCCTTTAATTCTGTTAGTATTTGTCTCACATGTGCTGGCGCTCCTGTGTTGGGTGCATATATATTTATAATGGTTATATCTTCTTGTTGGACTGACCCCTTTATCATTATGTAATGTCCTTCTTTATCTTTTGCTACTTTCTTCGTTTTGAAGTCTATTTTGTCTGATACAAGTACTGCAACACCTGCTTTTTTCTCTTTGTTGTTTGCCTGAAATATCTTTTTCCATCCCTTCACTTTTAGTCTGTGTATATCTTTGGATTTGAGGTGTTTCTTGTAGGTAGCATATAGATGGGTCTTGCTTTTTTATCCATTCTGTTGCTCTGTGTCTTTTGGTGCATTCAGTCCATTTACATTTAGGGTGATTATTGATAGATATGTACTTATTGCCATTGCTGGCTTTAGATTCGTGGTTACCAAGGGTTCAAGGGTTGCTTCTTTACTATCTAACAATCTAACTTAACTTTCTTTTTAAGTTATTGTAAACACAGTCTGATGTTTCTTTATTTCTCTCACTTCTTATTCCTCCTCCTCCATTCTTTCTATAATAGGTGTTTTATTCTTTGCCTTTGTTAGTATTTGGATGGTCTGCTTTCTTTCCTATGATTTTATTTTCTCTGGTGACATCCTTTTAGCCTTAGGTGTGCTTCCATCTAGAGCAGTCCATTTAAGATATCCTGTAGTGGTGGTTTACGAGAGGCAAATTATCTCAATTTTCGTTTGTCTGGAAATTGTTTAATCCCTCCATCATATTTAAATGATAATTGTGCTGGATACAATACTCTTGGTTCGAGGCCCTTCTGTTTCATAACGTTAAGTATATCATGCCATTCTCTTCTGGCCTGTAACGTTTCTGTTGAGAAGTCTGATGATAGTCTGATGGGTTTTCCTTTGTAGGTGATCTTTGTTCTCTCTCTAGCTGCGTTTAATACCCTGTCTTTATCTTTGATCATTGCCATCTTAATTATTATGTGTCTTGGTGTTGTCTTCCTTGGGTCCCTTGTGTTGGGAGATCTATGAGCTTCGGTGGACTGCGAGACTACTTCCTTCCCCAGTGAAGGAAAGTTTTCAGCAATTATTTCTTCAAAGACACTTTCTATCCCTTTTTCTCTCTCTTCTTCCTCTGGTATTCCTATAATGCGAATATTGTTCCGTTTGGATTGGTCACACAGTTCTCTTAATATTCTTTCATTCCTAGAAATCCTTTTATCTCTCTCTGCCTCAGCTGCTCTGTACTCCTGTTCTCTGTTTTCTATTCCATTAACAGTCTCTCGCATCTCATCCATTCTGCTGTTAAGCCCGTCGATAGCTTGTCTGATTTCTGTATTGTCTTTCTTCAGTTCCCTCACTTCCTCCCTCAGCTCTTGCACATTTCTCTGTAGGTCCATCAGCATGGTTATGACTTTTATTCTAAATTCTTTTTCAGGGAGGCTGTGCATTTCCATCCCTTCAGACTCCCTCTCTGGGGTTGTCTGGTTGATTTTGGTCTGAACCATATTCCTCTGTATTTTCATGACTATAGAATTGGTCACTGATAGTTGCCACGTATGTCAGCTGGGCTCTTTAAGACTTTAAAAAGAGAAGAAAAAAAAAGGAGAAAAGAAAAGAAAAAAAAGAAGAAAGAAGGAAAGAAAAAAAGAAAAAACAAAAACAAAAAAAACAAAACAAAAAAAATGCCCACTGGACGTAGATTCTGTGGGAATGCTGTAGGTGGCGCTATTGCCCCACTATTCCACAACTGTGACTGCGCCGCTCCGCAGGGCCCTTTATCGCTCTGGCAGGGGTGGGAACGAATAGGAGGCTGTTGAACTCAGTGAGAAGTGTAAGTATGGCTACGCTTCCTCAGTCGCCAGCTAAGGCGTCTGAAACTCCCCAGGACTCCCAGCCTGCTGGGCTGGGTGTGCTGGGGCGATCCGGCTCCTCCGCTGGGCTCCTGTCTATTTAAGACCGCTGAAGAAAGCGCGTGCTTTTTTTTTCCTTCCCAGGAGCCGGCTGCAAGCACCCTGGCGTGTTCCCTGCTCAGATTCTGCCCCTCTGTCTCTCCAATGTCCGCTGCACTGCGCGATATGGGTCAGCGCTCCCCGCGCAGATCACCGGGGCTGGCTACTTCGCGGGGTGTACTTCCACTCCCTCCCGGCTCTGAATCCTCTCCTCCCGCTGGTGCGCTGGGGTGGGGGAGTGCTCAGGTCCCTCCGGGTCGCGGCTCCATATCTTACCCGCCTCTTGGGGTGCCGAGTGCTGTCGGGTGTAGCTGCATGCTGTGCGCTTTCCTGTGTATTCTCGTCTCTCTTTTAGGAATCGATGTATTTGCTGTGTTTTCGTAGATAAATATAGTGTTGGGAGGAGATTTCTGCCCCCGTGCTCACACCGCCATCATCCCGGAAGTCCTCTCAGAAAAAGTTCTTGAGGGCAAAACTGCTACTCCACTGAACATACGTGATGAAATGAAACAGCCTATGGACGATATGGGGAAGTTTCAGTGGTCTGGATAGAAGACCAAACCAGCCACAACATTCCCTAAGACCAAAGCCTGAGCCAGAGCGAGACCCTCACTCTCTTCAGTCCTATGAAGGCTCAGAGATGCGAGGAAGCTGCAGAAGTCTGAAGCTGGCAGAGGTTGCCTGACGCAGTTTAAGGAGAGAAACCACCTCCATAACATAAAAGTGCAGGTGAAGCAGAAGTGCTGATGGTGAAGGGGCACAAGATCTTTTCCGAGAAGTTCCAGCTGAGATCACTGGTGAGGTGGGCACACTAAACAACAGGTGTTCACCATAGACCAGGCGGCCTTGCATTGGAAGGTGTCATCTAGGAGCGTGATGGCTGAGATCAGAAGTCAATGTCTGTTTGCAAATCTTCAGAGGACAGGCTGGCTCTCTTGTTAGGGGCTAAGGCAGCTGGTGACTTTAAGTTGAAGCCCAAGCTCATTAACCATTCTGAAAATCCTAGGGTCCTGAAAATTAGGCTAAATTTATGCTGCCTGCACTCCCTAAATGGAAACTCAAAGGCCCAATAACTGTACCTCTCTTTGTAAGATGGTTTCCTGAATACTTGAAATCCACCGTTGAGAGCTACTGCTCAGACAAGAGATTCCTTCCAAATATTACTTCTTCTTGACAGTGCAGCTGGTCACCTAAAAGCTCTGATACTAAGATGAAAATTTGCAGGCTTGCTTACACATCCGCTGGATGCAGCCCATGGATTAAAAAGTGATCTGGGGAACCGTTTCTCGCTAAGAGGCTTAGTGGACTGAGAACCAGCTGAGGCTCTGAGGTCAGATGGGACAGTGCAGCTCACAGGCCGTCAGTCATGGCCAAAGGAAAGCCCTCATGGTTTGGAGCAGAGAAGGTAATAGGCAAGGAGTACCCAACCCAGGCCAGCTGTCCTCCCTACGCCCAGCACAGTCCTCTCTCCTCTGGGCAGGGGACTGGAGGAAGCAGAGCTGGAGACTGAGTGTGTCCTCAGAAATTCCTAAACCTGGGTCCATGGCCGCCTTTCATTCTGGGAGGAGATCCAGAATGTAGGCATCTGAACACAGCCTGTCCTGACATGATGCTGACAATGAACAGAAAGTTTGTCCTCTTAATTCATCTGGAACAGAAAGTTTTAATATTAATACTACTAAACGCTTATAGGGCATTTACTATATACCAGAGATGGTTCCAGGCATCATACAAGGTATCCTCATGAATCCCTCACAGCAACCCTATGATGTGGTTTCTTACTACTCATCTTTTTCAGATGAGGAAACTGAGGCATAGACACAGTTTAAATTAGTAACAAAGCCGAGGTCTAAAATCTCCCTGTATGCCCATGCTTCACACCAGCAGGCATGGATGGCTATGCGATGCCCAGCGTACAGTCATGGGGGGGAATGGAGAACGAACCAGAGCATTTGTGTTCAAAAGAAAACCACAGGCCCAAAGATGTTACCCTTCTTATGCTCCTACGATGGCAAAGATTTAGTATCAACCCTGACGGTAGTTTCAGCCTCCCTGGAATAGAACCTTTAACCAGTCAACAGGGAATTTCCTGCTCAGCACCAGGAAATTTACTGAGACCCCTTCTGTTCCCCTTAGGGCAACCTCGCATAAAACAATGGTTCCTTTGCCACGCATTTCCTTTCCTCTGCTCCCTCTCCACCTTTAATAACCTTTCCTTTTCTGCAGCCCAAAGGGGTGTCTCTCTACTCACCAGAAGGGATGCTGCCAATCACGATCCAAATAATAAAGCCCATTAGATTTTCAACTTTACTCAACTGAGTTTCATTTTTTAACAGTTGCAAAGTGATGTGTTAGATCCAGCTGATGTGTTCATGCGGTATTATCATCTCTACTTCTGGGTTGTGTTTTTAATTTTTGCCACAAAAAGGTTAAACCATTTATTTGGTGATCATCCCACAGGCCCACTGGTGTTGGAAAACCTGCCTGGCCTCACTACTCCTCCCACCCCAATAACCACGGGAGTCGTAGCGATGCAGGGGGTGGAAGGGGTTGCTTCCTTTCCCAAATCCACCCAACCTCCCTAGGATGCCTGCCTGCTCCAAGTTGAACCCCAGCCATGTTTCAAAACCCTCTGCCAGGACACCTGGATAGCCGCCCCCTCCTGGAGGAAGCCTGTCCCGAGGGGACCCCGCTCCACCCTCGAGTGCTGGCCCTCGCCCTGATTAAATCACCCGAGCGAGATCTGCCCCTTTGTCAGGCAGGAAAATAGGTATGAGCGGGATGGAAAGAGAATAAGGCCAGGAAAGCCCACTGGAAGGGACTCAAAGGGTTTACCTGTTAAAACTAGACAGCCAGAAAACACTAAGTTAATGAGTTGGTCCATTAAAGCTCAGAAGGCCAGGAGCAACTTGACATGGAGTGTTTGAATACTCCCCAGATAAAGTATCTCAGCATATATGTTTTCATTGTGCCAATCAGCTCATACCATTGTAAGATTTACTTTAGCCTGCTAAAAGATCCAGCTTATTCAGGAGAAATTCCATCCTAAAGCTAAGACTGCATTTTAATCAAACAGACAATAACTCAGCTCACTTTAGCGGCAGAGCACATGGTCTTGACTGATATGCTTCCGGACAGGGACTGCTGTCCTGGGAGGGAATCAGAGGTAAATTTCTTCTGTTAGTTAAAAGAAAAAAGGAATGCCTCATCAAAGATGGACATTCTGGAACCACTTGACAAGTCCGCACTCCCAGCCCTTTGTTATATTTCTGGAAATCCTTCACCGCCCATAAAACTCCAGACCCTAAACACTTGGGGTGCACCTCTGTGGTCGCCCGCACTTTCTGAGTGTGTAGCCTTTTCCCAATCTTTCACCGCACCTCTCTTACATCGCCCACACTCCCCTTTCTCCGAGTGTGCACATTTCTGCCTTAAATAAACTTCTCACTACTCAGCTTACAATGTTTTGTCTCTGTGCTTATCCAGTGTTAAGTGTCTGTGTGACTAGGCTTCGTCATTCTACACCTCTGGATTTAACCTCAAACCTTCACTCCCTCTGTCCTATCACAGATAAATAAGGAGGGGCTGCTCAGAGCTCAGTTCTGGGCTTGCAAATTCCCATCGCCTGGGCGCCCCAGATGGAGCTGCAGCTCACGGTCATGCTCGTTAGCAGCCTGCCTGAAAGCCCCCTTTCTTTGTCTCTGGGAAGTTCGCAGAACAAAACCTCATCCATCCAGAGCCCTGCGGCTTCCCCAAAACCTGGGGTGGTAGGGACTCAGTTCCCCTGCTGTGCAGATCCGAGTGGACACTGGACGCAAGGTGACACTGGCTTAAGCAGCTAGCAGGGGATGCGCCCCATGCAGAGTAGACATTCAGTGAACTTCCTTTATCATTCTGATCTGGCATTCCCTGACACTCTTGCTTTAATAAAGTCTTTCCTTGAGGAGGGGATTGAGGGGTATTATGATTAGTTCACATGGTGTGTGGGGAGGTCCTCGGGAAGACAGTGTAGCACAGAGAAGACAAGTAGTGACTCTGGCATCTTACTACATTGATGGACAGTGACTGCAATGGGGTACCGGATGGGGTACTCGGTAATATGGGTGAACGTAGTAACCACATTGTTTTTCATGTGAAACCTTCATAAGAGTATGTATCAATAATACCTTAATAAAAAAATTTGTATAAAAAAAAAACTACTACCTCAACTTATACTCTGACTTCCCTCTGACTCCGAACCAACTCCCCTCCCCCTGAAAATATGTCCCAAATGTTTGAGCGGAAGCACTACCTCGGAGGAGAACGGGATCAAGAGATTCCGTGTATTAAGTTCATTTTACAGAACATCTAAAGGACACACTGTGGATGGTGACATAACATCTGTCACCATATCTCAGGTCATGAGACCACACATCATGAGACTGGTAGGCAGAAGAATAGATATGAGTGGGGTGGAAAGAAAATAAGGCCAGGAAAGCCCACTAGAAGGGACTCAAAAGAGTTAACCACTTTAAACTAGAGAGCCAGAAAAGACTCAGAGTTAATGAGTTAATCAGTTAAGGCTCAAAAGGCCAGGGTAACTTGGCCTGAAATGCTTGAATATTCCCCAGATAAAAGTACCTCAGCATAATTTACAATAGCCAAGAAATGGAAGCAGCCTAAGTGCCCATCAGTAGATGAATGGATAAAGAAGAGGTGGTACATATACACAATGGACTATTATTTAGCCATAAGAAGAAAACAAATCCTACCATTTGCAACAACATGGATGGAGCTAGAGGTATTATGCTCAGTGAAATAAGCCAAGCCGAAAAAGACAAGTACCAAATGATTTCACTCATATGTGGAGTATAAGAACAAAGAAAAAAACAGAAGGAACAAAACAGCAGCAGACTCACAGAACCCAAGAACGGACTAATAGTTACCAAAGGGAAAGGGACTGGAGAGGATGGGTGGGAAGGGAGGGACAAGGGTGAAAAAGGGGCATTACGACTAGCCGACGTAATGTTGGGGGGGGGGCGTGGGGAGGGCTGCACAACTCAGAGAGGACAAGCAGTGATTCTATAGCATCTCACTATGCTGATGGACAGTGACTGTAATGGGGTTGGTGTGGGGGACCTGATGAAGTGGGTAGTTTAATAACCATCATATTGCATATGTAATTGTAGATTAATGATACCAAAATATATTTTTAAAAAAAGGACCTCAGCATAGCCTATGCCTTCATTTTGTCAATTACATCATGGCATTGTAACATTTACTTTTGCCTGCTAAAAGGCCCAGCTTATTCTTTAACTTTACCTATATGCTGTTTTTTCCTCCTACAGCCCCTAATCAAGTAATTTGCAACCTGGGCAAGAGATAAGCATCATGATTAATTTTGCAAACCAGCCCAGCTCTAAACAGCATAGCAAAAACAGAAACCATTCCATCTTAAAGCCAAGATTGCATTTTAAAACCCAGGAAATTAAGAAGATTCTTAACACACTCTTTAGCAAGCAGACAATGACTCAGCCCACCTAGGGGGCAGGGCAGGCAGTCACAAACTGACATGCTGGCAGACAGAAGCTGCTGCGGTAGGAATAAATTAGAGCAGTAAATTTCCTGTGTTAAAGTAATTTTGTAGAATTACCTGGAGACAGAGAAGAGACTTAATGTCTCATTACAGATGAACATTTTCGGACCACTTAACAAGTCTACACTCCCTAGCCCTGTCACATTCCTGAAAAATGCTTAAAAGGGGAAACCCCCAACCCTTCAGCACGCACCTCTCTGAGGTCGCCCACACTTTCTAAGTGCTTAGCCTTAAATGAAACTTAAACCTTCCAGTGCCTCTTCTCTGAGGTAGCCCACTCCCCTTTGAGTGTGCACTTGCTCTAAGCATAACTTAAACTCTTTAGGGTGCCTCTCCTCCCTGAGGTCTCCTGCACTTTTCCCCTAAATAAGTAACTTTAAAGAAAACTTTCACTCTGCTTCAGTACTTTGTCTCTGCCCTTCAATTCTTTGTTGCCGTGGGGGCAAAAACGGAGGAAAATAAACAACGCTCCCCTAAGGAGACCACAAGTCATGCCTATGCCCAACAACGCCCCAGCTTTTCCCCATTCTTGAAAGCTTGAAAAGACAGAATCCTAAGACTACGAGAGAACCTTCTCTGAGGCTGTCCACAACTCGCCTTTCTTTGAATGAGTACTTTTTGACTTAAAGATCTCTCACTGGTGAAATCAACTTATTTTGTTTTCTCTCTGCGGTCTTCCCGTGGTAGGCGTCTGTTAGTTACTTCGCTATTCATTCTAATCTGCACACTTAAGCACAAGCCTTCACTCTCTGTCCTACTTCAGGTAAGTAGGGAAGGGCTACCGAGATCTGACTTGGGCTTTGAAGTTCCCGTCACCTGGGAGACCAGGACAGAACTCCAGCTGTACGACCATGCTCTTTAGAATCTCCCCCCAAATCCCCGTTCTTTCTTTACCTTAGGGAGTTCTCAGAACACGGTGTCACTCCATCCAGTGCTCTGCGCCTCCCCTATATCCTGGGGTGGTGGGGGCGTAGATCCCAGGCTGTGCAGATTCGAGCGGACACTGGAACCAGGTGACCCCGGCCTTGCAAGTCGGCAAGGCATCTGCCTACGCTGAGTCCAATGAGCTCCCCTTCCTCCCTCTGCTCTCCCTCGCTCTCTGCCGCCGCTCACCGCGCTGAGCTCCTCGCGTACCTACCCTCGTCCGACCTGTTAGGGAACTCCCTCTCCTTGGGCGTCGAGAACCCTCCCGCCCAGGCTGAGGCTTCACCTAGCGCGCAGGGAGAGACCCTCCAGACGCGGCTGCCTGATGACACCGGGATCCTCCGGGCCACCGCTCACGGCTTTTCCCAGAGGCTCTTCCGGCCACTCGTTCCGTCTCCCCCGAGGACACGGAAACCCTGCACCTGCGGCCTGCAGGCGCTTCCGGCCTCAGCAACCCTCTCCCACCGCATCCGCAAGGCCAGCCTCGTCCCCGCTCGGAAGAGCAAGCTGCGGAGGGAACTGCAATGCCCCTGCTCACCCGGGGACATGCGGCGGACGGGGACCGAGCCTCCGCGGCCTCGGACTGGCGCAGACCGAGCCTCTGCGCTTCGGCGTGGACGGTCCACCCGAGAACACTACCCGGAATCCGCGGCGCAGCGCGGGATTCCAGTGCCCAGAATCCTCGGCGGGCGGCTCCGGGACATCAGTACCCAGAATCCTCGGCGGACGGCCCCGGGGTGACAGTACCCAGAATCCTGGGCGCTGGGCGCCTCCAGATTTTCAGTACCCGGAAGCGTCAGGCCCGCTTCACGTCTTCAGTACCCAGAATCCTCGGCGGGACCGCTCCAGAACCTCAGGACTCAGAAACCTTAGGCCCTCTTCAGCTGTCAAGCACCAGCATCTTTGAAGCGGTGTAGCACCAACTTATCAGTACCCAGAAGACTCAGCGCGGTGCACCACAGGACTTCAACACCCAGAATCCTCGGAGGCGTGGCCACAGGGCTTCAGGGCCCTGAATCGTCGGCGCACTGCACCTCAAGGGACTACACCTCCCAGAACCCTTCTTGCGGCCCCATCCCGCAGTTCGCGACTCGAGTCCCCAAGCTGCAGGGGTTCCTTTTGCCTCAGCTTCACGTGTGGCTTCCTTGGATGGTGAAGCTGCCCGGCGTCCACCCCCGTTGCCGGATGGGCGTTCTGGGAGCTCCGGGAGCATCTGCTGCATAGCCGTGCTGCAACTCGCATCCAGGGCCACACGTTCCCTTCTCTGGGTAACATTCCACATCACTCTTGCCCCTTCCAGGCACCTTCTAAAACTACCATTTCAGTAACTGTACCAAAGAAAAGGTTACAATCCTGGGCTGATGCAAAGTCTCCCCTGAGCCAGGTGGGAATTGAGTGCCCTAAGAACACTGAGGAGGGAACCAGTCCCAGGTCTGACACACTTGGGTTTATGATCTAATGGGCCCACAGCAGCCCCAGTGCAGGAGTTCCCAGGCTGCAGAGGACCCAGGGCATCAGGCCCCTGCAGGGTCTATGAAACCTGCCTATGCCCGGTGGTCCCTGCGAGCATCCAGTGTGAGAATCAACCCCAGCTTGACTCATCCAGGAACAGGACCCAGTGCGGGAAGGAAATCTGGCAGGAAGAGCTGGGAGTCAGCTAACCGGAGCTGCCACACACGTGTCCCTCACTGACAGATGACCTCAGATTGACGGCTGCTTAGTGGGAATTGTCCACTTGAATAATTCTAGTTTCATTGGTAGGAGATACTTAAACTGCATTGAACACAGGGTAGACGTTTGTTTCTATGACTTTTAATTATTATATAATTTCAAATTTATAGAAAAGTTGCATTAAAACAGGGCAAAGATTTCTCATATACCCGTTTCCCAGCTAACTGCACCAACTGTTTTCACTCTGCAACATTTACGTGGCCTATTTTATCATATTCTCTCCCACTCTCACTCCTTTCTCCCCCATTTCAGACTGTTTCAGACTTTGTGCCGTGTTGTCCTCAAGACTTCAGTACGTATTTCCTGACCCCAAGGGCACGGTCACAGGACAATGATAAAACGTGGGAAATGAAGGCACCCTACTATTGTCTCATCCACAACTGGCTTCCAAGTCCACCGTCCCAGTAATGCCATTTCTAGCCGTCTCCCCCTCCCTCCCAGTCCAGCCCCGCCTCAGGAACTGTGCACACACAGCGGTCGGGCCCCTTGGTTATGCCTCAGCTGCACACGGCCTCATGTTGCGTTGTGTGTTCTGAACTTGAGGTTTTTGAAGGGCACAGAGGCAGCTGTTTTCTAGAATGCAGCACAAACGGACACTACCTGAGGTCTGCACACAGGAGATGCAGGTGATGCTGGGAATACCCCCGGGCATGGTGAGTCCTTCTCAGGACCCCTTATCAGGAGGCACTCGTGTCTCCTTACTGATGATGCTGACTTTGATTCCACAGCTAAGCTGGTGTCCACAGCAGGGCAGTCATTCACCTTTTTTGAGAATCTTACCAGAATTTTAAGCAGTAAAATCTGCAACCATTTGTCTTGCAAATGAGTTTCAGCCCCAGGCAAGTTCGCTATAGATTCACTGTGATCAAAGAAATTTACAGCAAAGGGTTCTTGGGGTGAAAAGGTTATACCCAACTTTATTTCGAAGTGGCAGGTCAGTCCCTCGGCGCTGCCACCACTCCAGCCTCCGCTCCGCTCTCCTAGAGCCTTGCAGCCGTGCCACCCAGTCTCTGGCAGAGCACTGAGCGGAACTCCTTATATTAACACTGTAATGGCTTATTGCCTAAAGGTATGGAAGCGGTAGCACAGCAACAGGCCGGTTACATTTAAGTTCAGTGAGGATCCTGGCCATAGGAACCCCACTTTATCCACACTCCACCCCTCCAGGATTCTCGCCTTACAATCTACACGCTTTCCATCTTCCGCAATGGTCCCTGTGCGAGAGAGCTGGAGCACTGTAACCAGATTCCACAACAGCAGCAGAGGATAACAACAACTTAGAGAGAATGAAGATACAGGCAACAAAAATTATAATAATCCTCAAGCCAGGATTCAGCTCGGTTCCAAGCCCCATGCAGATCAAGTCCGAAGCATGTCCATTCCAGCCATCATGTGGTCGCCGGTCGCCCCCTAGTCCCTCAGGGCAGATACCCTGACCTTCCCCTTAGTCAAACCGTGTTCCCCAATCATCTTCTGTGCAGGTTCGAGTGAGGTTGGCTCGCTTTCCAGCAGCAAGTCTTGCAAACACACAGGCCGGACTCGAGGCTCTGTCTCTGATCTCTGCCTCTTTGGTCTTAATGGCTGGAACTGCTGCTCTGGTTTCAGCTGTTGCCATAGCTCTAGTAAGATCGTATTGGACTTCCCATCTAATTTCCTTCCATCTGCTCCTGCCCGTATTAAATCAACCCACATCTGGGTCCTCGTAACCTTCATGGGGCCCTGTAAATTCTTCTTGTGAGCAACAGGTCTTACTTCTTTCTGAATTCTCATAGCTTCAGCCTCTCGTAAGTCTGCTACTGTACGTCTCACCTCGCTTATGGGATGCCCTAACTGACGGGAAAGAATGGCCACTAGAGACCCTAAGAGGGATGTAGGAGCCATTTGAAGTACAATATTTCTCATCCCAGTAGTGAAAATCTCTTCATCTGGGCCATAATTCTCTGGACTATAGATGGCATTTCTCATGCCTAGCTCTCGTAGCACCTGTTGGAGTTCAGCATACGTCTGCCATCAGGAGAGGATGGTAGATCACCTGGATTGGGAAACACAGCATGAAGTGCAGCCATGAGGGAATCGAGGAGGGTGTGACTCCCTGGGGTCTGATGTGCATTTTGTAATCGCTGCCTCAAGGCAGGCTGCACTTGTCAGGGAAGACAGCTTTCCCATCTCTGACCCTGACAGAACGATTGCATCCACCCCTAAGTCCCACAGACGCAGGAGCCAAGCTGATATTGACTCCGAGGGCTTCTGCCTAAACCGGGAGCCCAAATCCACCAGCTCAGCCTGAGTATAGGGTGGACCATAGAGTGCTCCACGACCTGGAGAGGGCGCTGCTTCTCCCCTTGGGGAACCTTCAGCTGCTGGGTCTTTATTTTCTTTACCACCGTTGGGCGGGCTTTCAATACAGGAGGCGCCAGTGCCTCTGGCATCACCCCTTCATCTTTCTCCATCTCCTCCATTACTGGGGCTGATGGCACCTTTCTCTCCCCTCCCCCGAGTGCCTCCTCTGCTACAACCTTTACCTTTTCTAGTGTGCCTCGCAGCAATGCTACCTCAGTCTTCAGAAGGTCTCTTACCTTCAGCTCAATGCTTCGCAGCTGACGTTCTCGGGCCACCTCCGCCTGTGCTTCCCTCAGGAGTTGGTCTTTTTCCTTGATGGCCTCTTCCTCCTTCAGAACACCTGGCAGCGCTGCCGTCTCGTCTCCAGTGGCTCCTTGCTGCCGGCGCTCCCGTGCTGCTTCCTCTCCCATCAGAGCCATCTCCCTCCTCAGGGAATCCACTGATGTTTGCAGCTCGCGTTCTCAAGCCGCCATTTCTTGGGTCTCTTCTGTAGACCTTTTTAATACTGTGAGAAGCAGCCAACCCACAGTCCCCGCTGCCTCGCGGGCACTCTGCTTCTCAAAGGATCTACTTACTATACGAAGGGCCAGCTCTACCGCTTCAGGTGTCACCTCCACTTGCCTCCTGTCGTGGGGTGGGGCCCAGTCCTCTAGGAGGTAAGCCACCTCAGACCACAAACCCACTGGGGGACAATCCACTGTCTCCCCATTCACAGGGCCAACCGGCTGAAGCACGCCTCCCTTAAGGGCAGCTTGTCTTTTTCCTTGGTCAACAATGAACCCTGCCGACTTCACCAATTGTCTTGCAAACAAGTTTCAGCCCCAGGCAAGTTCACTATAGATTCACTGTGACCAAAGAAATTTACAGCAAAGGATTCTTAGGGTGAAAAGGTTATACCCAACTTTATTTTGAGGTGGCAGGTCAGTCCCTCGGCGCTGCCACCACTCCAGCCTCCGCTCCGCTCTCCTAGAGCCTTGCAGCAACGCCACCCAGTCTCCCGCACATCTGTGGGCGGAACTCCTTACATTAACACAATAATGGCTTATTGCCTAAAGGTGTGGAAGCGGTAGCACAGCAACAGGCCAGTTACATTTAAGTTCAGTGAGGATCCTGGCCAGAGGAACCCCACTTTATCCACACCATTGAAGTCTTTTTTTTCAAGTACGATCTTCCAGGTGCTGAGGCAGCCAAGTGGGGGAGCGATCTCACGCGCTCGGGCCGAAGTCCGCAGAGGGCCGGCCCTGCACCCCTGCGCGCCGCGGGACCCCAGGCACAGACACAAACCCCACCTCTGAGGTGGGGACCACACGAGACCCGCTCCGCCGACTGCTGAAGAAAGGGCGATTCGGCCGAACGCCCTACAAGGGACACTGCGCGCGCCAGGCTTTCCCCCGCCGGGCGGTGTCTCCTTCCAGACCCCAACTCCCGGTGTGCCTAGGGCAGCAGGGCCGTTGCAGCGCCCTGTCCCTGTGCACCCCATCAAGCCGGCGTCGGGCAAGGGAAGCACAGGCTGGGTGAACCCCGCGCCTTGGCTCCCACTCAGACGACAAGTCTCAAACTGAAAGTTGAACATTTTCCCCTAAAACATGGTGGTGCTTGTGGGTTCCCATGGAGACGGACCATAGACAGAGTAGGGTGAGGGCCTCTGGGAAAAGCATGGTGGGATATTTACAGTCGGAGCAATATAACAATGGGCAAAGAACTCCCTTTTGAAACTCTGTTAACCGTTATGCAAAGTCAAGGTCACACTAATTCTCTAGGATCAAGATACCAGACTAAGAATATAGACAGCTTCAGTGAGGTCAGTTAAAGGTCAAAAGGCCAGGAGCAACTTGGCGTAGAATGCTTAAGTGTTTCACAAATAAAAAAGGGTATCTCAGCATAACCCATGACTTCACTGTAAACAGCCCTAGCAAGCAGAGAACAACCCAGCCCACCTTGTGGGCAGGTAGGTGGTACAAGTCCACACCCCTAAGCCTTTTTTCTCATGTTTTCAAAAAATCCTCATTTGCCTATAAGCCCCCTAGACAACACACCACACTGGACTCTCTTGTCCCCTCCTCGCATGAGCTGGGAGCTCTGTCCTCTCACTTTATCTCTAAATGAAAGCCTGTACCTTGCTCTCCCACCTTGGGTGTTTGTTAAGCTCATTCTTCTGCTTTGTTAACAGGAATCCCGGCACCACCATCTTGGGAAAGGTCACGGCCCTCCATCTCCAACTCACGTTTGCTCCGTTGCCGAGTCCCGTGGATTTGTGTGTCCTCCGTCTCCCTCGATGCCAGGTGCACTGTTCCCCTGGGCCAAGCCCTCGGGTCCCTCCTGAGACACCCACAGGAGGGCTGCTGAGCATGAGGGGCCGCAGCCTGCATTCCCGCGTGCCCCTCCCTGCAGCGCCCAGGGGTCCTTTCGGAAACACAGTCCTGCGTGTCCCTCTGCTGCTGAAAGCCCTTCAAGGTCTCCTGGTAAATGATGCAGCAGGGGCTTCCTTCCAGGCCCGGGCCTGCCCCTCCTGTCCAGCCTCACCTCCCCACCCAGGCCCTGCTCTCCAGCCGCAGGCCAGCGGAGCCCACAGTCCTCTGGAAGTGAGACAGATCACAGGCTCTGTTTCCTCCAGGGCTGCACAAAGCCCCTCATACCTCTTGGTCAGCTTTCCGCACTCAACACGGAAGGTGTCCCCCTTGGGCCCGCTGCCTTCCCTCGGCCTTCCCAGGGTACCACATGCTCTTCTAGCCAGACTTGGGTCACTGCTCATTGCGATCACGTCTTTGCTAATTTGGTGCTGAGGACAAGGGCTCTCTTTTCTCTCTCCCCCCATGCCTGGGAGCCAGCCAACAGTGTGGGGGTGGCCGAAGGGACAGGCTGGGCTGTGCTGAGGCGGCCTCCCTCTTTCCCCTCCCTGATGCTCCTCCACCCCTCTGCCCCCTCCCTTAGCCCTGAGGAGGAAGGGGAAGTCTCAGGAGCAGAGCGATGACCTGAAATGCAATGATGACAGGAGCTGCAGGGCATCGAGCATGAGGCAGGCGGAAGGCTGCATATTTTGGAGGGACTCCGCTTTAAAGGCCTGGGAAGACCTGGGGCAAGATGCCTGGTGGAGGGTGTGAAGGCAGCATGAAAGCTGGGCTCTGGGGCAGGCAGGAGGAAAAGGATCAGGAGGGAACGGAGGGCAAGCGAAAAAGCCGAGTGCCCGCAAGTGTCAAACCACTCAGAGGGAAAGGCAAGCAGAAGGGCCTAGTGGAGGGCTGCTCACTCCCTGATCTGGGCTGTGAGGCGTTCCTGACCTGCTCTGGGTGATGCCCGGGCCCTTCTGCTGTGCTCGGGGCCCTCCCAGCCAGTGAGGGGCACGGTGCAGGCTCGCGGGCAGCAGGGGTGGTCCAGCCTCAAATGTGGAGCCAAGGCCCTGACTGACTCCAGCTCATGATGCTGACTGTCCGGGGGTACATGCGGCCCGAGTGAAGAACCTCATCTCTAGTAGTCCTTACTCTCCGTTTGGGTTTTCACTCACCAGTAGGAGGAGGACTTTGCAGTCAGAACATGCCAATCATAGCACCAATCAGGGCTGTTTGACTTTTAGGCCATCCCATTGTCTAACCTCATTGAGCCTGTTTCCTCATCTGCAAAAAGGGACTTTATAGCAACCACTGCACAAGAGCATACTACAGTTAAGTGAGCCAATCAGTGTTCTTCATGTGAGGGGAGCAGGGAGGCCAGGAATTCCCCACCTAGGGGTTTTTTAAAGTTTAACCGCCCGGGCCTGGGTCCCACCCCTAGACATTCTGACTCTCCTTGCTCAGGGGAGAACGACAAGTCAGCCTTGACTACCTCACACCCTACATTCAACACATCATCTCATGCATGTGGCTCTCCTCTTTTACAACTTTTTATTTTGAACTAACATGGTATTTATAGAGATTTTGAAAAATTGATACAGATACTTTCCCTCCACTTCTCACCAGGTTCCCCTAATATTAGCATCTCATGGAATCACGGTCATGGTGTCAGAAGCAGGAAGCTAACATCAGCACACTGTCATTAACTAAAGACCTTATTCAGAGTTCACCAGTTTCTCTCTCGTGTCCACTGTGGGGTTCCGGGATTCTGCCCAGAACCCCACCAGGGCCATGCTCCCCACGCTGCTGTCATATCCAGCCTGTGTGACCGCCTCCCAGCCATTCCCGTGGCTTCTGCAGGGGCAGGTCTGCAGCCTCCCGAAGCTCGGTTGATTCTAAGGATTGCTCGGATCTGTGATGGGGCAGCTTGGCTCCTCGATGCTTCCTCGGGTCTGAAGTTTTCCTTTCCTCTCCTGTTTTGTCATTTTTCTTCTGAGCTCCTCTTCTCGAGCTAGCATTATGTTCTTCCTGACACATTGGAGAGTGTGAAGCTCTTGTGGGGAATTTCTTCTTGTTCCTTAAGCTGCACTTTCTTCTAGGTTTGGCTCTTTGTATTCTGCATTTTTGTTTCTTTTTCCGTTTGGGGCAGGGGGAGAGGAACTGTAGCATGTTTGCATGGCTTCCCTGGTACACGTGCCCCCGGTTTGGGGCTTTCAGGCATGGCCTGTTTTCCCTGGCGTGGTGGGGCTGACCTCTTGATTTCCTGTCCACTGTGTCTGAATCAGTTGGGTTTCCTTCAGGAGCGAGTTCTTTGAGGGCCCGGTATTTTGTGATTTCCTAGTATTTTTAGTAGTCTGTAGCCAGAGGGCATTGCGGGGATGGGTGGGAGCAGGGAGAGAGGTCAGCTGAGGGGATAGAACCTTGTTAAAATGAGTACAGTGTTCTCACTAAGCAGATGTGAGCTATGTCCCCTATTATTTTTATTTTAAGATTGTTTTTGTTTTAATAGGTGAATAGTATCCTTTGTGTGTGTGTGTATCACAATTTCATTATCCATTATCCATCAATAGAGACTGAGGTTGTTTGTATATCACAGCTATTGTAAATGATGCTGAAATGTACATGGGGGTGCAGATATCTTTTCAAGTGTTTTTATTTTCTTTAGATAAATACCCAGAGGTGGAAATACAGGATCATATGGTATTTGTATTTGCACTTTTTGAGAATCCTCTGTACTGTTTTCCATAGTGGCTGCACCAGTTTACATTCCCCCCAGCAGTGCACAATGGTTCCCTTTCCCCTACATCACCAACACTTGTTATTTCATGTCTTGTTCATACTAAGCATTCTAACAGGGTGAGGTGATATCTCATTGTAGTTTTAACTTGCATCTCCCTGTTGATTAATAACGTTGAGCATCTTTTCATCTACCTGCTGGCCATCTGTATGTCGTTTTTGGAAAAATGCCGTTTCTGCCCAATTTTTTTTATTTATTAAGGTATCATTGATATACAATCTTATGTTCAGATTTCACATGAGCAACATTGTGGTTACTGCATTCCCTGTATTATCAAGTTCCACCATTACCCCATTACAGTCACTGTCCATCAGCGTGGTACAAGGCTATAGAGTCACTACTTGTCTTCTCTGTGCTATACTTCCTCCCTGTGTCCCCCTTATATTATGTGTGCTAATCATAAGGCCCCATAATCCTCTAATCCCTCCCTACCCACCCACCCTCCCCAGTCCCTTTCCCTTTACTAACTGTTACTCCATTCCTGGGTTCTGTGAGTCTGCTGCTGTTTTGTTCCTTCAGTTTTTGCTCTGTTCTTATACTCCGCAGATGAGTGAAATCATTTGGTACGTGTCTTTCTCCACCTGGCTTATTTCAGTGAGCATAATACTCTCTAGCTTTATCCATGCTCTTGCAAATGTTCAGATTTGTTTTCTTCTTATGGGTGAAAAACATTCCATTTTGTATATGTGGCACATCTTCTTTATCCATTCATCTACTGATGGACACTGAGGTTGCTTCCAATTCTTGGCTATTGTAAGTAGTGCTGCAATAAACATAGGGGTGCACGTGTCTTTTTGAATCAGGGATCCTGTATTCTTAGGGTAAATTCCTAGGAGTGGAATTCCTGGGTCAAATGGTATTTCAATTTTTAGTTTTTTGAGGAATGTCCATCCACTACTCTCTTAAGGCAACTCTATTACTAACCCACTCTGGTGAGAATTGGTCTTATTTTTAAAGAACATCAGAGTGAAGATCTCGCAACATCTCTAGACAACTCATTCTTATTTCTGAACAAATCCTATACTAAGAAGATTCATTACACAGAGCTAATAAAAATCCCTCATTTGAGAGTTAAGCCCACCACCTTTCATTCTGGTCCTGAAGAAATTAAAATGACACTTGTGTTTATTAGACTATTTCCAGAAATAATGCTAGTTCATTTAACCTTTTCTTATCTATATCCATTTTATGTTTTGAAGGCCTAAACTGACCACCATATAAGGGTGCCCAATTCCATACTTTTACAAATGTGTGTGTATTTAGCCCCGATGGAATCATGCATGTCCTGTAATGTTAGCAGTGTAATGAGCCGCTGCTTCTCCCAAACCTGATTTTCAATATAAAAACTTCAGACAGTGCTTCGTCTTTATTACTGGCTCTGAATCCCACATCAGAATTAAGCGCTCTCCCTCCCTAGGGCTCTCTCCACATCTTTTTCTCAGCCTTTATTGTATTAGGTTCTTAACCATTTGGCCTGTCTTCTAACATTTACTACAACCCTAAGACAGAAAGCATTATGCCCAATGCCCACACACATTGCTTCTAGCCTTTCCACAACTCCGAAGGGAGTTCACCTTTGGAGATGAGGAAATGGCAGTTCAGAACTGGTAAGGCCCTCGCCAGAGCTGGGGCTGAAACCCATGCCTGCCTCCTTCTAAAACACACACACTTGCCATTACACACCGACCGCAGGCACTGGGACTAGGTCCCCGGTTCTCAGCATGGTGCTTGGAGGGGAAAAGGAGCAGGCCTGCAACCAGCACCAGGGCTGGGCTGAGTGTGTAACAGTCACATGAACACTGGGCACATGAAATGGAAGGAGCAAGGCCCTCTGCAGGGCTACTGGGTCGGGCTTGGCAGGGGGAGTGACATTCAAACCAAGGAGTTACCTCATCCACAGGTGCAGGCGGGAGGAGGATTGAATCATTCTGGACAGAAGGCCCGACATGGACAGAGCTCAGAGTTGCATGAACTGGGAAAGGCTGAGTTCCGTGGAAATGGAAGGCGGGCTGGGGGAGAAAGCTCAGAGGCGGCTGGAGCGGGAGTCAGGAGCCAGTCCGCAAATGGCCGAGGGTCCAAGGCTGCAGCAGATGCTCCCAAGCCCCCTTGGCCCGCAGCAACCCCGACAGGCCAAGAGCTCCATTGTGTAAGTCCTTGCGCTTCTCTACCTGAGGGCTTTCTCGGCCACAGGGCACCCAGGCATGTAGACTGGGGCCTAGTGTTGCTCTGGGTGCAGGCCTCAAACTAAGGAGAGGCTGAAATTGTGGGTAAATATCACAGATTTCTTGCCCCATGTGCAGACACACATAGCATGTTCTGCACACTGTCTCCAAGTTCCCAGCCTCTCACACAAGGAACCTGCTCCTTTATGAAACCGGTGTTCAGTCCTTCCTTCCCCTGTCTTACCACCTTCCCCCATGGCCTGCTCGGATCACCTCCCAAATGAGGTGTCTGCACTTGAAGTCTCTCCCCGTGGGGCCATCGGGGTGCAAGTCAATCATGTCAAGACAGTTTTGGGTTTTTTAGGGTAAGTGCAATGCACAGAACTGAGATGAAGACTGTCTGCTATGGAGGCAAAGAGGTCAAATGAGCTTAAAGGTGTTGCCCTAAACTACACGAGGGCAAGTGGTATGCTGCTCACAGCAGACACTCAATCCACCTGCTGAAAGGGTAACAATAAATGGACAGTTTTTCCTTCTGAATGTGAGAGGAGAGCTAAGGAATACTTTTCAGGCTACTCGTGCTCATTAGAAAATGTGATGGTTACGGGAAAGCTTAGAACAGGAAAAATATACCGAGTCTTAGAATTGTATGTGATGCCAAAACACTGAAATCTCTGCCTTAAAAGGTTAGCATTCACTTAACAAATCAAGATTTTTAAACCTCCATGTTTATGGCAGCATCTTTATAAATGATGTCAACTGAGTTACCCTCGAAGGTCACTGTAAAGGTTTAGGACCCTGCTGTACCCCAACAGAAGGCAAAGATGACATGGGCTCCGCAGTGCATGAGCTTAAACAGGAGGCGGCTCACAGCCAGTAAACAGCCACCAATAAACATTTCCTGTTACTCCACCTGGCAATTCCTCAAGCACATCTCCGGCTGCTCAAAAAGCAGGTTTAGCTCCCCTCAAAGGGGAAATTCTGGTAAAGGTAGAGCACACTGCTCCCAAGTTTCAAAACCATTACATCCCCTGAACTAACTTTCCTACATTTGTCACACAGCAACTATTTATAGATTCGTATGGATAAAAATACCATTTTAATAATAACAACCCAGGGGAAAAAATCCACGGTGGGTGGTACTACAATTCATCAGGTGAACACCAGATGCTAGGCACTTCCCATGTACATATTAATATGATTTTGAAGAGAAACAGCACCTACATTGAATCAATACTAAATGGTATTACTACAAACTGTCCTGATGTCCACAGGGAGTGAATCGGAGTTTTGATTGAATTCATGGTGGACGGAAAGGATCTCTAACTAGGACATGTGGTGACCTTCTGCACAGGGGGAAGACTGAATTGAAAAGAATTTTGAGTGAGATAAGCCCACGAGGGACCTACAGGACTTAAGAAAGGGGCCCTAAGAGAGTAAGGGGTTTGCACCAATTTGCAGACTTCAAGTCAAATTTCCTGTCCTTCAAAACTCTAAGGCTCTACATTAACACATACCAAAAAGACATTCTGTTCTTCTACCTCATATGGTCTGGACCCAGAATTAGAGTTAATATCATCAGTACTCCTGTTCAGCTAACTGTGATTTAAGACTTTTTGAGGCTAGTGTGGGAACCACATAACACTATATACAACACCATGATTAAGATATGAGGTGCTGAATTCCAAATAAAAGTAAGTTAAAATTACATGCTCACAAACTTAGCTGCCAGCACACAGCCTGACAATTCAATCAGCCTCCTGCTTTTTCACATTCAAGTCTTTGAACAAACAACTTCACTCAATGTGCCCTAATCAGACCAATGTACTTAAAGTTGAGAACTGCATTCGTTCGTTACCACAAGGTAAACTCACGAATGCAGAAATCTTTTCCGTCTTGTTCACTGAGAAACCCTCCATTTTTATAGAAGGTTTCATCTTGAGTAGTGACACTTGAAGGACAGGCCTCAAGAGGATGAAAACAAATACCTTTCCCAGAAGACTAAAAGAAAGAAAGCTGCTGTGTATACTCAGTACATGCCTCCTTCTCCCCAAGCCCAATGTCCATACCTTCCCAATTTTATAGTTCATTCAGAGTGATTTTGGAGAGCGAGCACATTTCCTTTGAATAGGCCAACGTCTATGGGTGGTGGTGTAGTGTCATGCGATAAAGCGTTCCCCGTATAGTCAGAAGCACCCAGTACTATTCCGTTGATTTCACAGGGTATTTATAAAGGATGTGGCAACAGAACCAATTCTGGAGACCTGGGTTTTTATCTATCCATCCAGTATCTATCATTCAACATTTGCCCAGTTAGAAGCTCAGTTTACTTATAGGCATCTGAGTTGCAGAAATTACTTATAATGTCCTTTGACAAGTGTAAAACAGTTACCTGAATAAAATACAGTGACGGTATAAACACCAGAGGGAAATACGATCTGAATTTGTGCCACCGATTCCCCTGTGGTGGGAAGGTGGAGGGTGAACTGCACATGGTGAGCGTGGAGCCCGGACCACAGCAACAGCCTAGACGCAACCAGCTTTAGCGAAGACAAAGGCAGGGGCATGTGCCGAGGGGACAGGCTGGGGGACAGGTGGGTGGCAGTACCATTCATCAGGGAACACCGGATGCTAGGCACTTCCCACGCAGTACATTAAACCCACCGGGTAGGGATAGTGAGGACTACTGTCATTACTCAGACTTCATTATGGGGATTGGAGGCTCAGAGTGGTTAAGCAACTTGTTCAGGCGCTTCCAGCTATGCCCCGGAGGAGCCGTGGTTCAGACTCAGGTGTCTGATTTTAAAGCTGGAACTCCTGGCCTCCAGCACAATTTGGCCTACAAGGATTAAATGGCATCACGCGGGGCTCGGCCCACCAACCACACACAGGTACTGTGTACTGCTGGCATCTAGAGATACTAGGGCAATATAGCCCAGGGTCCCCGTGAGGTCAAGGTCGAGGGTATTGAGGATGGAAGGGACAATCAGTTTTGCATAATGCGTCAGTAAAGTCATTGACACAGACTTGAAATGTCCACTGTTTCTGGCAATTTGGGAGCTGCCTCCCACCCCGGCAAGTCTACTTCATCCTAGTGGCAAAGACAGAGGCTACTATGCAACGGATTTAGGGAAAAATAGGACATAGAGACATGGAGATCACGGGTACAGATTTCCTTTGGAAAACATGGCTAAGACAGATAGGTAACATTGAAGGGAGGAAGTAGGTTCAGAGGATTAGAGCAGTTTGTTTTGTGTTTCTGATGTGCACAGTTTACCGACAGTCACAAGTCACAAGAGGAGCTGTAGTGGTCTGTGTAGTCAGTCCTCTAGAGTGGGCTTGGGTGTGTTTCACAGCTGTCCCTTTGTGACAAAGTGTTTAATGGCATTCTATGACCCATCCAACATTGCTACTAAAGAGGAGGGATGGCCAGATACATGACATCCTGACAACTTAAATTCTTTCTGAATAAATGTTTCCAGGCTTCAGGATGTTACAGTTAATATTTATGAGCCACTGAGTTTTGCTGTAGCAACTGAAAGTCATGAGATGCACAGACTCCTCTTTATAGGTCAGCCTCAGGTTATTAAGTACATTTCATAAGGTGGTCCACTTGGCAGATGTAATGCCAGTAGCTAGAGGACATCTTCATATTTGTAAGAAATAACGTCTAAGTTAAGGATGGGCCATTGTGAGACTGCACCTGAGTAAATAAAGTGAAGGCTAAACTGCAGCCTTGCTTCTCTTGGTTTCTGCACTGTGCACACTGGCCCCTCTGCTGTGCAATCCCTGCTGCCCAGTGCCGGCCCTGCCCCTTCCTACCTTGGGGAAAATCTCTCCCAGGCCCTTCCCACCTGTCTCCCCTGTTCAAGTTCATTACAGCTCCAGGACTTCAAAAGAGAGTGTGCATTTTAGTTTAAAGTCTTCTCAGAATGGGGCACTGCTAATCTGCAATTTCCCCTTTATCTTCTTTGATTCATTTGTTGGGTAAGTGTGCCCAATTCCCACAAATTTGGGAATTTTCCAGTTTTACTTCTGTAGTTGATTTCTAATTGACACTGTAGTCTCAGAAGATACTTTCTAGGACATCTACCTTTTAAAATCTATGGAGACCAAAGTTGTGGCACAACTTATGGTCTGTCCTGGAAAATACTCCACGTGTACTTGAAAAAACGTGTATGCTCTTGTCGCATAGAGTGCTCTGTGTATGTCTGTTAGATCTCATTGGTTTATTGCGTTGTTTACATCCACTGTTTCCTTACTTATGTCTGGTTGTTCTACCCATAACTAGGAGTGGGAACTGGAAATCTCCAGCTATTATACAACTCTGCCCTCCTATTCGGTCAGATTTTACCTCACGCATTTTGATGATGTTATTAGGTGCACAAATGTTTATACTTGTTCTATCTTCTTGCTGTTTTGAATTTTTATTAATATGTAATGCCCTTATTTTTTTCTCATAAGCTCTTGGAATTAGAGTCTGCGTTATTACTAGGTCCACCTCTGATCTCTTGTGGTCGCTCTTTGTATGTTGCATCATTTTCCATCCTCTCAGGTTCAATCTGTTTGAGTCTTTGTATCTAAACTGTATCTTTTATGGATAATGTATAGTTGGGTCATGTGTTTTCCACTTTGCAAATCTCTGTCTTTTGATTGGAATGTTTAATATTTGACAACTAACAATTTATGGTAAGGCGGGACTTCTCTCATTTTGCTATTCATTTTCTATATGCTTTACAGATTTTTTTGTCTCAATTGCTACCTTGCCATATTCTTTTTTGTTGATTTTTTTGTTTTGAAATGTTTAAAATGCTACCTCATTTCCTTTTCTTTTGTTCTGTAGCTATTTTCTTGGTGGTTACCTTGTAGATTACACTTAACACCCTATAGTTACAACTAATTTGAATTTATACCAATGTAAATTCAGTAGTATACAAAAACTCTGTTGTTTTACAGCTTTCTTTCCACCCCTTTCAGTTTTGATTCCACAAAATTATAACTTTATTTACTTTCTGCCCAAAAATATAAACTAATAATTTTTTGGAATACAATAGCTGCTTAAATTCCACAGAAAAGAATACGTGGATGTACAAGCCAAAATTACACTGACAGTAGCTTTGAAATCAATAATTTTTAATGTATTAGTCTTTTAAATCATGTAGAAAGAAAAAAGTTACAAACTGTTACTGCATTACTAGCTTTTATAATTGCCCTTGTGTTTCCCTTTGTTGAGAACTTTACGTTTTCATATGGCTTCCAGGTAATATTAGGACCCTTTCATTTCACCCTGCGAGACTCCCTTGAGCACTTCCTGCAGGGCAGGTCTGGTTGTAACTAAATTGTTTATCTGGAAATGACTGTATTTCTCCCTCCCTTTTGAAGGACAGTTTTGTCATATACAAGATCCTTGGTTGACAGGTTTTTATTTTCCTTTTAGAACTATGGGGACCTGGGTCCACTGCCTTCTGGCCTTCAGAGTTTCTGATGAGAAATCTGGTGATCAACTTACTGAGGATCCCTTGTATGATGAGGTGCTTCTCTTGATTTTTCAACACTCTCCCTTAGTCTTTTGAAGTTTGATGTTAGTGTCTTCGCGTGAGTCTCTTTGAGTCAATCTTGTTCTTTGTGCTTTTGACATGTGTATATTCATGTCGTTCACCAAACTTTGGATGTTTTCAACTATTGTTTCTTCAAACATTCTCTCCTCACTCGTTTCTCTCCTTTCTGGGTCTCTTGCAATGCTTATGTTGGTCCACTTCATGGTGTCACACAGGTCCCTCAGGGTCTTTTTACATTTCTTCAGTTTTCTCTTCCTGTTCCTCTGATTCATTTATTTCCATTATCTTGAATTCAAGTTCAGGAATTTTTTATTCTGTCTGCTGAAAATTGTCTTTGAATTCCTTTAGGGAATTTATTGTTGCAGCTCGTGTATTTTTAGCTGTAGAACTTCATTTTCATTTTTATTTAGGTTTTCCATGTCTTTAATATTTCCATTTTGTCCATTCATTTTCTTGACTTTCTTAACCTACTTAGTTCTTTGACCTCCTTTAAGACAATTGCTCTAGTCTTTGTCTCATACACCTGCCATCTGCTCTTACAGAATCAAAATGTTTTCCTTGAATGAGTCATACATTTCTGGTGTGTTGTATGCCTTACAGTTTTTGTGGAAAACTGGACATTTGAATGTAATAATTTGTTATCTCTGGAAGTCAATTCTCCCCCTTCACCAGGGCTTAGTGTTTTTGGTAATGTTTTTATTTTTCTGATTGTTGATGGCTGTGTCAGGGACAAGGATGATCCTGAGTTGTAAATTTGAAATCTTCCTTTGTCTTTCCTGTCAGAGCCTTTCCTTTGGCTGTGTGGTCACTGTCCAGTTTTCTCTGTATATGCAATTCCTTTTGAACATTCCAGTCTTTAATGAGGCTCCCGAGGGGAAGAGAGAGAAATGAGGAATAGAGGGTTCTGGCCTTGAGGTCTCAAGGGAAACCACTTCTGCTGGACAGGGTGGGGCTGCAGCCAAAGGGGAGGGGCAACAATGACCACCCACCACTTTGTCTGGGCCTGTCTGACCAGAAGCAGCAGTCGGCGTTCAGAGCCCAGATCCACGAAACCAGGAGGACTCATCCTTTTTTCACACTGTGGCTCCCATAAGTTGTGTGCGAGCTGTTCCAGGAGTGCATGGCTCTGGCCCTGAGGCTGGCTGCTAGTGTGCAAAGAGCTGGAAGGGATAGAAACTAACCCCAGTTACCTTCCTAGGCTTTCCTTGGAAGTTGCAAGGCCTCCAGAGTCCAAAATATTTCCATCATACAGGTTCTGCCAGTCTACATGTTGTCTCATTGGGAGACAGATTCCTGGGGATTCCTATTTTGTCATCTTTCCAGAATGTTACAATCAAGTTTTCTTATTGTTCCCAGCAAATTTTCTTCTCTTTTTTTAATTAAAGCTTAAATTTGAAATCAGAAAAGGTTAATTTCCTATCATATATTTTCTTCACATATATGTAATTAAGGGTGTCTCTTTAAAAAGAAAAATGAAAAAGAATATTAAGAAGAGAAATGCAAAGGAAATTGAAAAATTACATTAACATATTTGTATGTATTGTGACATTTTCAACCTTCTTACACTAAAATTAAAATTACTTATTTGCCTCAATGCTTTTGTCAGGATACCACTAAACCTGTAAAATATTCCTCAATGTCAGTTCATTCCTGCATGTTGTAATACTCATTTTCATTTTTGCTTTAAGCAAAGAATTATTTCAATGTGTTTTAAAATCTTCACATGAATACATTTCTTGTAACGGTTTAATTCTGCTTTCTGCATTCTGTCTTGTATGATTTCCATTTTTGAAATGCAAGTATATTTGCCATCAAGTACCTGATGAGGACTTTTGAATTTTCATACTCATGTTAAAGAAAAGTGTGTTATATGATGCCGCGTAGGTGTGTAAACAAGATATTGCTTGGCTTAAAGCAAAAATAAAATGGAATATCACAACATATAGGAATGAATTGAAATTGAGAGTAATGAACAAATTTATTGGTTTTTTGACAAACAGCAAAAGGAAAATAAGTAAATTTAATTTCAAAGTAAGCTTGAAAACAAAGCAGATTCAAAGAAACTTTACAGAGAAAATAAACACATAAGCTTGCAGAGAGAGAACAAACTAAATC
The DNA here is from genome assembly GCA_032199065.1 of Smutsia gigantea. Lineage (NCBI taxonomy): Eukaryota > Metazoa > Chordata > Mammalia > Pholidota > Manidae > Smutsia > Smutsia gigantea. The sequence goes on from JAVSCE010001139.1 coordinate 36,501, forward strand.
AATGATCAAGAAAACACAAAATTTTTCTGATTAAAAAGTTTTAATGATGATCCCAACTGGAATAAATCCTGTCTGGCCATGTCATTTAATTATTTTTATATATTGTTGGACATTAGGTACTAATAGGAGTTTCACGACTATTTTCTTAAGATGTATTAGTCTGTACTTTTCATTTTAACATCTTTCTCTCCTTCGGGTAATAACATGGTCCTCAAAAAATGGGTTAAGAAGTGTTCCCTCTGCTTCTAGTCTCTAGAAAACACTGTAGAAAATTAGCATAATTTCTTCTTTAAATATTTTATAGTATTCACCAGTGAAACCATTTGAGCCCTGTGACTTCTCTTTTGGGGGGTTACTAATTTTTCATTCAGTCTCTTTACTAGACACGATCCTACTGATGGGACTCATTTCTTTTTTTTTATTTAGTTTATTTTGATATCATTAACCTACATTAAATGAATATTATGGTGATTACACTACCCCCTTCATCAGGTTCCAGCCCCCAACCCCATTGCAGTCACTGTCCATTAAGCTTAGTGAGATGCTATAGAGTCACTACTTGTCCTCTCTGGGTTGTACAGCCCTCCCCGTGCCCCCCGAACATTACATCTGCTAATCGTAATGTCCCTTCTTCCCCTTTACCCTTCCCTTCCCACCCATGCTCCCCAGTCCCTTTCCCTTTGGTAACTATTTGTCCGTTCCCGGGTTCTGTGGGGACTCATTTCTTTTTGTATGAGCCTCAACAGACTGTGGCTTTCAATCATTTGGAGCATTTCATCTAATTTATCAGATCTGTGGACACAGAGTTGTACAGAATATTTTTTATTATCATTTTCATGCCCATGGGATCAACAGTGATGGCTCATCTTTTGATTTTTGATATTAGAAACCTCTGTCTTTTCTTTTTGTTAATTATCCTAATGGTTGATCAATTTCCTTGATCTTTTCAATGCAAGTTTTTGGTTTCCTTGATTTCCTCTACTGGTTTCCCATTTTCAGTTTCATTGATGTCTGCTCCACTGTTCATTGTTTCTTGTTCTGCTTGATTAAGGTTTATACTGCTCTTATTTTTTAGATTTGTATGATAGATGGTTAGATTATAGTTTTTGTCCTTCCTAATATGTGCATCACTGGTATAAATTTCTCTTTGCAACGTTCCACAAAGTGCAGCAAACTGTGTTTTCACTCACGCAGTTCAAAATACTTAAAAAATATTTTTGCCTGGGAATCCTTCTTCACCCATGTGTCATGTAGAAGTGCACTTTTTTTTTTTTTTTAGAAGTGCACTTTTAAATGTCCAAATATTTTGGTATATTGATGTATGTTTCTGTTATTGAGTGCTAGCTTCATTTGACTGATCACACAGCAAACTTTTCATGATGTGGGCATTAGCTTCCTGGGGAAACCATAACACATTACCACACACTGGGGGGCTTGAACAACACAAGTTGATTTCCTCACAGCTGTGGAATCCAGATTTCCAGGACTAAGGTGTCAGCATGGTTGACTTCTTCTGAGACCCCTTTGGTTTGTGGGTCGCTGTGTTCTGCTGTCTTCACATGATCTCTCTGTGCCTATGTCATACTCTCGTATTGGTTATCACAGTCATACTGGGTTAGGGCCCAACCTACTGACTTCATTTAAACTTGATTACTTCTTTATACAACCTGTCTCCACATGCAGTCACATTCTGAGTTACTGGGGTCAGGACATCAACATATGAAGTTGGGTTTGGGAGACATGCAACTCAGCCCATTGCAAAGTCTCATTTTAAATGCATTGTGGTGAGTTTTGCTGAACAGAATGTCGTCTGGCTTGGGGTATAATTCGTATGTGCACAAGAAAATGTGTATTCTGATGCTGTGGGATCAAATATTCTGTAAATGTCCGATCCAATCGTATCACAAGTGATTTTCTACTCCATTGAAATCTATCCTAGTTCTCTGCCTTCTGGGTACTTCAGTCACTGATCGAGGGCCGCTGGTCTCCAGCTCTCACAGTGAGCATGTCTATTTCTCTTTGCAGTCCTATCAGGTTTTGCTTTGTGTGTTTCGGGGCTCTGTTAGGTGCACAGCAATTAAGGATTGGGGTAACTTCTTGGAGTGTTGATCCCCTTATTACTAGTAATGCCTTTGTCACGGATCATTTTCCTTGTTCCGAAATTGGCTTTGTTTAAAGTCAGTGTAGCTTCTCCAGCTTTTGTTTATTGTAGCAATGTTATACCTTTTGACATTTAACTTGTAGTCTGTATCTATATTTAAAGTGCATATTTTCTAGATAAGGTATGGTTCTTTACCTTGAAAGGGATTGTTGTAGTTGGATTAATAAGTTCCATAGATGTAACTGTTTTGCATTAACTTCAATTTTTCTGTATTTTTTTTCTGTGACTCTGACCTTTTCACATGATTCCATGTTCTCTTTTAGCAAATTAATGATACTTTAAAAAATTTGCAGTGCTTCCAATACAGTTTATAAGCACATAAACAACTCACATAGGTCCTGTAAAATAACATTACACTGTCTCATGGCAGTTAGATACCTTATGTCAGAGTATTCCCAATTCTCATTGCTGTCATTAATTTTACTTATTCATAAGCTATAGACACATTATTGCTATTATTTTGAAAGTAAATCAAGATGGCCATTAAGAAAAATTGTATTTACCTTGTCAACACTCATTTACGAAAAACTGATATTCTCATATATATACTGTACATACATATACATATATGTACAGTTGTCATATATGTGTGTATGTCTATATAATTTTTTTCACTGAGAAAGTTTTTAACATCTCCTAAAAGACTGGTCTACTGACACAAAGTTTCCATATTTATTGTCTGAGAAAGGCCTCACTGTCCACTTCTGAATCAATGTCATGGGTTACAGATCCCAGGTTAGTTTCTTTTCCTTTCAATTTGTTAAATATTTCACTCCACTCCTGTTGCTAGTATTATTTCTAAAGAGAGGTCCACCTTGCCATTTTTTGCTGGATGCTAAAAATTATGGTAGCAATGATGCTCAAGTAAAACCTTCATAAGATTATGTATCATTACATTAAAAAAATGTTAGGTATGACAGAACTAGAAGTAACCAGGCTCTCAGTGTGCAGCTGTATATTTACCTCACTTGGGCTGTTAGTATTTGTTGTGGCTGCATGTCAGAGGCTGCAGTGTCTGCTAGTTTCCTTTTGGTCTCCCTGGTGGGTATTTTCCAAAGAACTTGTTCTTAAATAGAGTTTCCTGGTTGTATGTTACTGCAACTATACAAGGCTCTATTGATGTGGTGGTCAGATTTGGGGAAGAATAAGTTTTTAAATCTTATGACTAATTTCCTTAAAGTGTACCCATCACTGTGCTAACCTCTGAATGTTTATTACCATTTAGTAGGTATGGTTCACTTTCTTTAACTTTTAGAAATAAGAAAGCTCTTGGCTTGCACTTAAAAGAAAGGACGTTCATGTTGAAATGAGGTCTTCCCCATGTTTTCAAGTATACTTGGGACCGAAATATTTATTAGTGTGCCCACCCTCCTCTTTATGAGAAAGGAGAGCTAGAGGAAGGAGCTAGCTTATTACCCTCCCTCCGAGTCAGAGGACTGGCTGTGGTAGGTCTCAATGACAGAACCTTGTTAGATGGATTAGTACATTTGTGGCATTTTTCAGAATGGTTAGTTCTCCCCAGGGGATATTTCAAATTGGTCCCCTTTTTTCCCCCTGCTGGAAGCATAAGTTTTTTCTCAGATCTTCACTTAGAATGTGTGAACATGCTGAAGGTAAATCTCAACAATTTGTGGTGATTCTCCTCAGAATGGCCACCAGGCATTATCTTAACTGTTTATTTCTCCCAGCTGGGAGGCGGATGGCAGGGGCCTAGTGTGCGAGGCCTGGTGCATGTAGGTCAGGCCACATCGGCCCTTCTTCCTTTCTTAGAACATTTTCTAAAGAGGGCTTACAGTGACGAATATGGATCACACCACGGAGCTCTTTCTGAGACACAGACCCGTTCCTTTCAAGTGGGATCAAGGAGGACGGGATTCCCCTGGTTTCTGTGGGGACAGAATCCTAACTACAGTAAGCAGCTGACCAGAACACATCCCTCTGTCCAGCCTTTTGCATATTTTCACTTTACCAACTCTACCGAGACCCTGGGCTCCCTCATTCCCTCCTTGTCCCTTTAAAATGCCCACCACCCCTAAAAAACAATGAGATCTACACACACATAGATACACGAAAAGGCTCACACAATTATGAACCCAAAGAAGTCCCACAGTCCACCATCTGGAAGCCGGGTCTGAAAGCCTGAGACCTAGGGGTGCTGATGGCATGAGTCCCAGAGAACAGAAGGTGCAAGGGAAGCTCTGTGGTGCAGACGTGAGCACCAAGGGCTCAGGGGTCTCACGGCAGGAAAAGAGGGAATTTGCAACTCCAGAAGAAAAATTCACCCTGCTTCACCTTTTTGTTCCTTTTGGGCCAGCACACTGGGCAATGCTATCCACATAGCTGAGGACAATCTCCAGTTTACTGAGCCAAATACTCACCTCAGGGACAGCCTCCCAGAAACACCAGAATAATCTTACCAGCTGTCTTGGCACCCCTTAGTGTAGAGAACAAAGTTAACCCCCACAGCCACTGAGTGCGTGTTACACATGAACGGCCTTCTGCACTCTTTAAGGAGAGCAGCAGGGAGCAGTGCCCCATTAAGGTCCTCATCTATACGTTCAGGTGCCCAAGTCATCACACCTGTCACAGCTTTACCTCCACCAGGGCATTCCCCAGGGAACGGCTTGGGACACAGAAGTTGAGCACCTACCTGTGCCCACGTGCCAACCTGCTCTTCTGCTGGCCAGGCAGGGAGCCATTCCCCATATCCCTATTGTACCATCCGTGTTGTCAGGCTGCTCTGGGTACCACCTGTATGATGGCTTGCTGCAAAGGAGACACTGAGACAAAACTGAATACAACACGGCTTTTATCTGGGTAGAGAATACGTGAGAACAAGGCGAAGAGGTGAGGCCAGCTGGGAGAGAGGAGCCAACAGGAGCGACTGGTGGAAGAGTCCTGGTCTGCTGTGTAGCCTCAGCGAGGACGTTTTAACAGCGGGCCTGCCCGTATCCCTGGGCTGTCATCACTGGTTCAGAGCTACCCACGGGAAGCTCGGGCAGTCACAACACCCGGTCTGCAGGAGAGAGACCACATTTCCCCAGAGGCCTGGGTAATTCCCTCCCATCCCCTGGTGTCTGAGTCTCAAACCTTGACCTATTGTATCAGAATCTGCTGTAAATATTCAGGACCACAGTGATTTATTTTTCACGGATGGGGAACATCTCCAATTTCACGTCTCGGTAGCCCTGCGGATCTCCTCGGCCTGCATGATGCACCTGCGAGCAAGGCTGTGGGTTCAGCTGTAGCTTTGTAAAGCAGCAGTTACTGGATGGGAAACGCAGACCACCATAGGCAGACCCTGAGGTGCAGACACTCACACATCAGGTAAGGGTTCCTTCATCCTGTGTTAAAGAAGCCCCTTAAGAGAGAAACTGCAGTAATTGTTACTTATACATGGGTAGTCAGAAGGGGTTTCTGAAGTTTCCCTGAATCCTGGGATGGGGAGCTGAGAGGTGGTGAACAGATATCTTCTGCATCTGTTGACTTCTAACTAACACTTTGGCCACACTGTGCGCACAAGTGCTTCCTCACAGAGTGGAACCTCTGATGCCCACAGGGGTGATTATGACTCATCTTTCTCACACTGCAGCAAACACAGGCTCCTTTCTTCATGTGTGCACTGGGGAACTGCCCACACACCCTTCATACAAGAGGCTTCTCCCCTGAGTGTGTCTTCTGATGTCTCTGGAGATTTGACATACCCCAAAAACCTTGTCCACAATAACTACACACTAAAGGTTCCTCCCCTGAGTGTTTCCACTGGTGGGAGATCAGGGATGACTAGTGGAGAAAGCGCTGCCCACACTCCATGCACAAAAAAGGTTTTTCCTGTGTGTGTGTCTTCAGGTGGGACATGAGGTTTGATTTCTGGATTAAACCTTGGTAACACTCCTTGCACACAAAAGGCTTCTCCCCTGAGTGTTTCCACTCGTGGGTTGTCAGGGATGATTTGTGGGCAAAGCCTTTCCCACAGTGCTTGCACAGAAATGGCTTCTTCCCTGAGTGTCTCCACTCGTGGGCAATAAGTGAATTTTCTCAGATAAAGGCTTGTCCACTCCTTGCAAACAAGAGGCTTCTCACCTGAGTGTATCTTCAGATGACGTCGGCGACATGACTTCAAGATGAAATTTCGCCCACAGTACCTGCACACAAAAGGCTTTGCCCCTGAGTGTTTATTCTGATGGCTTAGGAGACTGGACTTCCACCTAAAACTCTGCCCACAGTACCTGCACACAAAATGCTTCTCTCCTGAGTGTTTACCCTGGTGGGAGGTCAGGGATGATTTATAGGCAAAGGCTTGCCCACACTCCTTGCACACAAAAGGTATCTCTCCTGAGTGTGTCCGCCCGTGGGACATCAGGCTTAATTTTCGGGTAAAGCTGTGCCCACACTCCTGACAGACAAAAGGCTTCTCCCCTGTTTCCATTGGTGGGACATCAGGGTTAATTTACTGACAAAGCATTGCCCACACTCCTTGCACACAAAAGGCGTCTTCCCTGAGTGTTTCCACTGGTCGGAGATCAGATCTGATTTTCAGATAAAGCCTTTCCCACATTCCTGGCACACAAAAGGCTTCTCTCCTGCGTGTTCATACTGGTGGCAGATTAGGGTTGATTTTTGGGAAAAGCCTTTCCCACACTCCTTGCACCCAAAAGGCTTCTTCCCTGAATGTGTCCACTGGTGGGAGATCAGGTTTGATTTTCGGATAAAGCCTTTCCCACACTCCTGGCACACAAAAGGCTTCTCTCCGGAGTGTTCATACTGGTGGCAGATCAGGGTTGATTTTTTGGAAAAGGCTTGCCCACACTCCTTGCACACAAAAGGCTTCTCCCCTGAGTGTGTCCGCTGGTGGGTGGTCAGGTTTGATTTTTTGATAAAGCCTTTCCCACACTCCTTGCACACAAAAGGCTTCTCCCCTGAGTGTTTCCACTGGTGGTACATCAGGTCTGATTTACGGACAAAGCATTGCCCACACTCCTTGCACATAAAAGGTTTCTCCCCTGAGTGTGTCTGCTGGTGGGAGGTCAGGTTTGATTTTCTGGAAAAACATTTCCCACACTCCTTGCACACAAAAGGCGTCTTCCCTGAGTGTGTCCCCTGGTGGGAAATCAGATTTGATTTTCGGATAAAGCCTTTCCCACACTCCTTGCACACAAAACGCTTCTTCCCTGAGTGTGTCCACTGGTGGCATATCAGGTTTGATTTTCGGATAAAGCCTTTCCCACACTCCTTGCAAACAAATGGCTTCTCTCCTGAGTGTTCATACTGGTGGCAGATCAGGGTTGATTTTTGGGAAAAGCCTTGCCCACACTCCTTGCACACAAAAGGCTTCTTCACTGAGTGTGTCCACTGGTGGGAGGTCAGGTTTGATTTTCGGATAAAGCCTTTCCCACACTCCTGGCACACAAAAGGCTTCTCTCCTGCGTGTTCATACTGGTGGCAGATCAGGGCTGACTTATGAACAAAGCATTGCCCACACTCCTTGCAGACAAAAGGCTTCTCCCCTGAGTGTGTCCGTTGGTGGGTGGTCAGGTTTGATTTTGTTATAAAGCCTTTCCCACACTCCTTGCACACAAAAGGCTTCTCCCCTGAGTGTTTCCACTGGTGGTACATCAGGTCTGATTTACGGAGAAAGCCTTGCCCACACTCCTTGCACACAAAAAGCTTCTCCCCTGAGTGTGTCCGCTGGTGGGAGGTCAGATTTGATTTTCTGGAAAAGCGTTTCCCACACTCCTTGCACACAAAAGGCTTCTCCCCTGAGTGTTTCAGCTGGTGGTATATCAGGCCTGTTTTATGAGCAAAGCACTGTCCACATTCCTTGCACACAAAAGACTTCTCCCCTGAGTGTCTCCACTGGTGGGAGGTCAGGTTTGACTTTCGGATAAAGCGTTTCCCACACTCCTTGCACACAAAAGGCTTCTCTCCTGAGTGTTTATACTCGTGGGAAATCAGGGATTGTTTTAGGGTAAACCCTTGCCCACACTCCTTGCACACAAAAGGCTTCTCTTCTGAGTGTGTATATTGGTGGGACTTCAAGGCTGATTTTAGGGAAAAGCCTTTGCCACAGTCCTTGCACACAAAAGGATTTTCCCCTGAGTGTGTCCTGCAATGGCGTATGAAGCCTGATTTACAGGAAAATTGTAGCCCACACTCATTGCAGAGAAAAGGCTTCTCCCCAGAGTGTGTCCTCTGGTATGTTATGAGGTTGGACTTATTGCTGAAGTCTGGCCCAGCCTCTCTGCACACACATGGAGTCTCTCCTGGGTGCATCTGCTGGTGTGAGAAGAGTGGTGACGTATCAGGGAAGTCCTGTCCACACCCCCTGCTTGTTAAAAGATTATGTCTATAATGTGCTTTTCTGTGTTCAAGCAGCTTTGTTTTCTGGTTAAAGCATTGCCCACACTCTGCACATCTGAATGCTTCCCATCCTGAATATTCTATTCGTTCTAATACTTTGCCTGTTTCTTTAGGATTTCCCCTCTGCGCTTGGCTGCCCTCTATTTCCACCACTGTGTTCCTCTGCCCCAGCCTTACTGCCTGTGTGGAGTGTGGGCTAGAAGATGCTCCCGAGGTCTGACTCCTCCTCAACAAGGTTTGGGAATTTTCTTCTCTCTCTTGACCTTCGGCCATATGACACTGGTTGCTCTGATGAGACAATTGTTTCTGCTCTTGTTTCTGGTGCTCCAGGCCAGGACTCCTTGGCTGTGCATAATTTGTTACACGTACAGCAGCAGACATCTGAGAATGGTCACGAATCGTGTGCCTGATGAGGAGGTGCTGACTGCAGGCCAGGGGGTGGCAGGGAGAGAGATGCATTTCTGGCTTTGCTTCTGCTGGAGAGAAAAAGTGCCCCGACAGGATGGTCACAGGTGAGACAGCCTGGGCCACCACACAACACAAATGCCACCTCCCACGAGGGTTCCCCTCACAGGCCCTGCTCTTCCATCTACTTGGAAGCTTGTATCTTCTCTTGGAGAGAAGAACGTAAACACTAGAGAAGGAATTCCTCCAGTTTGCTCTCTAAACTGCAGCTAGAGCATCAGCTAAGTTATAAATCATACTGAGGTGTAGGAGGGATACCTTGCTGTTTGTCATAACATGGATGGTCCCTGAGGGCATTATACTGAGTCAAGTAAGACAGACATGCAGCATGACAGCACCTCTATGTGGGATCTGAGAAACAGACAGACAGACGGACAGGTAAGGAATCTGATGGACACCAAAGGAGGGGGAGGGGCTGGGGGCAGGCAAAACAAGGGGAGGGGATGAAGCTGTACAAACTTCCAGCTATAACACAGGTCATGGGATGTAGTGTGCAGCACAGGGAATATAAGGTAATAAATTTGTGAGATGATAGATGGCAACTAGAGTTACTCTAGGGATCATTTTCTAATGCATAAAAATAATAATACACTATGAACTGAAATAAATCACACCTGAAAATAATAGGATAGTGCATGTCAAAAGCAGCAGTAAAATAGTACAACAGATGTCACCTTTGGCATAAACACACCATAGGCTCCCCCACACATGGACTACATTTTCGCATGGATTGCAGGTCCCTATACCCTTCCCGCTCAGACCTCACTAGCTTCCACTTTGAGTCCCACTCCAGCCGACACTGACTGAGGTTTGTTCTGTCCTTTGAACAAAACTCCTTCCTGACTGGGCAGAAGGAACACCAAATACACCCGTACAAATGTACCTGGCTTAATGGTTTTGTTAGTCTGAGTTCTGCCCAAAGGTCACTTGGTCAGACTGACCTCTGCGGTCCATCCTGTGTGACCACTTCACCCACTCCCAGCCCACTGTCCCAGCACCACCTCCACGTGCTTTTCCAGGAGTAGTGTCTTCTCAGCACTTCTTTCCTGAAATCAGAAAGGGGCTTAGGGGTGCTGTCCAAGTTCTTGCCACCTACCACCACTGCACACAGGCGAGAGGAGGGAGGGACTGGACGGGCTCCTTCAGTGCTGTGTTCCCAGTCTGAGAACGGAGGTTGGCATGGAATAAAAAGCCAAATGATGATTCGTGAATGAGTATGTTCTATGAATAACCACATGCTTATACTTTGAACTTTTACAGGTGAACAAGAGGACTGACAGGAGTTACCCTTGCTGAGAGAGGTGGGAAATATCTGAGAAGAGATGATTTGTATTCTGTAAGCTGCTTACCATTAAGTGGCAATGTAGAAAAATAATATATACACACACAAAATGAATACAAAAACCACCTGTAGGAAGGAAATATTTACATTGGCTATTTTGGCTATAGGAAAACAAAACATTCATGTTCAGATAGGAAAAACTGCAGTAAAAGGAGAAGCTACACATTCACTGAATGAACTCCTGGTGTTTCTGGCCATCAATGTGCTGACCTCTCAAACGTATGACTGTCTGAGCGTTGGCATGCCACCCGGAGGGCTTCCCATTGCTCTCAGTGGCTTCTGACCATTCAGAGGATGCAGCCCTGGCTACACCTACCAACCCCAAGAAATAAGAGGGTACCTGCTGGCAACATCCGTTCCACACCACCCGGGACACCGCACCTTCCTGAGCCCACTGCACTACCTTCAAGCCCCTGCCAGGGCCCTCCTCTGTCCATTACATGCCTGACATGGACTTGCTTTTGTCCAAGAATTCTGTGGTCAAAATATGAACGCTGGTGTCACATTTCAATACTCACACTCTGAGAACCTTGTGGCAGAAAGAATCCCTCTCCTTAAAATTCACTGACACATAAATCAACGAGCAACTCCTTTTGGGTGGGGAAGGAGCTGTTACAGCCGGGATAGTACAGAGCAAGGAATGAGGAAGACGTTCACAGTGTGAATGAGCTCATCTCCATGCAGACCACAGGGCAGGGGCAAGGCAACAAAGTCCTGGTGTTGGCAGAGAAGGCATGGTACATTTCCATTCACTTAAAGGTCCAGACCTGACCAAGCGCTGTGCACTGAGTAAAACAACAGCAGCGGTGGCCTTGGTGGACAGGGACGCAGGAAACAACTGGGAACAGGCAGGAGGGGATGTGCTGGGGAAATGAAGGGCTCAGCTCACAGAGGTGCATGCACGTGAGAACTCACTGCCTGTAACTGCAGGTCTGGCACATATGGTATTTGGACTCTACCTACAAAGACCCGCACAGAAACATCTCAATACTGGTTAGATGGACTTCCATGCGGAAAGGGTCATGGGTTAGAGGAAATGGTGTCTGCAACTCCTTCTGACAGCATCAGACATAAAATGGGCTCTTGGACAATGGGGAAGGCACAGATGGAGAAATATGTCATCAAGAACATACAGCAAAATGCTAAGTGCTGAATCCAGGAAGTTAAAAAATTTCAGACTCTTGACAGAAGGTATTGTGGGATGTAAACTTAAAAGACACATGGGGAGAGATTAAAGATGGCAGCCTGAGAGGTGAGACAGAGCACTCCTGCAAGAAACCACATATAATGTGAAAATCTAGTTACTATAACTAATCCTAAAAGAGGGAAGAAGGCTGCGTCAGACTGCATTCAAGTGGAGAACAGAGCAGACCTCACAACAGAACAGGGTAATGTACCAAAGCCTTGATCCAGTGGGATCCAATCCTTCCCACAACACAGCTCACTGGCAGTAGAGAAATGGGGCGGGGAGGGGGTGGAGCCTGGGGCTGCTGAACACCCAGCCCTGGGGATCTGCTTTGGGAGCACAAACTTACATTGCATGGGACTCTGGAGATTAGGGGGGTTGGAAAGCTAAGATAGGCAGAATACTTGAGAGAGACTCAAATTCCAGATGTTTGTAGAAAGTAGGTATCCACATCTGGGTGCTCTGGGACAAAGGAAACGTGGGTGGTCTGAGAGGCTTCCTAGCAGTGAGAGGGCGGCTGAAGGGGTGGGGATTGCCCAGAGACTGCTGTTCATGAAAAGGCATAGGAGGACAAGGTTGTCTGCACATCCTCTGCCCACCATGTTGGGAACTTCCAGGACCTTCAGGTGCTCCACCCCCTGGCTGGCTACTCAGTTCCGAGGTCCCCCACTGCAATACCAGGCATGCCATGCCTTCCTCCTGGCCTGCCTGCACCAGCTCACAAATGGGCAGTCCCGGCCCTGGCATTATGCCAGCCAGAGGGAGGCCCCACCAACGTAGCTACAATTGTAAAACACAGAGGATTACACCTGTGTGCTCTGTGCAATGGTTTTGACAGTGGATACAAACAGTACAGCCTGTAAGCAGGAAAGAGCTCTTTCCTCCCCACAGGCACTATGCTGCTCCCCTGTCACCCCCAATATCACTCCACGGGATGAGCAGCTCCAGAGACTAGAGCTTCTGGGCACTAGAGGGCACCACACACAAATAAAAAACATCAAAGGAACCTGGTTCACACCAAAATTTCAAAATCATCAGGAAAAAGCCCAAGAGAAACTGAACTCACCAATCTTGCTGAATGAGATTTCAAATAAAAATCATCTACATGCTCAAGAAGGTACAGAAAAATATTCAAGAACTCAGGGATGAATTTATGACAGAGATTTAATCATTAAGAAATTCCGTATCTGAAATGAAATATTAAATGGAGGGATTTAAAAGCAGATTAGATGTAGTACAACAAACAGTGAATGGAACAGAAACTAGAGAAGAGGAATATAAAGAAACTGAGGAACAGAGAGAAAAAAGGAACTCTAGGAATGAAATAATTTTGTGAGAACTGTATGACCAATCTAACGGAACAATAGTTGCATTATAGGGGAACCAGAGGAAGGAGAGAGAGAAAAAGGGATGGAAAGTGTCTTTGACGAGGTAATTGCTGAAAACTTCAATCTGTGGAAGGAGATAGTCTCTCAGGCCATGGAGGTACACTGATCCCCCAACACAAGGGACCCAAGGATGATAACACCAGGACATATAATAATTAAAATGGCAAAGATCAAGGATAAGGACAGACTTTTAAAAGCAGCTAGACATAGAAAAAAGATCACATTTAAAGGAAAACCCATCAGGCTTTAATCAGACTTCTCAACAGAAACCTTACAGGCCAGAAGGGAGTGGCATGATGTATTTAATGCAATGAAGCAGAAGGGCCTCAAACCAAGAACAATCAACCCGGGAAGATTATCATTAAAATTTGAAGGATTAAGGATGGTACAACATTTGAAAATCCATCAACATCATCCACCACATCAACAAAAAGAAGAACGAAAACCACTTGATCATCTCCATAGATGCTGAAAAAGCATTTGACAAAATTCAACATCCATTCATGATAAAAACTCTCAACAAAATGGGTATAGAGGGAAAGTACCTCAACATCATAAAGGCCATATATGTAAACCCACAGCCAACATCATACTCAACAGCGAGAAGATGAAAGCTTTTCATCTAAGATTGGGAACAAGACAGCAATGCCCACACTCCTCACTGTTATTCAACATAGTACTGGAGGTCCTAGCCATGGCAATCAGGCAAAACAAAGAAATACAAGGCATCCAGATTGGTAAAGAAGAAGTCAAATGTCACTACTTGCAGATGACATGATATTGTACATGAAAAACCCTAAAGACTCAACTCCAAAACTACTAGAACTAGTATCTGAATTCAGCAAAGTTGCAGGATACAAAATTAATACACAGAAATCTGTTGCTTTCCCATACACTAACGATGAGCTAACAGAAAGAGATATCAGGAAAACAATTCCATTCACAATTGCATCAAAAAGAATAAAATACCTAGGAATAAACCTAATGAAGGAAGTGAAAAACGTATATCCTGAAAACTACAAGACACTCCTAACAGAAATTAAAGAGGACACTAACAAATGGAAATTCATCCCATGGTCTTGGCTAGGAACAATAAATATTGTCAAAATGGCCACCCTACCTAAAGCAATCTACAGATTCAATGCAATCCCTATCAAAAAACCAACAGCATTCTTCAATGAACGGGAACAAATAGTTCTAAAATTCATATGGAACCATAAAAGACCCCGAATAGCCAAAGCAATCCTGAGAAGGAAGAATAAAACAGGGGGAATTACGCTCCCTGACTTCAAGCTCTCTATGACAAAGCTACAGTAATCAAGACAATTTTGCATTGGCACAAAAAAAGACCCACAGACCAGTGGAACAGAATAGAGAGTACAGACATTAACCCAAACACATATGGTCAATTAATATATGATAAAGGAGCCATGGATATACAATGGGGAAATGACAGCCTCTTCAGCAGCTGGTGTTGGCAAAACTGGACAGCTACATGTAAGAGAATGAAACTGGATTACTGTCTAACCCCATATACAACAGTGAACTCAAAATGGATCAAACACCTGAATGTAAGTCATGAAACCATAAAACTCTTAGAAAAAAGCATAGGCAAAAATCTCTTGGACATAAACATGAGCAACTTCTTCATGAACATACCGTCTCAGTCAAGGGAAACAAAAGCAAAAATGAACAAGTGGGACTACATCAACCCGAAAAGCTTCTGTACAGCAAAGGACACCATCAGTAGAACAAAAAGACGTTCTACAGTATGGCAGAATATATTCATAAATGACATATCCGATAAGGGATTGGCATCCAAAATATATAAAGAACTCATGCACCTCAACAAACAAAAAGCAAATAATCCAATTAAGAAATGGGCAGAGGATATGAATAGACACATCTCTGAAGAAGAAATTCCGAGGGCCAACAAGCACATGAAAAGATGCTCCACATCGCTAATCATCAGGGAAATGCAAATTAAAACCACAATGAGATATCACCTCACACCAGTAAGGATGGACAACATCCAAAACACAAACAACAACAAATGTTGGTGAGGATGTGGAGAAAGGGGAACCCTCCTACACTGCTGCTGGGAATGCAAATTAGTTCAACCGTTGTGGAAAGCAGTACGGAGGTTCCTCAAAAAACTCAAAATAGAAATACCACTTGACCCAGGAATCCCACTCCAAGGAATATGCCTTAAAAATGCAGCAGCCCAGTTTGAAAAAGACATATGCACCCCTATGTTTATCGCAGCACTATTTACAATAGCCAAGAAATGGAAGCAACCTAAGTGTCCATCAGTAGATGAATGGATAAAGAAGAGGTGGTACATATACACAATGGAATATTATTCAGCCATAAGAAGAAAACAAATCCTACCATTTGCAACAACATGGATGGAGCTAGAGGGTATTATGCTCAGTGAAATAAGCCAGGCCGAAAAAGACAAGTATCAAATGATTTCACTTATACATGGTGTATAAGAACAAAGAAAAAAAACTGAAGGAACAAAACAGCAGCAGACTCACAGAATCCAAGAATGGACTAACAGTTACCAAAGGGAAAGGGACGGGGGAGGATGGGTGGGAAGGGAGGGACAAGGGTGAAAAAGGGGTATTACGATTAGCAGACACAATGTGTGAGCGGGGCACAGGGAGGGCTGTACAACTCAGAGAAAACAAGTAGTGATTCTATAGCATCTCACTACACTGATGGACAGTGACTGCAATGGGGTATGTGGGGGGGACTTGGTGAAGGGGGGAGTTTAGTAACCATAATGTTGCACATGTCATTGTAGATTAATGATACCAAAAAAAAATTGAAGGATCGAATAAACAATTTCCAGATAAGCAAACGCTGAGAGATTTTACCTCCCACAAACCACCTCTACAGTGCATTTTGGAGGGACTGATATAGATGGAAACATTCCTAAGGCTAAATGCCTGTCACCAGAGGAAAGAAAGCCACAGCAAAGAAAGTAGAACAATGAATTATTAAGCAGAGGCAAAATCAAATCAAGTACCCGCAAAGTCTATCAACAGATAGAGAAAGAGTACAGAATATGATACCTAACATATAAAGAATGGAGGAGGAAGAAAAAAGGAGGAAAAAAAAGAACGTTTAAATTCTGTTTGTAACAGCAAACTGAGGTAAATTACACTGTTAGGTAGTAAGGGAATTGCCCTTGAACCTTTGCTAAACACGAATCTAAAGCCTGCAATGGCAATAAGTACATACCAATCGATAATCACCCTAAATGTAAACGGTCTGAATGCACCAATTAAAACATATGGAGTCACTGAGCAGATTAAAAAACAAGACGATCTATATGCTGCCTACGACAGACTCGCTTCAAATCCAAAGACATACACTGACTGAGTAAAGGGATGGAAAAGATATTTCATGCAACTAATAGGGAGAAAAAAGCAGGAGTTGCAGTACTTGTATGAGACAAAATAGACTGCAAAAGAAAGAAAGTAACAAGAGACAAAGAAGGATATTACGTAATGATAAAGGGGTCAGTCCAACAATATAACGATTACAAATATCTATGTACCCAACAGAGAAGCACCGACATAATGTGAAATAAATACTAACAGAATTAAAGGGGGAAATAGAATGCAATACATGCATTTTAGGAGACCTCAACACACCACTCACTCCAAAGGACAGATCAACCAGACAGAAAATAAGTGAGGAGACAAAGGCACTAAACAACATATTGGAACAGATGGACCTAATGGACATCTACAGAACCTTCAACCCAAAAGCAACAGGATACACATTCTTCTCAAGTGTACATGGATCATTATCAAGAATACATATAGGAGGCCACAAAAGGAGCCTCAGTAAATTTAAAAAGACAAATTGTACCAAGCAGTTTCTCAGACCACAGAGGCCTAAAACTACAAATAAATAACACAAAGAAAATGAAACAGCCCACAAACACAAGGAGGCTTAATGCCATGCTCCGAAAAAAAATCAATGAATCAATGACCAAATAAAAACAGAGATCAAGTAATACATGGAGACAAGTGACAGTAATTCAACAGCATAGAATCTGTGTGGCGCAGTGAAGGCCGAGCTAAGAGGGAATTATATTTCACTACAGGCTTATCTCAGGAATGAAGAACAATCCCATATGAACAGTCTAAACTCACGATTAATGAACTAGAAAAAGAAGAACAAATGAGGCCAAAAGTCAGTAGAAGGAGGGACATAATAAAGATTGGAACACAAATAAATAAAATCGAGAAGAATAAAACAATAGAATCAGTGAAAGCAGGAGCTGGTTCTTCGAGAAAATAAACAAAATAGATAACACCCTAGCCAGACATACCAAGAAAAAAAGTGTCTACACACAAAAACAGAATCAGAAATGAGAAAGGATAAATCACAACGGACACCACAGAAATACAAAGAACTATTAGAGAATACTATGAAAAATTATATGCTAACAAACTGGATAACTTAGAAGAAATACACAGCTTTCTAGAAAAATGCAACCTTCGAAGGCTGACCCTGAAATAAACAGAAAATCTGGACAGACCTACCAGCAACGAAATTGAATTGGTAATCAAAAAACTACCTAAGAACAAAATGCCAGTTCAGATGGTTTCACTGCTAAATTTTATAAAACATTTAATGAAGACCTAATACGCATCCTCCTTAAAGTTTTCCAAAAGTAGAAAAGGAGGGAATACTCCCAAATTCATTCAACAAGGCCAGCATCACCCTAATACCAAAACCACGCAAAGACACCACAAAAATAGAAAATTACAGAGCAATATCCCTGGTGAATACAGAAACAAAAATACTCAACAAAATATTAGTAAACCAAATCCCAAAATACATCAAACAGATCATCCATCATGATCAAGTAGGATTTATTCCAGGGATGCAAGGATGGGACAACATTTGAAAAATCCATCAACATCATCCACCACACCAACAAAAAGAAGGACAAAAACCACTTGATCATCTCCATAGATCCTGAAAAAGCATTTGACAAAATTCAACATCCATTCATGATAAAAACTCTCAATAAAATGGGTATAGAGGGCAAGTACCTCAACATAATAAAGGCCATATATGACAAACCCACAGCCAACATCATACTGAACAGTGAGAAGCTGAAAGCTTTTCCTTCAAGATCAGGAACAAGACAAGGATGCCCATTCTCCCCACTTTTATTCAACATAGCTCTGGACGTCCTAGCCACAGCAATCAGACAACACAAAGAAACAAAAGGCATCCAGATTGGAAGGAAGAAGTTATACTGTCCGTGTTTGCAGTTGATGTGATATTGTACATAAAAAGCCTAAACAATCCACTCCAAAACTACTAGATCTAATATCTGAATTCAGCAAACTAGAAGGATACAAAATTATTACAAAGAAATCTGTTGCATTCCTATACGCTAATGATGAACTAGCAGAAAGAGAAATAAGGAAAACAATTCCATTTGCAATTGCATCAGAAAGAATAAAATACCTGGGAATAAACCTAGCCAAGGAAGTGGAAGACTTATAACCCTGAAAAGTGCAAGACACTCATGAAAGAAACTGAAGAAGATACCAATAAATGGAAACACATCCTGTGCTCATGGATAGGAAGATTTAATATTGTCAAAATGGCCATCCTGCCTAAAGTAATATAGATTCAATGCAATCTCTATGAAAATACCAACAGCATTCTTCAATGAACCAGACCATATACTTCTAAAATTCACATGGAATCACAGAAGACCCAGAAAAGCAAAAGTAATCCTGAGAAGGAAGAATAAAACAGGGGGATTACACTCCCCATCTTCAACCTCTACTACAAAGCCACAGTAATCAAGACAATTTGGTACGGGCACAAGAACAGACACACAGACCAATGGAACAGACTAGAAAGCCTAGATATAAACCCAAGCATATATGCTCAATTAATATATGATAAAGGAGCCACGGATATACAATGGGGAAATGACAGCCTCTTCAACAACTGGTGTTGGCAACACTGGACAGCTACATGGAAGAGAATGAAACTGGATTATTGTCTAACCCATACACAAAACTAAACTCAAAATGGATCAAAGACCTGAATGTAAGTCATGAAACCATTAAACTCTTAGAAGAAAATATAGGCAAAAATCTCTTGAATATAAACATGACTAACTTTTTCCTGAACACATCTTCTCGGGCAAGAGAAACAAAAGCAAAAATGAACAAATGGGACTACATCAAACTAAAAAGCTTTTGTACAGGAAAGGACACCATCAGCAGAACAAAAAAGCACCCTACAGTATGGGAGAATATATTTATAAATGACATATCTGTCAACTAGTTAACATCTAAAATACATAACAACTCAAATGCCTCAATGCCCAAAAAGCAAATAGCCCTATTAAAAAATGGGAAGAGGATATGAACAGACATTTCTCCAAAGAAGAAATTCAGAAGGCCAACAGGCACATGAAAAGATGCTCCACACTGCTAGTTATCAGGGAAATGAAAATTAAAACCACAATGAGATATGACCTCACAAAGTTAGTATGGCCAACATAGAAAAGACTAGGAACAACAAACGCTGGCAAGTATGAAGAGAAAGGGGAACCCTCCCACACTGCTGGTGGGAATGTAAACGAGTTCAAGCATTGTGGAAAGCAATATGGAGGTTCCTCAAAAAACTAAAACTAGAAATACCGTTTGACTCAGGAATTCCACTCTTCAGAATTTATGCAAGGGAAACAGCTTCTCAGATTCAAATAGACATATGCACCCTTATGTTTATCGCAGCACTATTTACAATAGCCAAGATACGGAAGCAACCTAAGTGTCCCATCAGTAGAGGAATGGATAAAGAAGACATGGTACATATAATTAATGGAATACTATTCAGCCAGAAGAAAGAAACAAACCCTACCATTTGCAACAACATGGATGAAGCTAGAGGGCATTATGCTAAGTGAAATATGTCAGGCAGGAAAGGCAAGTACGAATGATCTCTGTCATTTGTGGTGTGTAACAATGAAACAAAACTGCACAGACTCTAAGAAGAGACTAGCGGATAACAAAGGGGACGGGTGGGGGACAGCAGGTAGGGAGGGAGGGAGAACGGGATTGTACAGTATGATGACTGGTGCACATAGTGTGTGTGGGGTCACGGAGAAGACAGTCTAGCACAGAGAAGACAGGTAGGGACTGTGTGGCATCTGATGGCACTGATGGACACAGACTGCAATGCGGTATTGGGGGAGGGACTTGATAATAAGAGTGAATGTTGTAACATTGTTATTCTTGTGAAACCTTCATAAGCGTGTCTATCAATTGACACCTTAATAAAAAAATAAAAATACAACACACATGGTACAAAAACATGTTAAATGGTTCATGTTCTCAAAACAAACCTAATGAACCATACTATTAAGATCAGAATAGAGTGACTGTTACTAGATACAGGAGATGAAAGAATAGGAAGACCAAGATCTGCTTCAAAATAATGGAGCAGTGGGAGAAGAGCGTGAGACTGGGAGGAGGCAGGACTGCCCCGAGACAGAGGCACCTGGACACGTGCCCACAGCGCTCATAAGGGCTCCTGCTCGTCGGGCCACCTGCACGCAGAGAATGTGACGCTCATAGAAGGACCGTGATTGCACAGGGACACACCAAGTCAGTGGGGGAAACGCAGCAGTGGTCCTGCAGTAGAAGATTTGAAATTCCCCTCTCCAATGGTGGATGGATATTTAGGGTGACCCACTCCTGCCAAATGAATCGGTAAAGACATACGAGTTGAGAAACAACAACAATCTACCGAATGTGTTCACACCTGTGGCACAGCGAGGATTCCTGCAGCAGGACACAGAGGAGACTTCCGAGCACATGACAATGGCAGACACCTGACCCTGAGCCGGCTAACGCGCTCCCCAAGGACCCAGGGATCAGTAAGAACAGATGAAGCCTAAAACCAACACCTTCAGCATGACAGGAAGATACACCACAATTTACACTTGTCCACAGACGTAGAAGGAGCATCACTTCTCAGCAGAACCTCCCGTGATCCGACCACAAGGGTCTGGGGGAGGGAGGCCCAGAAAGTACTGGGCACACAGGAGACGGGAACAAGTGGCCCAAAGGTGAACCCCCATTGCTCCAAGAGAGCAAGTTCAGGCGACAGGTGACAAAAAGAACTGTGCCAAGCAGTGCCCATGGCGCCCAACCCCAGAGAGAAGCCACCCAAAAGCAGTGGCTCTGGGGCACAAGAGGGTAAAGGAAGGAGAAGTGGCCCTGGAGACAATGGTGGAGAGAGGAAGAGGTGGAAGAGGGGACAGACAGGGTCCTGCAAGACAATAACAAAGAGAAGACACACAACTGCTGCCTCACAGAGGCGGGTGGTCAACAAGGCCACAGTGGGAAAGCCTGCTGGGGAGAAGGCAGGCTCCACGCAGGAGGACGGAGTCAGGGCACGCAGGACACCCCCTCACTCAGGCCAAGAGGACGACAGTGTGGGAGGCAGGCAGGGCCAGGCAGCCTCAGCAGCCACGGTGCGGGAGGACAGCTTCCTGCCAGGGCCTCTGAGGAGCTACCCTGCCCTGCACGGCCAAAGGCCAGTGTCCACCCAGAGGTTCCCCTCACCTGGATGGGGGCCTGGCAGATGTCTTCTCTCTTCCCTCCAGGGCTCTTCCCCTCGTTCCAGCCAAGTGATGAGGTCTGGTTTAGAACAGGGGATTCCTGCTTAGCGGGAAAAAGGAGCACGTCACTCTTGGTTATAGGCCAGAGGGGCTATTTGCTGGTGCCAGACTGGGTGTGGGAGATTGGGATGGTGGGAAGGAGCTCGGAACCATGCATTCCAGGCTGTGTGGGCGCTGGCAGGGCTGGGATCCTGGTCACGCCAGCAGTGGTGTGACTTGTCTCCTGGGCTTGGAGGGACAGCTGGCGAGGAGCGTCCCACCCAGGGAGCGAGGCCTGCCAGGGTGCAGTGCCAGCAGTACAGAGCCCCCATCCATCCACAGGGGAACAGGAAGCTCAGTGCCTGGTTCTCAGGGGGACCCCGGGCAGTTAGGTGCACAGGAGGCAAAACAGCCCTGAGGGGAGGCCCCACTCACCCAGCGAGACCAGGTGGCTGAAGTTCTCCAGCATCACGTGCCTGTAGAGGGTCCTCTGTGCAGGGCTCAGCAGCTTCCATTCCTTCTGTGTGAAATTCACAGCCACATCCTCAAACGTCACCAAAGCCTGCAACACAAACCCAGGCCTGCTCACCAGGAGGCTGGATCCACCCCCCAGCATTGCATGTAACCCCAGGGTTTAAGACCTTCCACACTGCAGGCGGTGGTACCCAGAAGCAGCCTGAGACGGACAGTATATCTGCCCTTCTTCACAGCTCGAGGACCTGCCTCATCCCACAGGGGCCGTTCAGGCAGCCCGTCCTGCTGGAAGCCTTGGCACTGCTCTATACGGACACTCCCCTTACACACACCAACCAACCGATCTTCACTGGGCACTGGAGCAAGGGCAGCCATCCTCTGCTTCAATTCTCTCTGTGTGTTGGTCACGTTTCACCCCTTGATGCCGCCCCACCCGGTTCCCCACAGGGCTGCGGCCACGCCAGGCAGGTCACTTCCCCAGGACGGCTGCAGGCCTGGCCCTGTACCGAGGCAGCCACCAGCGCAGATGGAGGGGATGCGTCCGTCCTCTGATGGTAAGGATGGGACATCTGGTATGTCTCACACCTCTCTCCTGGCGTTCCAGGGTCCCAGAGCTGCCTTGCTGCTCTCCATGGAGAAGGGAACCCCTCGGAGGGCTGCTCTGTGGGAAGGGAAGAGAGTAAGAGGGAGCCTGGGTGGTCCTGTCTTGTATGAGGCAGGGCTGACCCTAGCAGTGGGGAGCAGTCAGAGGGCACCAGCACGGCTGCCATCAAGTCCCTGAGAAGGGCAGAGGGAGCCTGGCTACCTGCCGGCACAGCTCCATGCTGGGGCCTGGATGTGAGGCTTCAGCGCCATGGGAGCTGAGTGAGGTTTTTCATACTATGCTGAGTGAATAAGAGACAGCCTTGGGACACCCCAGGGAAACTCCTGCCTCTCAGGTTAGGGCCCAGAGCTCCATGAGACCTCATGACAGCTCTGTTGCCTCTCCCAGCCACAGTCTCCATGTGTTTAAAGAAGGGCTAACAACAGGGCACAGACTGGAGACCACAGATAGATGGTGTTGACAGGATGCACAGCAAGCCGCTAACCTCAAAGCTAAAGCCCAAGGGAGACGTGGGGCAGCTGACTGGGGAGGCCCTGGTGTAGAAGCAATATCCCATCCCACAGCAACTGCAACCACCTCACAAACTCACCAGAACCTGTCCCACATTTAGGGGGTGTGGCAGCCTGTACCAGAAGAAGAAGAGAGAGAAAAAGGGATAGAAAGTGTCTTTGAAGAAATAATTGCTGAAAAATTCCCAAAGCTGGGGAAGGAAATAGTTTCTCAGTCCACAGAAGCCCACAGATCTCATAACACAAGGGACCCAAGGAAGAAAACACCAAGACATATAATAATTAAAATGGCAAAGATCAAAGATAGGGTCAGAGTATTAAAGGCAGCTAGAGAGAGAAAAAAGATCACCTACAAAGAAAACCCACCAGACTATCAACAGATTGCTCAACAGAAACCTTACATGCCAGAAGAGAATGGCACAATATATTTAATGTAATGAAACAGAAGGGGCTTGAACCAAGAATACTGTATCCACCATGATTATCATTTAAATATGAGGGAGGGATTAAACAATTCCCAGACAATTGAAAGCTGAGGGAATTTGCCTCCCACAAACCTCCTCTACAAGATATCTTAAATGGACTGCTCTAGATGGAAGCATGCCTAACGCTAAAAAGATGTCACCAGAGAAAATAAAATCATAGTAAAGAAAGCAGACCATCCAAATACTAACTAAAGCAAAAAGTAAAACCAACTATCCACAAAAACAGTCAAAGGAAATGTAAAAGAGTACAGAAGAAAACCCCTAGTATATAAAGAATGGAGGAGGAAGAAGAAGAGAGAGAAATAAGCAATCATCAGACTGTGTTTATAATAGCTTAAACAAGAGAGTTAAGTTAAACAGACAGTAAAGAAGCTACCCTTGAACGTTTGGTAACCACGAATCTAAAGCCAGCAATGGCAATAAGTACATATCTATCGATAATCACCCTAAATGTAAATGAACTGAATGCACCATTCAAAAGACACAGAGTTACTGAATGTATAAAAAAGCAAGACCCATCTATATGCTGCTTACGAGAGACTCACCTCAAACCGAAAGATATACACAGACTAAAGGTAAAGGGATGGAAAAAGATATTTCATGCAAACAACAGGGAGAAAAAAGCAGTTGTTGCAGTACGTGGATCAGACAAAATAAACTTCAAAACGAAGAAAATAGCAAGATATAAAGAAGGACATTACATAATGATAAAGGGGTCAATCCAGCAAGAGGATATAACCATTTAAAATATATATGCACCCAACACAGGAGCGCTGACATATGTGAAACAAATACTAACAGAATTAAAAGAGGAAATAGAAAGCAATGCATTCATTTTAGGAGACTTCAACACACCACTCAATCCAAAGGACAGATCAACCAGACAGAAAATAAGTAAACACACAGAGGCACTGAACAACACACTAGAACAGATGGAACTATCAGACATCTACAGAACTCCACACACAAAAGCAGCAGGATACACATTCTTCTCAAGTGGACATGGAACATTTTCCAGAATAGACCACATACTAGGCCACAAAAAGAACCTCAGTAAATTAATCTGAGATCACAAAGGTATAAAACTAGAAATAAATTGTAGAAAGAAAACAAAAAGGCTCACAAATACATGGAGACTTAACATGCTCCTAAATAAATAATCAATGGATAAATGACCAAATTAAAACACAGATGAAACAATATATGGAGACTAATGACAACAATAACACAAAGCTGGAACTTCTGTGGGACACAGCAAAGGCAGTTCTAAGAGGAAAGTATAATGCAATCCAGGCCTATTTAAGGAAGGAAGAACAATCCCAAATTAAAAGTCTAAAGACACATTTATTGAAATTGGAAAAAGAAGAACAAATACGCCCAAAGTCACCAGAAGGAGGGAAATAATAAAGATCAGAAAAGAAATAAACAAAATTGAGAAGAATAAAACAATAGAAAAAATCAGTGAAACCAAGAGATGGTTCTTTGAGAAAATAAACAAAATTGATAAACCCCTAGGCAGACTTATTAACAGAAAAACAGTATTTACACACGTGAACAGAATCAGAAATGAGAAAGGAAAAATCATGACAGACCCCACAGAGATACAAAGAATTATAAGAGAATACTATGAAAATCTATATGCTAACAAGGTGGAAAACCTAGAAGAAATGGACTTCTTAGAAAAATACAACCTTCCAAGACTGACCAAGCAAGAAACAGAAAACCTAAACAGACCAATCACCAGCAATGAAATTGAATCGGTAATCAAAAACCTACCCAAGAACAAAACCCCCGGACCAGATGGATTCACCTCTGAATTTTACCAGACGTATAGAGAAGAAATAATACCCATTCTCCTTAAAGTTTTCCAAAACATAGAAGAGGAGGGAATACTTCCAAACTCGTTCTACGACGCCAGCATCACTCTAATACCAAAACCTGGCAAAGACCTCATCAAAAAAGATAAATTACAGACCAATATCCCTCATCAACATAGATGCAAAAGTACTCAACAAAATATTAGCAAACCGAATTCAAAAATGCATCAAGATAACTCATTTGATTGTAGATTGGTGATATCAAAATAAACTAAAAAAAAATACATCAAAAGGATCATACACCATGATCAAGTGGGATTCATCTCAGGGATGCAAGGATGGTACAACATTCGAAAATCCATCAACATCATCCACCACATCAACAAAGAGAAGGACAAAAACCACATGATCATCCCCAAAGTGCTGAAAAAGCATTTAACAAAATTCACCATCCATTCATGATAAAAACTCTCAACAAAATGGGTATAGAGGGCAAGTACCTCCACATCATAAAGCCCATATATGACAAACCCACAGCTAAGATCATACTTAACAGCGAGAAGCTGAAAGCTTTTCATCTAAGATCGGGAAAAAGATAGGGATGCCCACTCTCTCCACTGTTATTCAACATAGTACTGGAGTTCCTAGCCACGGCAATCACAAAAAACAAAGACATACGAGGCATCCAGACTAGTAAAGAAGAAGTCAAATTGTCACTATTTGCAGACGACATGATACTGTACATAAAAAAACCATAAAGACTCCACTCCAAAACTATTAGAACTAATATCTGTATTCAGCAAAGTTGCGGGACACAAAATTAACACACAGAAATGTGTTTCTTTCCTATACACTAACGATGAAGTAACAGAAAGAGAAATCAGAAAAACAATTCCATTCACAATTGCATCAAAAAGAATAAAGTACCTAGGAATAAACCTAACGAAGGAAGTGAAAAACCTGTACTCTGAAAACTACAAGACACTCCTAAGAGAAATTAAAGAGGACACTAAGAAATGGAAATGCATCCCATGCTCTTGGCTAGGAAGAATAAATATTGTCAAAATGGCTATACTACCTAAAGCAATCTACAGATTCAATGCAATCCCTATCAAACTACCAACAGCTTTCTTCAATGAACTGGAACAAATAATTCTAAAATTCATATGGAACCACAAAAGACCCCGAATAGCCAAAGCAATCCTGAGAAGGAGGAATAAAACAGGGGGAGTTACACTCCCTGACTTCAAGCTCTACTACAAAGCCACAGTAATCAAGACAATTTGGTATTGGCACAAAAACAGACCCACAGACCAGTGGAACAGAATAGAAAATCCAAACATTAACCCAAACATATACAGTCAATTAATATTTGATAAAAGTGCCTTGGATATACAATGGGGAGATGACAGCCTCTTCAGCAGCTGGTGTTGGAAAAACTGGACAGCTACATGTAAGAGAATGAAACTGGACTACTGTCTAGCCCCATACACAAAGGTGAACTCAAGGTGGATCAAAGACTTGAATGTAAGTCATGAAACCATAAAGCTCTTAGAAAAAAACATAGGCAAAAATCTCTTGGACATAAACATGAGCAACTTCTTCATGAACATATCTCCCGGGCAAGGGAAACAAAAGCAAAAATGAACAATTGGGACTATATCAAGCTGAAAAGCCTCCGTACAGCAAAGGACCCCATCAGTAGAAGAAAAAGAGATCCTACAGTATGGGAGAATATATTCATAAAAAACGTATCCGATAAGGGGTTGACATCCAAAATATATAAAGAACTCATGCAGCTTAACAAACAAAAAGCAAATAATCCAATTAAGAAATGGGCAGAGGACATGAATAGACACTTCTCTAAAGAAATTCAGATGGCCAACAGGCACATGAAAAGATGCTCCACATCGCCAATCATCAGAGAAATTCCGATTAAAACCCCAATGAGATATCACCTCACACCAGTGAGGATGGCCAACATCCAAAACACAAACAACAACAAATGTTGGCGAGGATGTGGAGAAAAGGGAAACCTCCTACACTGCTGGTGGGACTGCAAATTAGTTCAACCATTGTGGAAAGAAGTACGGGGGTTCCTCAAAAAACTCAAAATAGAAATACCATTTGACCCAGGAATTCCACTCCTAGGAATTTACCCTAAGAATACAGCAGCCCAGTTTGAAAAAGACAGATGCACCCCATGTTTATCGCAGCACTATTTACAATAGCCAAGAAATGGAAGCAACCTAAGTGTCCATCAGTAGATGAATGGATAAAGAAGATGTGGTACATATACACAATGGAATATTATTCAGCCATAAGAAGAAAACAAATCCTACCACTTGCAACACCATGGATGGAGCTAGAGGGTATTATGCTCAGTGAAATAAGCCAAGCTGAAAAAACAAGTACCAAATGATTTCACTCATACGTGGAGTATAAGAACTGAGAAAAAAACTGAAGGAACAAAACAGCAGGAGACTCACAGAACCCAAGAATGGACTAATAGTTACCAAAGGGAAAGGGACTGGGGAAAATGGGTGGGAAGAGAGGGATAAGAGGGAAAAAGGGGCATTACAATTAGCAGATGTAATATTGGGTGGGCACGGGGAGGGCTGTACAACTCAGAGAAGACAAGTAGTGATTCTATAGCATCTCACTACGCTGATGGACAGTGACTGTAATGGGGTTGGTGGGGGGGACCTGATGAAGGGGTAGTTTAATAACCATAATATTGCACATGTAATTGTAGATTCATGATAATAAAATAAATTATATTAAACAAATAGCCATGAAATGGAAGCAACCTAAGTGTCCATCAGTAGATGAATGGATAAAGAAGATGTGGCACATATACACAATGGAATATTATTCAGCCATAAGAAGAAAACAAATCCTACCATTTGCAACAACATGGACAGAGCTAGAAGGTATGCTCAGTGAAATAAGCCAAGCGGAAAAAGACAAGTATAAATGATTTCACTCCTATGAGCATAAGAGCAAAGAAAAAAACTGAAAGAAAAAAACAGCAGCAGACTCACAGAACCCAAGAATGGACTAACAGTTACCAAAGGGAAAGAGACTGGGGAGGATGGGTGAGAAGGGAGGGACAAGGGGGAAAAAGGGGAATTAAGATTAGAAGACGTAATGTTGGGGGAGGTGCGGGGAGGGCTGTATAACTCCTAAAAGACAAGTAGTGATTCTATAGCATCTCACTATGCTGATGGACAGTGACTGTAATGTGGTAGGTGGAGGGGACCTGATGAAGTAAGGAGTTTAGTAACCATAATGTTGCACATGTAATTGTAGATTAATGATACCAAAATAAAAATATATAAAAAAATAAAAATAAATAAAAGAGTGAACCTAGAAAATAAACGAAGTGACCACGTGATGACGAGAGAATCTGTGAGCATGACCGCAGCAGAAGCCATTAGCTTGGAAACACTAGGCGTTTTATCTTAGACAAACTTAACAAAACTTCTCGTGTAGAACTGGTCAGAAAGGAAAGCACTGAAATGCACTGTCTTCTGTGTGGGAAGTCAAAAAGCATTTAAAAAAATTTGTTCTTGTGATTTATTTATATATATTTTAATACCAATAATCAACACCCTTTTATATCCCATATGTTCCATCTTTATCTACTCAAAAGTCACAATGTTATTCCCCTATATTTACTTTCAGAAGTTTAAAATTTTATGTTCTCCATAGGCTAACCTACTTTTTATATCCCCTTCCCATTATTTGTTGCCAGGTTACAGAAATACAAATGATCTTGAAAACCTGATTTTGTATCTTGTGAAGTTCTAAGTTTTCTTATTAGTACAAGCAATTTTATGATAGATATCTTAGGATATTTTAAAGGTACACAACAATGTACTCTGAGAATATAGAAAGTTTAACTGTTTTTTCAATGCTTGTGCCTCTTTTTCCTTCTTTGTCCTAACAGACCAGCTAGATATTCTAGTATAATGCTGAGGGAGAGTGGGTGAGGCTGGACACGAATGCTTGTTCCTGATCTTACAGGAAAGCACTTTACCAATCATACATGTGCTGAGAATGTGTCACAAACAGGTGGGGAAATTTGTCATTTATTCGTTCTGCATCAATTAAGGTGGAATATGAATATTTCTGCATTTACTCTGTGGGGAAGTTGGGATTCCTATGGCTAGGATCCTCACTGAACATAAACGACTCTATGATGTAACTGGACTGTTTCTAGGCTACTGCTTCTCACCTGTAGGCAGTAAGATATTATTGCAGTACAGGAGAAGGCAGCCCAGTGCTCTCAGTGGAGTGAGAGACGCACTACCTACTGTTGGAAGAACAAGCCGGTAATAAGCCCTTTCACCTCCAGAATGTTCTACAGTCATTTCGTTGGTCCCACTGAATCCATAGTGAACTTGCCTGAGGCTGGAACCCACTGGCAGAACAACACCATTAAAGTGGTGAATTGAACTGGCTTCAGGAAATTAAAGCTCTCTCACTTCTTGGGAATGAACCCCACTTGGCCAGAGTATATTATCCTTTGCATATGCTGCTGGATTCCATTTGCTAACATTTTGGTGAGCATTTATTGCAGCTTCGGGTGTAATGCCTTACATGAAAGGGCATGAGGGACATTACAGAAATGTCCTACAAATCCCATGGAGTAAGTTACATGTGCACGTCCATTTGTTAAAATGCAACAATGCAAGGACAGACTTCGTTTTATGATGCTTTGAAGACTCTGTCTCTTAGAAATTGAAGGCTTGTGGCCACCCTACATTAAGCAAGTCCATCTGCACCACTTTCCCAACAGCACTGGCTCACTTCATTTCTCCGGGTAACATCTGGTAATTCTCGCATTATTTCACACTTTTCATCGTTCTTCTATTTCTTAAGTGACCAGTGATCTTCGATGTTGTCGCTGTAGTTGTTTTAGGCGCCCCCAACTGCACCCACGAGATGGCAAATTTAATCAGTGGGAGCTCTCACTGGCTGTTCTGTCTCTCTCCCTCTGCTCAGGCCTCCCTGTCCCCTCACACACAGCAATGTTGAAATAAGGCCAATGAGTTACCCGACAATGGCCTCTAAGTGTTCCAGTGAGAGTGTCATGTGTCTCATCTGTTAATTCAAAAGCTAAAAAAGATTCAGCTTAGGGAGGAGGTCATGTCAAAGGCCAAGATGGGCTGAAAACAAGCCCGTTTCACCAAAGAGTTAGCCCAGTTGTTCACTGGGTACAAACACACAGAAAAAGTTCTTGCTTGAGGGCAAAAGTGCTACACCACTGAACATACACGTGATGAAATGAAACAGCCTATGGACGATATGGGGAAGTTTCAGTGGTCTGGATAGAAGACCAAACCAGCCACAACATTCCCTAAGACTAAAGCCTGAGCCAGAGCGAGACCCTCACTCTCTTCAGTCCTATGAAGGCTGAGAGATGCGAGGAAGCTGCAGAAGTCTGAAGCTGGCAGAGGTTGCCTGACGCAGTTTAAGGAGAGAAACCACCTCCATAACATAAAAGTGCAGGTGAAGCAGAAGTGCTGATGGTGAAGGGGCACAAGATCTTTTCCGAGAAGTTCCAGCTGAGATCACTGGTGAGGTGGGCACACTAAACAACAGGTGTTCACCATAGACCAGGCGGCCTTGCATTGGAAGGTGTCATCTAGGAGCGTGATGGCTGAGATCAGAAGTCAATGTCTGTTTGCAAAGCTTCAGAGGACAGGCTGGCTCTCTTGTTAGGGGCTAAGGCAGCTGGTGACTTTAAGTTGAAGCCCAAGCTCATTAACCATTCTGAAAATCCTAGGGTCCTGAAAATTAGGCTAAATTTATGCTGCCTGCACTCCCTAAATGGAAACTCAAAGCCCCAATAACTGTAAGTCTCTGTAAGATGGTTTCCTGAATACTTGAAATCCACCGTTGAGAGCTACTGCTCAGACAAGAGATTCCTTCCAAATATTACTTCTTCTTGACAGTGCAGCTGGTCACCTAAAAGCTCTGATACTAAGATGGAAATTTGCAGGCTTGCTTACACATCCGTGCATGCAGCCCATGGATTAAAAAGTGATTTTGGATTTTAAGTCTTATTATGGGAGATGCACATTTCATAAAGGTACAACTGCCATACATAGGGATTCCTCTCATGGATCTGGGTAAAGGTAATTGAAAATCTTTTGAAAAGCATTCACCCTTCTAAATGCTATTATAAGAATATTCAGGATTCCTGATAAGAGGACAATATGTCAACATTTACAGGAGTTTGGAAGAAGCTGTGCCCAACCTTTGCACATGACCTCAAGTGGTTCAGGACACTGCAGGGGAGGAAGTAACTATAAATGTGGTGCAAACTACAAGGACCTAGGACTCCAAGTAAGGCCTCAAGAGGGGACTGGATCACTAGAATCTCGGCATGAACTTTAATGGATAAGGAGTCGCTTTTTATGCATGAACAAAATGGTTTCTTGGGATGCAATCCACCACTGGTGCAGATATTATCAGGATTGTTGAAATGATGGAAGGATTTAGAATAGTATATAAACTTAGATGAAAAAGCAGCAGCAGGGTTTCAGACAATGACTACTAGTTTGAAAGTTCTACTGTGGAAAAACGCTATCAAACTGCATGCCATGCTACCGAGAAATTGTTTGTGAAATAGAAAATGGGACATAATAAAGATCAGAAAATAATAAAATACAGAATTTGGGCAGGGAGATTAGGGATGGCGGTGTGAGAGGTGAGACAGAGGCTGCCTCCTAAAACCGCATATAGTACGAAAATATAATTAATACAACTAATCCTGAAGGAGCAACAGGAAAGAGGACTGCCCCAGACTGCATGCACCTGGAGACAAGAGCCGACCTCACAGATCAGGGTAACTACTAAAGCTGTGGCCTGGCAGGACACAAGCCCTTCCCCCACCCCAGCTCACAGGCAGGAGGAAGAGAATTGGAGCAGGGAGGGAGTGGAGACCTGGGACTGCTGAATACCTAACTCCGGAGAGCTGCTCTGGGAGCACAAAGCTACATTTCATGGTGCTTGCATGGTACTCTCATAATTAGGGGGTTGGAAGGCTAAGATAGGCAGAATTCCTGGAAGAGACTGAGATTCCAGCTGCTTGTGGAAAGCGGGAGCGATATCTGGCTGCTCTGGGACAAAAGAAAGGCAGGCAGTCTGGGAGACTTTCTAACAAGGAAGCCCTTAGCAAGAGGGCTGATAAAGGGGCAAGGATTGCACAAAGCTTACTGCTCAGGAGAAAGGACAGGTAGACAAAATTGTCCCGGTGCACTTTGCCCAGCAGGTTGGGAGCTTCCACAATCTTCAGCTGCTCAGCTCCCTGGCTGCCTACACAGCTCTAAGGACCTCCTCCATTATAGGCAGCCTACTGTGCCTTTCTCCCAGCCAGCCCCACCTGGCTCACAAACTGGCAAACACTACCCTGGCAATAGGCCAGCCAGAGGAAAGATCTGTCTACACCAACTACAAACGCAAAGCATAGAGGCTTATACCTGTGTGCTCAGCCCACTGGTTCAGGCAGTGGAGACAGGCATAGCAACTGGGAAGCAGGCAACAGCTCTTTCCTCCCCCCAGGCACCAATACCACTCTCCTGCAATCCCTGCATTGCTTCAGGGGCTGAGGGCTGCAGAGAGTAGAGCTTCTGGGCACTAGAGGGCACCATATGCAAATATGAAATGCCAAAGGAACCTGATTCAGAGTAAAATTATTAATACAATTCCTGAGAAAGATTTAAATGATATGGACCTTATGACTCTCCCAGAAAGGGAGTTCAAAATAAAAATCATTAACATGCTAATCGAGGTACGGAAAGATATTCAAGAACTCAGGAATGAACTCTGCTTGGAGGTCCAATCGTTGAAGAGCACAATGGAGGTTATTAAAGCAGATTGGATACGGTGGAGGAAACAATAAATGAAATAGGAACTAGAGAAGAGGAATACAAAGAAGCTGAAGCACACAGAGAAAAAAGGATCTCTAAGAATGAAAGAATATGAAGAGAACTGTGTGACCAATCCAAACAGAACAATATTCACATTATAGGGGTACCAGAAGAAGAGAGAAAAAAAGGGATAGAAAGTGTCTTTGAGGAGGTAATTGCTGAAAACTTCCCAGTCTGGGTAAGGAGATAGTTTCTCAAGCCATGGAGATGCACAGATCTCCCAACACAAGGGACCCAAGGAGGACAACACCAAGACATACAGTAATTAAAATAGCAATGATCACCAATAAGGACAGACTGTTAAAAGCAGCCAGAGAGAGAAATAAGATCACATACAAAGTAAAGCCCATCATACTTCTCAACAGAAACTTTACAGGCCAGAAGGGAGTGGCATGATGTATTTAATGCAGTGAAGCAGAAGGGCCTTGACTCATGATTACTTTATGCAGCATGACTATCATTTAAATTTGAAGGAGGGATTAAACAATACCCAGATAAGCAAAAGCTGAGAGAATTTCCCTCCCACAAACCATCTCTACAGTATATTTTGGAGGGACTACTGTAGATGGAAGTGTTCCTACGGTTTAATAGCTGTCACCAGATGTAATAAAACCACAGTAAAGAAAATAGAACAGCTAATTACTAAGCAAATGCAAAATGAAATTAACTACCCCCAAAGTCAATCAAGAGATAAACAAAGAGTCCAGAATATGATACCTAATATATAAAGAGAGGAGGAGGAAGGAAAAGTATATTGCAATACAGGCCCAACTCAGGAAAGAAGAACAATCCCATATGAACAAGTCAAAACTCACAATTAACAAAACTAGAAAAAGAAGAACAAAGGAGACCTAAAGTCAGTAGAAGGAGGGACATAATAAAGATTAGAGCAGATATAAGAAAAATCGAGAAGAATAAATCAATAGAAAGGATCAAGGAAAGCAAGAGCTTGATTTTGAGAAAATAAACAAAGTAGATAAACCCCTAGCCAGACTTATCAAGAAAAAAAGAGAGCACACTCACATAAACAGAATCAGAAATGAGAAAGGAAAAATCATGATGGACACCACAGAAATATGAAGAACTATTAGAGAATATTATTAAAAATTACATGCTAATGAACTGGATAACCTAGAAGAAATGGACAATTTTATAGAAAATTACAACCTTCCAAGGCTGACTCAGAAAAAAACAGAAAATCTGAACAGACCAATTACCAGCAATGAAATGGAACTGGTAATCAAATACCTACCTAAGAACAAAATCCTTACACCAGATGGCTTCACCGCTGAATTTTATCAAACCTTTAGTGAAGACCTAATAATACCAATCCTCCTTAAAATTTTTCAAAACACAGAAGAGGAGGGAATACTCCCAAACTCATTGTATGAAACCAGCATCACTCTAATAACAAAACCAGGCAAAGACACCACAAAAAAAGAAAATTACAGACCAATATCCCCAATGAACATAGATGCAAAAATACTCAACAAAATATTAGAAAACCTAATTCAAAAATACATCAAGAGGATCATACACCATGATCAAGTAGGATTTATTCCAGGAATGCAAGGACAGTAAAACATTCGAAAATCCATCAACATCATCTACCACATGACAAAAAGGAAAAAACCACATGATCAACTCCACAGATGATAAAAAAGCATTTGATAAAATTCAACATCCATTCATGATAAAAACTCTCAACAAAATGGGTATAGAGGGCAAGTACCTCAACATAATAAAGGCCATATATAAAAAACTCACAGCCAACATTATACTTAACAGCGGAATCTGCAAGATTTTCCTTTAAGATCGGGAACAAGACAAAGACGTCCACTCTCCCCACTTCTATTCAACATAGTACTGGAGGTCCACCATAGCTATCAGACAACACAAAGAAATAAAAGGCATCCAGATTGGCAAGGAAGAAGTTAAACTGTCCCTGTTTCCAGATGACATGATATTGTACATAAAAAAACCCTAAAGAATCCACTCCAAAACTACTAGATCTAATATTAGAATTCAGCAAAGTTGCGGGATACAAAATTAATACACAGAAATCTGTGGCATTCCTATATAGAAAAATGAACTAGCAGAGAGAGAATTCAGGAAAACAATTCCCTTCAGAGTTGCATCAAAAAGAACAAAATACCTAGGAATAAACCTAACCAAGGAAGTGAAAGACCTATACATGAAAACTACAAGACACTCATGAGAGAAATTAAAGAAGATACCAATAAATGGAAACACATCCCGTGCTCATGGATAGCAAGAATTAATATTGTTAAAATGGCCATCCTGCCTAAAGCAATCTACAGATTCAATACAATTCCTATCAAAATAACAACAGCATTCTTCAACGAAACCAGGAAACCAATTCCATTTGCAACTGCATCAAAAAGAACAAAATACCGGACTTCCGGGAAGATGGCGGTGTGAGCAGGGCGGCAGAAATCTCCTCCCAACACTATATTTGTCTACGAAAACACAGCAAATACATCTATTCCTAAAATAGAGACGAGAATACACAGGAAAGTGCACAGCGTGCAGCTACACCCGAGAGGACTCGGCACCCCAAGAGGCAGGTAAGATACGGAGCCGCGACCGGGCGGGACCCGAGGACTCCCCCACCCCAGTGTACCAGCGGGAGGAGAGGATTCAGAGCTGGGAGGAAGTAGAAGTACACCCGGCGAAGTAGCCAGCCCCGGTGACCTGCACAGGGAGCGCTGACCCACATTGCACAGTGCAGCGGAGATTGGAGAGACAGAGGGGCAGGATCTGAGTGGGGAACGCGCCAGGGTGCTTGCAGCCGGCTCCCGGGAAGGAAAAAAAAAAGTGCGCGCTTTCTTCAGCGCGGTCTTAAAGAGACAGGAGCCCAGCGGAGGAGCCGGATCGCCCCAGCACACTCAGCCCAGCAGGCTGGGAGTCCTGGGGAGTTTCAGATGCCTTAGCTGGCGACTGAGGAAGCGTAGCCATACTTAACACTTCTCACTGAGATCAACAGCCTCCTGTTCGTTCCCACCCCTGCCAGAGCGATAAAGGGCCCTGCGGAGCGGCACAGTCACAGCTGTGGAATAGTGGGGCAATAGCGCCACCTAGAGCATTCCCACAGAATCTACATCCGGTGGGCGTTTTTTCTGTTTTTTTTCTTTTTTCTTTTCT
Organism: Smutsia gigantea; assembly: GCA_032199065.1. Taxonomy (NCBI): domain Eukaryota; kingdom Metazoa; phylum Chordata; class Mammalia; order Pholidota; family Manidae; genus Smutsia; species Smutsia gigantea. The sequence continues at coordinate 73,065 of JAVSCE010001139.1, forward strand.
TTTTTTTTCTTTCTTTCTTTTTTTTCCTCTTGTTTTTCTTCTATTTTAAAGTCTTACAGAGCCCAGCTGACATACATGGCAACTATCAGTGACCAATTCTATAGCCATGAAAAGTCAGAGGAATATGGTTCAGACCAAAATCAACCAGACAACCCCAGAGAGGGAGTCTGAAGGGATGGAAATGCATAGTCTTCCTGAAAAAGAATTCAGAATAAAAGTCATAACCATGCTGATGGACATACAGAGAAATGTGCAAGAGCTGAGGGAGGAAGTGAGGGAACTGAGGAAAGACAATGCAGAAATCAGACAAGCAATCGATGGTCTTAACAGCAGAATGGATGAGATGCAAGAGACTGTTAATGGAATAGAAATCAGAGAACAGGAGTACAGAGCACCTGAGGCAGAGAGAGATAAGGATTTCTAGGAATGAAAGAATATTAAGAGAACGGTGTGACCAATTCAAACGGAACAATATTCGTATTATAGCAGTTCCAGAGGAAGAAAAGAGAGAAAAAGGGATAGCAAGTGTCTTTGAAGAAATAATTGCTGAAAACGTTCCCTCGCTGGGGAAGGAAATAGTCTCGCAGTCCACCGAAGCTCATAGATCTCCCAACACAAGGGACCCAAGGAAGACAACACCAAGACACATAATAATTAAGATGGCAAAGATCAAAGATAAAGACAGAGTATTAAAGGCAGCTAGGGAGAGAAAAAAGATCACCTACAAAGGAAAACCCATCAGACTATCATCAGACTTCTCAACAGAAACCCTACAGGCCAGAAGAGAATGGCATGATATATTTAACGTAATGAAAAAGAAGGGCCTCGAACCAAGAATATTGTATCCAGCACGATTATCATTTAAATATGATGGAGGGATTAAACAATTTCCAGATGAGCAAAAGCTGAGAGATTTTGTCTGCCATAAACAACCTCTACAGGACATCTTAAAGGAACTGCTCTAGAGGGAAGCACTCCTAAGGCTGACAAGATGTCACCAGAGAAAATAAAATCATAGCAAAGAAAGCAGACGATCCAAATACTAACTAAAGGTGAAGAATAAACCACCTAGTATATAAAGAATGGAGGAGGAAGAATAAGAAGGGAGAGAAATAAAGAAACATCAGACTGTGTTTACAATAACTTAACAATAAAATTGAGTTAGATTGTTAGATAGTAAAGAGGCAACCCTTGAACCCTTGGTAACAACGAATCTAAAGCCAGCAATGGCAATAAGTACATATCTATCAATAATCACCCTAAATGTAAATGGACTGAATGCACCAATCAAAAGACACCGAGTAACAGAATGGATAAAAAAGCAAGACCCATCTATATGCTGCCTACAAGAAACTCACCTCAAATCCAAAGATATACACAGACTAAAAGTGAAGGGATGGAAAAAGATATTGCATGCAAACAACAGGGAGAAAAAATCAGGTGTTGTAGTACATCTATCAGACAAAATAGACTTCAAAACAAAGAAAGTAGCAAAAGATAAAGAAGGACATAACATAATGATAAAGGGGTCAGTCCAACAAGAAGATATAACCATTATAAATATATATGCACCCAACACAGGAGCGCTGACATATGTGAAACAACTACTAACAGAATTAAAGGAGGAAATAGACAGCAATGCATTCATCTGAGGAGACTTCAACACACCACTCACTCCAGAGGACAGATCAACGAGACAGAAAATAAGTAAAAACACAGAGGCACTGAACAACACACTAGAACAGATGGACCTAACAGACATCTACAGAACTCTACACCCAAATGCAACAGGATACATATTCTTCTCACGTGCACATGGAACATTTTCCAGAATAGTCCACATACTAGGCCACAAAAAGAACCTCAGTAATTTCAAAAATATTGAAATCCTACCAACCAACCTCTCAGATCACCAAGATATAAAACTAGAAATAAATTTTCGAAAGAAATCAAAAAGGCTCACAAATACATGGAGACTTAACAACACTCTCCTAATTAATCAATGGGTTAATGACCAAATCAAAACAGAAATCAAAGAGTATATGGAGACTAATGACAACAACAACACAAAGCCACAACTTCTGTGGGACGCAGCAAAGGCAGTTATAACAGGAAAGTATATTGCAATCCAGGCCTATTTAAAGAAGGAAGAACATTCCCAAATGAATTGTCTAAAGGCACAATAACTGAAATTGGAAAAAAAAAACAAATGAGGCCCAAAGTCACCAGAAGGAGGGACATAATAAAGACTAGAGAAGAAATAAATAAAATTGAGAAGAATAAAACAATAGAAAAAAATCAATGAAACCAAGAGCTGGTTCTTTGAAAAAATAAACAAAATAGATAAACCCCTAGCCAGACTCATTAAGAGAAAAGAGAATCTACACACATAAATACAATCAGAAATGAGAAAGAAAAAATCATGACGGACCCCACAGAAATACAAAGAATCATAGAGAATATTATGAGAATCTATATGCTAACAAGCTGGAAAACAGAGGAAATGGACAACTTCTTAGAAAAACACAACCTTCCAAGACTGACAAAGCAAGAAACAGAAAAACTAAACAGACCAATCACCAGTGACGAAATCGAATTGGTAATCAAAAAACTACCCAAGAACAAAACACCGGGGCCTGATGGATTCCCCTCTGAATTCTAACAGACATATAGAGAAGAAATAACACCCATTCTCCTTAAAGTTTTCCAAAAAATAGAAGAGGAGGGAATACTTCCAAACTCATTCTATGAAGCCAGCATCACTCTAATACCAAAACCGGGCAAAGACCTCACCAAAAAAGAAAATTACAGACCAATGTCCCTGATGAATGTAGATGCAAAAATACTCAACAAAATATTAGCAAACCGAATTCAAAAATACATCAAGAGGATCATACACCATGATCAAGTGGGATTCATCCCAGGGATGCAAGGATGGTACAACATTCGAAAATCCATCAACATCATCCACCACATCAACAAAAAGAAGAACAAAAACCACATGATCATCTCCATAGATGCTGAAAAAGCATTTGACAAAATTCAGCATCCATTCCTGATTAAAACTCTCAACAAAATGGGTATAGACGGCAAGTACCTCAACATCATAAAGGCTATATATGACAAACCCACAGCTAACATCATACTTAACGGTGAGACGCTGAAAGCTTTTCATCTAAGATCGTGAACAAGACAGGGATGCCCACTCTCTCCCGTTATTCAACATAGTACTGGAGGTCCTAGCCACAGCAATCAGACAAAACAAAGACATACAAGGCATCCAGACTGGTAAAGAAGAAGTCAAATTGTCACTATTTGCAGATGACACGATACTGTACATAAAAAACCCTAAAGACTCCATTCTGAAACTACTAGAACTAATATCTGAATTCAGCAAAGTTGCAGGATACAAAATGAACACACAGAAATCTGTTGCTTTCCAATACACTAATGATGAACTAACAGAAAGAGAAATCAGAAAAACAATTCCATTCACAATTGCATCAAAAAGAATAAAATACCTAGGAATAAACCTAACGAAGGAAGTGAAAGACCTGTACTCTGAAAACTACAAGACACTCCTAAGAGAAATTAAAGAGGACACTAACAAATGGAAATGCATCCCATGCTCTTGGCTAGGAAGAATAAATATTGTCACAATGGCTATACTACCTAAAGGAATCTACAGATTCAATGCAATCCCTATCAAACTACCAACAGCTTTCTTTAATGAACTGGAACAAATAATTCTAAAATTCATATGGAACCACAAACGACCCCGAATAGCCAAAGCAATCCTGAGAAGGAGGAATAAAACAGGGGGAATTACACTCCCTGACTTCAAGCTCTACTACAAAGCCACAGTAACCAAGACAATTTGGTATTGGCACAAAAACAGACCCACAGACCAGTGGAACAGAATAGAAAATCCAAACATTAACCCAAACATATACAGTCAATTAATATTTGATAAAAGTGCCTTGGATATACAATGGGGAGATGACAGCCTCTTCAGCAGCTGGTGTTGGAAAAACTGGACAGCTACATGTAAGAGAATGAAACTGGACTGTCTAGCCCCATACACAAAGGTAAACTCAAGGTGGATCAAAGACTTGAATGTAAGTCATGAAACCATAAAACTCTTAGAAAAAAACATAGGCAAAAATGTCTTGGACATAAACATGAGCAACTTCTTCATGAACATATCTCCCCGGGCAAGGGAAACAAAAGCAAAAATGAACAAGTGGGACTATATCAAGCTGAAAAGCTTCTGTACAGCAAGGACACCATCAGTAGAACAAAAAGACATCCTACAGTATGGGAGAATATATTCATAAAAAACGTATCTGATAAAGGGTTGACATCCAAAATATATAAAGAACTCATGCACCTTAACAAACAAAAAGCAAATAATCCAATTAAGAAATGGGCAGAGGACATGAATAGACACTTCTCTAAAGAAGAAATTCAGATGGCCAACAGGCACATGAAAAGATGCTCCACATCACTAATCATCAGAGAAATGCAGATTAAAACCACAATGAGATATCACCTCACACCAGTGAGGATGGCCAACATCCAAAACACAAACAACAACAAATGTTGGCGAGGATGTGGAGAAAAGGGAACCCTCCTACACTGCTGGTGGGACTGCAAATTAGTTCAACCATTGTGGAAAGCAGTATGGAGTTTCCTCAAAAGACTCAAAATAGAAATACCATTTGACCCAGGAATTCCACTCCTAGGAATTTACCCTAAGAATGCAGCAGCCCAATTTGAAAAGGACAGATGCACCCCTATGTTTATTGCAGCACTATTTACAATAGCCAAGAAATGGAAGCAACCTAAGTGTCCATCAGTAGATGAATGGATAAAGAAGATGTGGTACATATACACAATGGAATATTATTCAGCCATAAGAAGAAAACAAATCCTACCATTTGCAACAACATGGATGGAGCTAGAGGGTATTATGCTCAGTGAAATAAGCCAAGCCGAAAAAGACAAGTATCAAATGATTTCACTCATATGTGGAGTATAAGAACAAAGAAAAAAACTGAAGGAACAAAACAGCAGCAGACTCACAGAACCCAAGAACGGACTAATAGTTACCAAAGGGAAAGGGACTGGGGAAAATGGGCGGGAAGGGAGGGATAAGAGGGAAAAAGGGGCATTACGATTAGCAGATGTAATGTTGGGGGGCCACGGGGAGGGCAGTACAACTCAGAGAAGACAAGTAGTGATTCTATAGCATCTCACTACACTGATGGACAGTGACTGTAATGGGGTTGGTGGGGGACCTGATGAAGGGGTAGTTTAATAATCGTAATATTGCACATGTAATTGTAAATTAATGATAATAAAATAAATTATATTAAAAAAAAAAAAACTGGAGAAAATGCTCTGCTATGAAAGGGCCTATGTTATGACATCAGACCTGCCTAGTCATAGGGATAAAATCCATCATATTCAGTTCAATGGATTAGGATGGGATTATTTTAGAAGCCATCTCAGAATTCTGCCTACCATGCTCATGTCTCAAAAACCCTCCCTGCTGGGGAGATACTCTGCAAGTGCTGAATATGTGAACATTTTTTTCAAGAGCTCCATTGCACTTTCTGATTGGCCATGGGCCAGTGCCTTTGGTAGAAGCCATATAACCTCCACCAGCTATCCCAGTGTCAGTCACCCAGCAGGCTGAGGGAAGGAAGATTTCAGTGCTCTCTCACTGATGGTTTAAGCACGGAATGACCAACCCTTGGCCAAGAGGACCAGAGCTTGGGTCTGCTTGGGGCTCGCAGAGGTCTCCCTTCCTTATGCACATTGTCGACCCACACGTGATGCCACATGAGACGTGTTCATTCTCCAGTTCTTCTAAACCAGGAACTGCTGGCATCACCCTGCCCTAGATTGTGTGATGACAAATGGTTTAAGCCACCTTTAATCTTGGGGTTTTCTTTTCATTGTGTGGGATGGATTGAGGACAGAGTTGGTCATTGCTGTCCTAAAGGGGAGTGAAGGCCTTTTATGGGAAGTCTTGACACTGTTTCAGAGGGGACAGAAGGATGGTAGAGAAAGGTCTAAATTCAGGTTTTGTCTTATTTGACTTGCTGCCCAGGATCTCCTTGGAAAGAGTGAAGAGCTCTGTGGGCCAGATCTTGTGGCCAGGACAACATGTGGAGCCCAGAGCTTAAAATAGATAATGTAGCTAAATGTGAAGCACAAAACTATAAAAGTTCTAGAAGATAACAAGAGAAAATCTAGGTGATTTTGAGCTTGACATTGGTATTAGTTTGGGGCGCAACACAAAGAGGGTGGTCGATGAAGAAAAAAATTGGACTTCACTAAAATAAGTTCTGCTCTGAAAGACACCATGAAAGAGAATGAAAAGAAAAGCCACAGACTAGGAGAAAAGATTTGCAAAGCACAAACCTGATAAAGGATTTATATCCAAAATATACAAAAAAGTCTTAAAACTCAAAAATAAATCAATCCAGTTTTTAAATGGACAAAAAATCTGAACAGACACCTCAGCAAAGAAGATAACACAAGTGTCAAATAATCATATGAAAATCCACTCAACATCATTTGCCATTACAGAATTGCAAACTGAAACAACAATGTGTTTACATATGCATTAGAATGGTTAAAATGCAAAACACAACAGGAGGAACCATAATTCTCATTCATTGCTGGTGGGAATGCAAAACGGTATAGCCATTTTGGGAGGCAGCTTGGCAATTTCTTACAAAGTTAGTATATCCTATTATATGATCCAGCAATAACACTCCTAGGTATTTAAGCAAATGCATTGAAAACGTATGTCCATACAAAAACGCAGAAAGGTTTATAGCAGTTTTCTTCATACCTGCTCAGAACTGGAGTCAACTCAGATATCCTTCAGTAAGTAAATGGATAAACTGTGGTACATCCATACAATGGGATATTGTTCAGCAATAAAAGTAATAGCTGTCAGGGGCATTATGATTAGCAGATGTAATGTTGGGGGGGCACGGGGAGGGCTGTACAACTCAGAGAAGAAAAGTAGTGATTCTATAGCATCTCACTACGCTGATGGACAGTGACTGTAATGGGGTTGGTGAGGGGGACCTGATGAAGGGGGTAGTTTAATAACCATAATATTGCACAAGTAATTGTAGATTAATGATACCAAAATAAATTATTAAAAATAATCTGAGTTGTACAGCCCTCCCCGTGCCCCTCCCAACATTACGTCTGCTAATCATAATGCCCCTTTTTCCCTCTTATCCCTCCCTTCCCACCCATCTTCCCCAGTCCCTTTCCCTTTGGTAACTATTAGTCCGTTCTTGGGTTCTGTGAGTCTGCTGCGGTTTTGTTCCTTCAGTTTTTTTTCTTTGTTCTTATACTCCACATATGAGTGAAATCATTTGATACTTGTCTTTTTCGGCTTGGCTTATTTCACTGAGCATAATACCCTCTAGCTCCATCCATGTTGTTGCAAATGGTAGGATTTGTTTTCTTCTTATGGCTGAATAATATTCCATTGTATATGTACCACATCTTCTTTATCCATTCATCTACTGATGGACACTTAGGTTGCTTCCATTTCTTGGCTATTGTAAATAGTGCTGCGATAAACATAGGGGTGCATATGTCTTTTTCAAACTGGGCTGCTGCATTCTTAGGGTAAATTCCTAGGAGTGGAATTCCTGGGTCAAATGTTATTTCTATTTTGAGTTTTTTGAGGAACCTCCATACTGCTTTCCACAATGGTTGAACTAATTTGCATTCCCACCAGCAGTGTAGGAGGGTTCACTTTTCTCCACATCCTCGCCAACATTTGTTGTTGTTTGTGTTTTGGATGTTGGCCATTCTCACTGGTGTGAGGTGATATCTCATTGTGGTTTTAATCTGCATTTCTCTGATGATTAGCGATGTAGAGCATCTTTTCATGTGCCTGTTGGCCATCTGAATTTCTTCTTTAGAGAAGTGTCTATTCATGTCCTCTGCCCATTTCTTAATTGGATTATTTGCTTTTTGTTTCTTAAGGTGCATGAGTTCTTTATATATTTTGGATGTCAACCCTTTATCAGATACGTCATTTATGAATATATTCTCCCATACTGTGGGGTGTCTTTTTGTTCTACTGATAGTGTCCTTTGCTGTACAGAAGCTTTTCAGCTTGATATAGTCCCACTTGTTCATTTTTGCTTTTGTTTCCCTTGCCCGGGGAGATATGTTCATGAAGAAGTTGCTCATGTTTATGTCCAAGAGATTTTTGCCTATGTTTTTTTCTAAGAGTTTTATGGTTTCATGACTTACATTCAGGTCTTTGATCCACCTTGAGTTTACCTTTGTGTATGGGGCTAGACAGTAGTCCAGTTTCATTCTCTTATGTATAGCTGTCCAGTTTTTCCAACACCAGCTGCTGAAGAGGCTGTCATCTCCCAATTGTATATCCAAGGCTCCTTTATCAAATATTAATTGACTGTATATGTTTGGGTTAATGTTTGGATTTTCTATTCTGTTCCACTGGTCCTGGTCTGTGGGTCTGTTTTTGTGCCAGTACCAAATTGTCTTGATTACTGTAGCTTTGTAGTAGAGCTTGAAGTCAGGGAGTGTAATTTCCCCTGTTTTATTCCTCCTTCTCAGGATTGCTTTGGCTATTTGGTGTCTTTTGTGGTTCCATATGAATTTTAGAATTATTTGTTCGAGTTCATTGAAGAAACCTGTTGGTAGTTTGATAGGGATTGCGTTGAATCTATAGATTGCTTTAGGTAGTATAGCCATTTTGACAATATTTATTCTTCCTAGCCAAGAGCATGGGATGCATTTCCATTTGTTAGTGTCCTCTTTAATTTCTCTTAGGAGTGTCTTGTAGTTTTCAGAGTACAGGTCTTTCACTTCCTTGGTTAGGTTTATTCCTAGGTATTTTATTCTTTTTGATGCAATTGTGCATGGAATTGTTTTTCTGATTTCTCTTTCTGTTAGTTCATCGTTAGTGTATAGGAAAGCAACAGATATCTGTGTGTTAATTTTGTATCCTGCAACTTTGCTGTATTCAGATATTAGTTCTAGTAGTTTTGGAATGGAGTCTTTAGGGTTTTTTATGTACAGTATCATGTCATCTGCAAATAGTGACAATCTGACTTCTTCTTTACCAATCTGGATGCCTTGTATGTCTTTGTTTTGTCTGATTGCCGTGGCTAGGACCTCCAATACTATGTTGAATAACAGTGGAGAGAGTCGGGATCCCTGTCTTGTTCCCTATCTTAGATGAAAAGTTTTCAGCGTCTCACCATTAAGTGTGATGTTAGCTGTGGGTTTGTCATATATAGCCTTTATGATGTTGAGGTACTTGCCATCTATACCTATTTTGTTGAGAGTTTTAATCAGGAATGGATGCTGAATTTTGTCAAATGCTTTTTCAGCATCTATAGAGATGATCATGTGGTTTTTGTTCTTCTTTTTGTTGATGTGGTGGATGATGTTGATGGATTTTCGAATGTTGTACCATCCTTGCATCCCTGGGATGAATCCCACTTGATCATGGTGTATGATCCTCTTGATGTATTTTTGAATTCGGTTTGCTAATATTTTGTTGAGTATTTTTGCATCTACGTTCATCAGGGATATTGGTCTGTAATTTTCTTTTTTGGTGAGGTCTTTGACAGGTTTTGGTATTAGAGTGATGCTGGCTTCATAGAATGAGTTTGGAAGTATTCCCTCCTCTTCTATTTTTTGGAAAACTTTAAGGAGAATGGGTGTTATTTCTTCTCTATATGTCTGGTAGAATTCAGAGGTGAATCCATCTGGTCCGGGGGTTTTGTTCTTGTGTAGTTTTTTGATTACCGCTTCAATTTCGTTGCTGGTGATTGGTCTGTTTAGTTTTTCTGTTTCTTGCTTGGTCAGTCTTGGAAGGTTGTATTTTTCTAAGAAGTTGTCCATTTCTTCTAGGTTTTCCAGCTTGTTAGCATATAGATTCTCATAATATTCTCTTATAATTCTTTGTGTTTCTGTGGGATCCGTCGTGATTTTTCCTTTCTCATTTCTGATTGTGTTTATGTGTGTAGATTCTCTTTTTCTCTTAATGAGTCTGGCTAGGGGTTTATCTATTTTGTTTATTTTTTCAAAGAACCAGCTCTTGGTTTTATTGATTTTTTTCTATTGTTTTATTCTTCTCAATTTTATTTATTTCTTCTCTAATCTTTATTATGTCCCTCCTTCTGGTGACTTTGGGCCTCATTTGTTCTTCTATTTCCAATTTCAGTAATTGTGTCTTTAGACTATTCATTTGGGAATGTTCTTCTTTCTTTAGATAGGCCTGGATTGCAATATACTTTCCTCTTAGAACTGCCCTTGCTGCGTCCCACAGAAGCTGTGGCTTTGTGTTGTTGTTGTCATTTGTCTCCATATACTCTTTGATTTCTGTTTTGATTCGGTCATTGACCCATTGATTAATTAGGAGAATGTTGTTAAGTCTCCATGTATTTGTGAGCCTTTTTGATTTCTTTCTAAAATTTAAATCTAGTTTAATACCCTTATGATCTGAGAAGTTGGTTGGTAGAATTTCAATATTTTCTACTTTACTGAGGTTCTTTTTGTGGCCTAGTATGTGGTCCATTCTGGAAAATGTTCCATGTGCACTTGAGAAGAGTGTGTATCCTGTTGCTTTTGGGTGTAGAGTTCTGTAGATGTCTGTTAGGTCCATCTGTTCTAGTGTGTTGTTCAGTGCCTCTGTGTCTTTACTTATTTTCTGTCTGGTTGATCTGTCCTTTGGAGTGAGTGGTGTGTTGAAGTCACCTAAAATGAATGCATTGCTGTCTATTCCCTCCTGTTAGTATTTGTTTCACATATGCCGGTGCTCCTGTGTTGGGTGCATATATATTTATAATGGTTATATCTTCTTGTTGAACTGACCCCTTTATCATTATGTAATGTCCTTCTTTATCTCTTGCTACATTCTTCATTTTGAAGTCTATTTTGTCTGATACAAGTACTGCCACACCTGCTTTTTTCTCTTTGTTTGCATGAAATATCTTTTTCCATCCATTCACTTTTAGTCTGTGTATATCTTTGGGTTTGAGGTGAGTCTCTTGTAAGCAGCATATAGATGGGTCTTGCTTTTTTATCTATTCTGTTACTCTGTGTCTTTTGATTGGTGCATTCAGTCCATTTACATTTAGGGTGATTATTGATAGATATGTACTTATTGCCATTGCCGGCTTTAGGTTCATGGTTACCAAAGGTTCAAGGGTTGCTTCTCTACTATCTAACAATCTAACTTAACTTTCTTGTTAAATTATGGTAAACACCGTCTGATGTTTCTTTATTTCTCTCCCTTCTTATTCTTCCTCCTCCATTCTTTATATACTAGGTGTTTTATTCTTTGCCTTTAGTTAGTATTTGGATGGTCTGCTTTCTTTGCTATGATTTTATTTTCTCTGGTGACATCTTTTTAGCCTTAGGGGTCATTCCCTCTAGAGCAGTCCATTTAAGATATCCTGTAGTGGTGGTTTATGAGACGCAAACTCTCTCAACTTTCGTTTGTCTGGAAATTGTTTAATCCCTCCATCATATTTAAATGATAATCGTGCTGGATACAATATTCTTGGTTTGAGGCCCTTCAGTTTCATAACGTTAAATATATCATGCCATTCTCTTCTGGCCTGTAAGGTTTCTGTTGAGAAGTCTGATGATCGTCTGATGGGTTTTCCTTTGTAGGTGATCTTTTTTCCTCTCTAGCTGCCTTTAATACTCTGTCTTTATCTTTGATCTTTGCCATCTTAATTATTATGTGTCTTGGTGTTGTCTTCCTTGGGTCCCTTGTGTTGGGAGATCTGTGGGCTTCGGTGGATTGCGAGACTATTTCCTTCCCCAGCGAGGGAAGGTTTTCAGCAATTATTTCTTCAAAGACACTTTCTATCCCTTTTTCTCTCTCTTATTCCTCTGCTACTCCTATAATGCAAATTGTTCCTTTTGGATTGGTCACACAGTTCTCTTAATATTCTTTCATTCCTAGAAATCCTTTTATCTCTCTCTGCCTTAGCTGCTCTGTATTCCTGTTCTCCGATTTCTATTCCATTAACAGTCTCTTGCATCTCATCCAGTCTGCTGTTGAGCCCGTCGATCGCTTGTCTGATTTCTGCATTGTCTTTCCTCACTTCCCTCACTTCCTCCATCAGCTCTTGCACATTTCTCTGTAGGTCCATCAGCATGGTTATGACTTTTATTCTGAATTCTTTTTCAGGAAGACTGTGCATTTCCATCCCTTCAGGCTCCCTCTCTGGGGTTGTCTGGTTGATTTTAGTCTGGACCATATTCCTCTGTCTTTTCATGGCTATAGAAGTGGTTGCTGGTAGTTGCCACGTATGTCAGCTGGGCTCTTTAAGACCGCCTCTTGGGGTGCTGAGTCCTGTCAGGTGTAGCTGCACGCTGTGCACTTTCCTGTGTATTCTGGTCTCTCTTTTAGGTATAGTTGTATTTGCTGAATTTTCGTAGATAAGTATAGTGTTGGGAGGAGATTTCTGCTGCCCTGTTCACGCTGCCATCTTCCCGGAAGCAGGCATGGAGTAATCTTAAATGTATATTTCTAAGTGAAACAGTCTGAAAAGGTACATGCTGTATGACCTCAGCTTTCTGATATTTTGGGAAAGGCAGTACTATATAGGGACAGTAAAACAGTCAGTGATTTTAGGGACTTAGGCAGGGGGAAAAGGAGGGATGAAGAGATGGAGCATCAGGGATTTTTCATGCAGCAAAACCATGATACTGTGATGACTGACACGTGACATGCTTTGTCAGAACCCACATAAAGTACAACACAAAGGGTGAACTCTAATGTAAACTAAGGACTTTTAGTTAATAATTATCAATATGGGTTCATCAATGTTAACAAGTATACAGCACTAAATATATTAACAGTAGAGGAAACTGGGAATATGGGAAGTCTGTGCTGTCTTCAATTTTCCATAAACCTAAAATCACTCTAAAAATAAAATATATTAATAAAAACTAGAGTAATACTGGTAGATAAATGTCAGAAAAAAATTTTTTTTAATGAGCCAGGCTAGGAACATTCATTAGGACATTCGTATGAGTTCATACTGGGCTACTCTTGAGTACAGTAAGAAAACAGTCTGTTAAAAGAGCTGGCCAGTGTGTGGCAATGTCTGCTCAAACTTAAAACAGTTCTCCCATGACAGGCCTAAAGAGATTGATACAATGAATTTAACAACTGCACTGTTTTGAGGGAAAAGTGTCTAACAATAGGGCACTATTGCAAGTAACTTGGGTATCTCCATTTAAAAATGTTGGCACTGAACATGGATTGCATTTATAATCAGCAAATACACTGCCAGTGACCATTCTTTCATAAACAGAAAATATCATGTGCTTGTTAAATAGTGGACAGAACCCCAATTCAGACTTGCATTTCAGTGACTTGAAGTTTCTGCCCTCTCTTCCCTGTTCCTGAGCTGGGGCTTGGGGTTGTCTCCTTGTACAATGTCTACCAACCCAAGAATTACTAAAGAACATTCTTTAGGCTGAAAGTATGTGACCTCAGACAATGGTTTGAATCCATGTGAAAAAAACAAAGACCATGGGTAATTATATAAGTATAAAAAAAGTATAAATGCATATTTCTTATCTCGACTTAAAAGAACAACTACGTAAAATCATATATATAATTGTACTCTTTGGCCTATAACAAATAGAAATATGTTTGCCAGTAACAGTACAACGGAGGTGGGTGGGACAAAGCCTTATTGTGTTAAGGAAATCTCCAGAGAGTAACTTGAATCCAATATATGGGTTTGTTTATTTGTCCAACCTGGTCAAATTTTGCACTTGTAATGAGTGCATTTTGTTATATGTAAGTTATACTTTAGCATATAGTATAGATATATACAGGTTATACAGTAATATAACTTAAATACAACTAGACTAAAAATATTCCAGTTAGAAAATAGGCAAAAATGAGTAAAGCTGCAGGATATGAAATCAATATACAGAAATCTGTTGTGTTTCTATATATAAATAACAAAAATTAAGATCACTGTCATTTACAATTGCATCAAAAAGAATGGAATACCTAGGAGTAAAACAAAGAGGTAAAAAACCTGCACTGTGAAAATTCTATGACATTGATGAAAGAAATTGAAGAAAACACAAGTACATGGAAAAATATTCCATACTTATGGATAGAAGAATTAATACTGTTAAAATGGCCATACTACCCAATGCAATTGCAGATTCTTTGCAATCCCTATTAAAATACCAATGATATTTTTCACAGAACTAGAGCAAATAATCCTAAAATTTTTATCCTAAAAATCACAAAAGACCTTGAATAGCCAGAGCAATCTTGAGAAAGAAGAACAAACATGGGGGTATCATGCTCCCTGATTTCAAACTATGTTACAAAGCTAAAGTAATCAAAACAGCATGGCACAAGAACAGATACATAGATCAATGGAATAGACTAGAACCCAGAAATAAACCCACACCTATATGGTCAATTAATATATGACAAAGGAGGCAAGAATGTACAATGGAGAAAAGATACTCTTTTCAATAAATGGTGGGAAAACTGGACAGCTACATGCAAAAGTATGAAACTGAACCATGTCTAACACCACACTTAAACTCAAAATGGATTAAAGACCTAAACATAAGACCTGAAACCATGAAGTTCCTAAAAGAAAACATAGGTAGTTAATTCTTGGACATTGGCCTCAGCAGTTTTTTTTCTGGAAACATCTAGGCAAGGGAAACAAAAGGAAAATGAGTAAGTGAGACTACAAACTAAAAAGCTTCTGTACAGCAAAGGAAACCATAACTAAAAGGAAGGGCAATCTACTATATGGGAGAATATATTTGCAAATGATATATCCCACAAGGGGCTAATATCAAAATATATAAAGAACTCATACAACTCAATACCACAAACACAAATAATCTGATTGAAAAATGGGGAGAACCTGAATAGACACTTTCCTAAAAAGACACAGATGGCCAACAGACTTGAAAAGATGCTCAACTTCACTAATCAGGGAAATGCAAATCCAAACTACAATGAGATGATCATGTGGTTTTTGTCCTTTTTGTTGATGTGGTGGATGATGATGATGGATTTTCAAATGTTGTACCTTCCTTGCATCCCTGGGATGAATCCCACTTGATCATGATCGATGATCTTTTTGATGTATTTTTAATTCAGTTTGCTAATATTTTGTTGAGTATTTTTGCATCTATGTTCATCAGGGATATTGGTCTATAATTTTCTTTTATTGTGGTGTCTTTGCCTGGTTTTGGTATTAGAGTGATATTGGTCTCGTAGAATGAGTTTGGGAGTATTCCTTCCACTTCTACTTTTTGGAAAACTTTAAGGACAATGGGTATTATGTCTTCCCTAATTGTCTGATAAAATTCAACAGTGAATCCATCTGGTCTGGGGGTTTTGTTCTTGGGTATTCTTTTGATTACCTATTCAGTTTCATTGCTGGTAATTGGTTTGTTTAGATTTTCTGTTTCTTCCTTGGTCAGTCTTGGAAGATTGTATTTTTCTAGAAAGTTGCCCATTTCTTCAAGGCATCCTACAGTATTGGGGAATATATTCATAAATGATATATCCGATAAGTGGTTGACATCCAAAATATATAAAGAGCTCACGTGCCTCAACAAAAAGCAAATAATCCAATTAAAAAATGGACAGAGGATCTGAACAGACACTTCTCCAAAGAAGAAATTCAGATGGCCAACGGGCACATGAAAAGATGCTCCACATCACTAATTATCAGAGAAATGCAAATTAAAACCACAATGAACCTGATGAAGGGGGTAGTTTAATAACCATAATATTGCACATGTAATTGTAGATTAATGATACCAAAATAAATTATTTAAAAAAAAACACAATGAGATATCACCTCACACCAGTTAGGATGGCCAACACCCAAAAGACGAAGAACAACAAACATTGGCGAGGATGTGGAGAAAGGGGAACCCTCCTACACTGCTAGTGGGAATGTAAATTAGTTCAACCATTGTGGAAAGCAGTATGGAGGTTCCTCAAAAAACTCAAAATAGATATACCGTTTGACCCAGGAATTCCACTCCTAGGAATTTACCCAAAGAATGCAGCAGCCCAGTTTCAAAAAGACATATGCACCCCTATGTTTATCATAGCACTATTTACAATAGCCAAGAAATGGAAGCAACCTAAGTGTCCATCAGTAGATGAATGGATAAAGAAGATGTGGTACATATACACAATGGAACGTTATTCAGCCATAAGAAGAAAACAAATCCTACCATTTGCAACAACATGGGTGGAGCTAGAGGGTATACCCTCAGTGAAATAAGCCAGGCGGAGTAAGACAAGTACCAAATAATTTCACTCATCTGTGGAGTATAAGAACAAAGCAAAAACTGAAGGAACAAAACAGCAGCAGACTCACAGAACCTAATAATGGACTAACAGTCACCAAAGGGAAAGGGACTGGGGAGGATATGTGGGAAGGGAGGAAGGGATAAAGGGAATAAGGGGCATTACGATTAGCACACATAATGTATGGGGGGCATGGGGAAGGCAGTATAACACAGAGAAAACAAGTAGTGACTCTGTATCATCTTATTACGCTGATGGACAGTGACTGTAATGGGGTATGTGGTGGGGACTTGGTAATAGGGGGAATCTAGTAACCACTGTGTTGCTCATGTAATTGTATATTAATGATACCAAAATGAAATAAATAAAGTGCATGAAAAACTTTAAAATGAGATATTATTTCATACCAGGCAGAGTGGCTAATAGCAACAAGACAGGAGGCAACAAATTGACAAGGATGTGGAAAAAAGGGAACCCTCATACACAGCTGGTGGGATTGTAAATCGGTGCAGTCACTATGGAAATCAATATGGAGGTGCCTCAGAAAACTAAAAATGGAAATACCATACAACTCAGCCATTTCACTTTCACTTCTGGGAATGTACTGGAAGAAAATAAAATCACTAATTCAAAAAGAAATAGGCACTCCTATGTTCATCACAGCACTATTTACAATAGCCAAAATATGGAAGCACCCTAAGTGTCCATTAGTAGATGAATGGATAAAGAAGATGTGGTACATGTATACAATGGAATCTTACTCAGCCATAAAAAGAATGAAATCTTGTAATTTGGGACAACATGGATGGACCTAGAGGCTAAGTGGAATAAGTGTACAATGGAATCTTACTCAGCCATAAAAAGAATGAAATCTTGTAATTTGGGACAACATGGATGGACCTAGAGGCTAAGTGGAATAAGTGAGAGGAGACAAATTCCGTATGACTTCACTTGCATGTGGACTCTAAAAAGCAAAACAAATGAATAAACAAAACAAATGAACTCATAAACACAGAGAACAGACAGGGGGTTGCCATAGGGGAGGTGGGTGGGAGACTGGTGAAACAGGTAAAGGGGGGAAAAATTAGAATTTTAATATCTTGATCTGGGTGGTAGCTACATGAGCGCACACACACGTCAGAATTCATCGAGCTGTACACTAAGGTGTGTGCATTTTATTGTCTGTACCTCGATTAAAAAAAAAGCACAGACTTATGAACAGTATCTGAAAAAGGAAGTGATAAATTTATTAAAATTTGGTTTATATTTACAAAAAAAGGGGCAAACGAGCAGACATTTTACTAAAGAGAACATATAGATAGCAAATACACGTGTGAAAAAATATTCAACAGCTATTGCTGGTGTGAATGCAAAATGGTACACTATTCTGGAAAGCAATCTGAAAGTCGAACATGTTAAACATACACTTCCTGTGCAACTCTGCACTTGCACTCCTGGGCCAGTATTCCCTCAACCACACCCCCAGAAATCTTATGTCTACACAAAAATGAAAACTTATATTTACAGAAAATTCTGAATGCAAATGTTCACAGCAGCATTATTTATAGTAACAACAAAAAAAGTAAATGACCCAAATGTCCTTAAATAGGTGAGTGGATAATAAACTGTAATATATTCATATAATGGAAATAGTGTTTAACAATCAAAAGGAATAAGCTACTGATGCGACCAACCTGGATGGGTCTCAAGTGCACTGTGCTAAGTGATGAAGGCCCAAAGCAAAGCCTATACTGTATGATTCCATTTATGTGGACTTTCTTGAAGTGACATTTATAGTGATGGTGGATAGATCAGTGGTGGTCAGGGTTGGGTGAGGGTATGATTATTGAGGGTTAACACAAAGAATTCTTTTGTAAAGATGGAACAGCTCTGTATCTGAATCTGACTGTGGTGGTGTTAGTGGTGGTAACATGATTCTACACGTGATAAAATTCCACAGAACTACACAAAGAGTGCATGTGAAAACTGGCATAATCTGAAAAAGGTCTGTAGTAGAGTTGAAAGTATTATATTACTATCTTCCTGGTTTTGACAATGTACTGTGGTTGTGTACAATATTATCATTGAGGGAATATGGTTGAAGGGTACATGGGAACTTTTATGGTATTTTGCAGCTTCTTTCAAACTATTTCAAAATAGAACGTATTTTTTAAATTCCTGAGTAGCAAATGTCAAATTGAACAGGGAAATGCAAATAAGGGCACTATGAAATTACAGCACAATCTATTCAAATGGCCAGTGTAAGGTAAACATGTACTTACATACTGCCCTGCTCACAACAGGACCAGGCAAACAGTCCCTGCAGGGTACCCGAGGGCTCTGAGTAGGATTATTATTGCCACAAGACACAGACACTGTTGGGATTGTGGTGGGAGGAGTGGTAGGTCACAGTTACCTCTTTGCAGGGTCACGCATCCGTCAACCGGTAAAGTGCACTGACCCCTCAACACAGTTCCAGGTAGACTACATGGAACATTTGTACTTTGACAAGGGAGCACATCATAGAATACAAGCAAGTCCCTTCCCCAAGGGATGCATTCTTTCAGGCCACACCATTCACAACTGGAGAGATCCAAGAATAATTCCCTCTGGACTATGTGAGGAAGGGTCTACACTGTTTCAAATTCACTGCATAGAATGTGATGCTAGTAATTCTTCTGTGTCTCATATGTTCAAATCCACACAGTTTAAACTTGCATCAAATATAACCACCATGTCCTGCTAGATGCAAAATGTAACCCAGAGGCAAAGAGGTCACAGCTGACTTGAGTTTGTACCTGGGTTCCCATGCGACAGTGGGTACAATTCTTCACTTCTCTGTGTCCTTTCCTTATCTACACAATGGGAAATTATCTTAGCCCATGGTGGGTGGGGATGTCAACATTTGACTGCTGGCATTGGAATCTGAATCACTGCTCAGACATCTGGCTGCGTGAGCACTCTCATTTTGGTCACACCACAACCCTTCACAACTGGCAGGCAGGAATTGTTTCCCAACTGCCAACAGCCTTCCATGCTGCACTGTGATTTGCATAGTTCCAAGTGCCTGCCTCCTGCATCAACCCAGACTTCACCTTCCTCTGGGCATGCTTCAGGCAGCTGTCCCTAGGTAGACATCCTGCAGTTTAGGGTCACCCTGTCCCCTCCGCACTAAGACTCCATTACCTCATTACCTGACCTTGTAGTCCATAAAGCAGCACTAAAATCCTAACAGTGAATCTACTGAGGTCCAAAAAGACAACCCAGAAGTAGGAAAAATGCAAGACATAATGACAGTGAATGGCAGCCCAGGAAAGGTGACAACTTCAGTCTGAGATCACTACTAGCTGTGCCCTAGAGTAAGCACTGGGCCTCTGTGTACTGCAGGCCCTGGACCATCCACTTCTGCACACATCCAAGTACAAACCTATTTCACTGATGAATGGCCTTTATAGAACTACTTAAGGATATGTATGAGCCCAGGACATGTTAAGGTGTGGCCAGTGCCAGAACTGGGAAGATAGAGGTGAACTGAGTCGTGGGGGAGAGGCAGGGTGCAGGAGGCCAAGGAAGTAGATGTGAGGGTGGACTGTCCTGGAGGGAGGTAAGGAAGATAGAAAAGTCACAAGGTAGTAGCCCTGGCACTTGGACATCAGAGGTGCAGCTCAGGCACCAGGCAAGAGAACAGTCGAACCACAGGGACATTCCCACCCCCAGTTTGCAATCTCCATGGCTGAACCTCTTTGGAACTGCCATGCTATCCCTGGTCTCAAGTCTACCTGGTCCATCTGTCGGTGCTCTTGCCTGCTGCACTCCAATCTGGTGACCTCATGGAGTGAAAAGGTGACAGTCGTGGGGAAAAACTGGTGAGAATCCAGCCTAGGGCAGGACAGCCCACCTGATGACAACATATGGCTGCCAACCACAGGCAGTACCGTGTGCTGGGGGAGTCCTTCCTGTGCCTGGTTTCTTATAGAGAACACAACACAGGTGTCACTGAGGCACAAAGTTGCAAGGAATATATAAGGATATCTGGTCAAATAAGGGCATGTTAAGAGGAGGTGAACATTGCATACCTGGGGACAGAGAGTGGGGGCATGACTAGGGACTGAAGTCAGGTTGCTTTCAAGAGGGTGAAAAACCAGAAGGGGGACAGGGAGGAACAAGACCTAGGGGGCATGGGCCAAGCACCAGGTGTGAGAGTGACCCACCTCTGGGGCAATCCCAGGGCTGAGCTCACCATTTCCTGTTGGGTAACCACACCCAATGTGCAAGCCACCAGACCTATAGGGGCTGATGAAGTTTGTGAGAGTCCAGCCCAGGAGAGGTCAACCCACCCCATAACAGACCTGGTCAGTGAAGGTTGTCCCTGCACTGAGAGTACTGAACCTCAGAATCTCAATGTCCAGGGAAGGTCTCTGTGATATGATGAGTTATAAGAAATACATATTTGGTCATTCATATGACCAAATATATATTTCCCAGGTATATTTGGTCTTCATCCACAGTTCCTGAAAACACTGCAGAACCTTAAAAAAAACAAAAAACACGTGAATTGGGTGTTTTGTCATGTTAATGAGAGACTTTTGGACCTGCCATCCAAGGGCAAGGGCTGGAGGCTGAATCAGCCAATGGCCAATAATTCAGTCAATCATGGCTACGCAATGAAACCCTCACAAAAACCTCTGAAAAGAGATTATTGCTCTTGGATCCTGCTTCTCTGTTGGAGAAAGAGCATCTATACTTGGGAAACCAGAATGCCTCCAGAGCCAGGCCCCAAGCTCCACAAGGGTAGAAGCTCCTTTATTTGGGACCTTGCCCGGTGTATGTTTTCATCTGGCTGTTAACTTGTATACTTTGTGGTATCCTTTATTAAACTGGTAAATGTGTTTTCCTGAGTTCTGTGAGCTGCTCTAGCAAATTAACTGAACCTAAGGGGGAGGTCGTGGGAACCTCCAATCTGTAGCCAGCAGGTCGGAAGCACAGGTAAGTGCCAGGGGCTGGTGACTGATGTCTGGAGTGGGAGGGTAGAGGGCAGTATTGCAGGATGGAGCCCTTAACCTGGGGAACATGGTGCTGTCTCCAGGCAGATAGCATCAGAATTGAGTTCTCGGACACCCTGCTGGTGTTTGAGAATTGCTTGGTGTAAGTTATACGTGCGAAATCCCCCTCCCAACATACTTAACCGCATTGGAATCAGGTCCGGTTACCGAATGGAGTTACACTGCTGATGCCAGGGTTCTTGTTCACGAAGCCGAAGAATGAGCTTCACACTCAGGGTAGGAGAGCAAAGGAGAGGCTTTTATTTAGAGATAGAGTGAAAGGACAGAGCTACTGGTCAGGAGGGGACAAGAGAGTCTGGGATGGTGCCTTGTCTAGGGGTTTTTATAGGCAAATGAGGATTTTTCAAGAACATGAAAAAAAGGCTTAGGGGTGTGGACTTGTACCACCTGCCCTGCCCTCAAGGTGGGCTGGGTTGTTCTCTGCTTGCTAGGGCTGTTTACAGGGAAGTCACGGGTTATACTCAGATACCCTTCTTTATTTGTGAAACACTCAAGCATTCTAGGCCCAGTTGCTCCTGGCCTTTTGACTTTTAACTGACCTCATAGAAGATGTCTATGTTCTTAGTCTGGTATTTTTATCCTAGAGAATTAGTGTGACCTTGACTTTGCATAATGCTTAACAGTTTCAAAAGGGACTTCTTTGCCCATTGTTATATTGCTCTGACTGTAAATATCCCGCCCTGCTTTTTCTGGAGGCCCTCACCGTACTCTTGACTACACCCACAGTCCCTGTCTCACTACTATTACCTCTGTGTATAATATTCTTACACATAAATGTTGGAAAAGATGATACCATTACATTTGGTGTCAGAGGAGTGGGATTAGCAGTCCCCAAGGCAACCCAGTGGTCCTACTAACAACTACCATGTTAGTGCAGAAAGTGCTGGCATCTTACAAAAAGTGACTGAGCTGGGCATGACTTGGGAAGATTTGGAGACTTCTGACCCCCAACCTCAGCCACTCATGGATCCTGGGTAGAAGGTATGGGAATTGCTCATAAAGCAGCTTGGGAGAGCAGGTAGCATAGCCTGGGCCCCAGCTCCAGGACCAACAGCAACTTCCAAGGTGAACATGGCATGAGCAGGGAAAATATTCTGGTTGGGGGTAGTGAGGAAGCCAGTAGCCTGATCCATTGAAGCTGGGAGTCCAAGCTCTCCAGCATCATCCTCTTGTGATTCCTCTAAGTGCTTAGCTCTTCCTAAGAAACACAGGGTCACATCCTTTAAGATGAGTGCGTTTGAATTCAGGGCAAGACGCAGCCGGAGCTGGGTTCTCCCACCAGCCTCCTATGCTGATGTGCCCAAGACCCTGCTACTGACACCCTCGGCCACGTGCTCACCTTCCTCCACCAGACCACCAGAGAAGGCGTGGTGGCCTGACATGAGGTCGGCTACGAGCCTACCGTCCCTGAACATGTGCAGGCCCTCCAGACCCATTCACGGCCTTCATTGCGGCGCACGAAGACTCAGCACCTCTAAAAGCCAACAGCTTATTTTCCTCCTCTGCCGAGGTCCCCGGCCGCTGGTCCCTAGCTGTCAGCTGCTCGTTGAATCGGGCTGGGGACGCTCTTCCGAGCCTCTGGCTTCTGCTCCGTAAAGCGGGCACAACGCCAAGGACGACGACTCCCGGGCGGCCGGGGACACCGACAGGCTTCGGCGGACGCCCGCGCGCGGTGAGGCCCGAGGGGCCGCCCATCCTCGGGGGGGACACCGGGCCTCGGGGAGTCGCATAGCTCCGAGGGCGTGGTGGGGCCTCCCCGACCCTCGCGCCTTCCGCGCTGGCGTTTCCGCCGGCCTGCGGAGCCTCCCGGACGCCGGCCACAGCGCCGCTACCCATTCCCGCCGACAGTCCTTTCCCAGCGGCGCGGCCTGCTCGGAAACGCCCCTCATTGGCTGCGCCCTCGCGGACGCAATGCCACGTCACTTCTGGGAAGCGACCCAAAATTTTCACGCGCCTCCCGCAGACGCTAGAAGCGCTCTCCTACGTCGCCTTGGTAACGAACAAGCGGCCGCGCGAGGCGGGCTGGGAAAGGAGGAGGTGCTGGCCTGCGCGGGACTTCCGGCCGAGCCCGGGCTTCGCCCGCCGGGCTCCTCCGGTCGGGGCTTCCTGAGGGCCCCGCGGCGCCTTTGCGCGCGCGCGACCCCGAAGCGACCCCTCCGCCTGCGCCGCGGTGTCGCCCTTGGAGAATGCGCGCCGCGAAGGTTCGGGCAAGTGTTACACGGGGAGGCCTAGGTCGAAGCCCCCAAGGTCGGCCGGGTCCCCGCGCCCAGGGCGGGTGGAGGGTGGCGGGTCCAGATTTCAGCTGAGTCCGCGGAAACCGAGCGCCTGTCGCGGCCACGCGCCGCCCTCAGGTTCTGATGGCCGGGAAGGAGCAGGTGAGTGGCAGGTGCCCCAGGCTCCCCACCCAGTGGGTCCGGGCTCTGCACGAGCCGAGGAGTGAGGAAGGCTGTGGTGGTAGGTGGAGGGACGGCCTGGGCAAAGGCAGAAATGGAGGAGGGCGGGAATCCCAGGGATTCGTGTGTGGGTCTGGGCGGCCGAGGGTTGAAGTGAGGAACTGGTCTGAGTGAGGAGGTCTTCAGCGCAGAGCTGGGGACTCCCTTAGCAGTGGGCCGTGGAGGTGTGGGGCTGGACTGGGGCGGGATGGGACTGTGCCTGCTGTCTGTAGTGTCGCTCTGGAGACACCATCTGCAGAACCGGCATGTGGGGAGTCCAGCCAGTTGCCAGTGGGGTGAACTGGTAAGGTTCTGCAGGGGGTGTGGAGTTGCAACATGTACTGGTACAGAGTTGTGTGCCTTTTGGGCAGGAGGGCAAACTGGAAGGCCCTGGGACCAGGTACTTGGGCCTAAGAGAGAAGGGTAAGCACATGTTTGGTTGCCCCTAGTAGGTGATCTCCGCGACACAGTGGGAATAGGCTGACAGGGGATAGAGTGGGTTCTGTGTGTCTGGCCAGGTACATAGATGGCATCTGTCTGGTCATCAGCCTGTTGAAGCTGAGGGCTGGATGCAGAGTCCAATACTGACACGAGGTGTGACACACTGATGGTACTGGGGCCCTGGTAATCCTCCAGGAGGTACGAGTGTTAGGAGGGAGGTTGAGGGTATGTGTGGGGTGGCGGTGGGGATTTGAGGGCTCAGAGGGAAAGATGATGTCAATGAGAGATGTGGCAGGACCCTGAGGCACAGGTCAAGGGTCTGTATGTGTCCCTTTGTCCATATTTTGGTTGGCTTTTCTGCCCACTTTTTACCACAAGGCTCAATTGAATCCATCATTCCAGGGCTGGGTGACTTTTGAGGATGTGGCCGTGTATTTCTCCCGAGAAGAATGGGAGTTCCTTAATCTGACCCAGAGAAGCCTGTACTGTGATGTGATGTTGGAGAACTTTGAGCTCATTGGCTCACTGGGTAAGTCCTTCACACCCTTGTCCAGCAAACTGACCACCTCTGCCTTTTACCATGGGAAGTTCTGTCCATCCTAAAGCCCCAGCACAGAGGCTGCTTCTTTCCCAGGTTCCCTGTTGGTGCTTTCAGTGCCAGGACTGCCCTGGGCACTCTTCCCTGCCTCTCTCTGAGCATCCCTGTCAGCAGCCTCAATGTCTGCTGCTCCACAACCTCCTGGAGTAGGGCTTGGGGTTCAGATGTTTATAATTTCCCCAACAAATCTCATCCAGCTCTGCCTCTCTCTGGCCTGTCACTCTGCTAAAGCCATGGCCCCACTGGGCTCTGGGTTTTGCTTTCCTCCTCCAAAAGAAATTTTATAGGGTCTTCTTTGGATCAGGCTTGAGCCATGAATTTTAATCAGATCATTTTGGGGAGTATTGCCATCTTAATATCTTTCAATTCATGAACATGGGATATCTTTTCTTTTATTTAGCTCTTTAATCTTTTTTTCAACAGCGTTTTGTAGTTTTCAGTGTACAACACTGAATTTATTCCTAAGTATTTTTGATGCTAGTTTAAGTGGAATTATTTTCTTAACTTCATTTTGGGTTGTTCAGTGTGGGTGTATAGAAATACATATTTTTGTATACTGATTTTGTAAACTGCAACCTTGCTATAAAAACTCATTTATTAGTTTTAATAGTTTTTTGAGTGGATTCTTTGGTATTTTCTTTACATGCATAATGTAAGATAGATAAAATAGAGATATTTTTACTTCTTCCTTTATCTAACTGACCTGGCTAGAATCTAGAAAATTTTATTGAATAGAAGTGACAAGAGTAGACATCCTTGTCTTGTTCCCAATCTTATGGGAAAAATATTGTCTTTCACTAGAAAGTATGACGTTAGCTGTAGGTTTTTTGCAGATGCCCTTTTCAAGTGAAGAAGTTCCCTTCTCTTCCTAGTTTGTTGGGTACATTTATCATGAAAGGTCATTCGATTTTTCTAATACTTCCCCATGTCTATTAAAATGATCATGAGTTCTCTCCCTTATTCTATTAACATGGTATATTACAGAAATTGATTTTCATATTGGCCTTGTATTGCTAGGATAAATTCCACTCTTTAAGGGGTTGTAATCCTTTTTATATATTTCTTTTTTTTTTAATATAATTTATTTTATTATCATTAATTTACAATTACATGTGCAATATTACGATTATTAAACTACCCCTTCATCAGGTCCCCCCCACCAACCCCATTACAGTCACTGTCCATCAGCGTAGTGAGATGCTATAGAATCACTACTTGTCTTCTCTGAGTTGTACTGCCCTCCCCGTGCCCCCCCAACATTATATCTGCTAATCGTAATGCCCCTTTTTCCCTCTTATCCCTCCCTTCCCGCCCATTTTCCCCAGTCCCTTTCCCTTTGGTAACTATTAGTCCGTTCTTGGGTTCTGTGAGTCTGCTGCTGTTTTGTTCCTTCAGTTTTTCTTTGTTCTTATACTCCACATATGAGTGAAATCATTTGATACTTGTCTTTTTCGGCTTGGCTTATTTCACTGAGCATAATACCCTCTAGCTCCATCCATGTTGTTGCAAATGGTAGGATTTGTTTTCTTCTTATGGCTGAATAATATTCCATTGTGTATATGTACCACATCTTCTTTATCCATTCATCTACTGATGGACACTTAGGTTGCTTCCATTTCTTGGCTATTGTAAATAGTGCTGCAATAAACATACGGGTGCATCTGTCCTTTTCAAATTGGGCTGCTGCATTCTTAGGGTAAATTCCTAGGAGTGGAATTCCTGGGTCAAATGGTATTTCTATTTTGAGTTTTTTGAGGAACCTCCATACTGCTTTCCACAATGGTTGAACTAATTTGCAGTCCCACCAGCAGTGTAGGAGGGTTCCTTTTTCTCCACATCCTCGCCAACATTTGTTGTTGTTTGTGTTTTGGATGTTGGCCATCCTCACTGGTGTGAGGTGATATCTCATTGTGGTTTTAATCTGCATTTCTCTGATGATTAGCGATGTGGAGCATCTTTTCATGTGCCTGTTGGCCATCTGAATTTCTTCTTTGGAGAAGTGTCTATTCATGTCCTCTGCCCATTTCTTAATTGGATTATTTGCTTTCTGTTTGTTAAGGTGCATGAGTTCTTTATATATTTTGGATGTCAACCCTTTATCAGATACGTTTTTATGAATATATTCTCCCATACTGTAGGATGTCTTTTTGTTCTACTGATGGTGTCCTTTGCTGTACAGAAGCTTTTCAGCTTGATATAGTCCCACTTGTTCATTTTTGCTTTTGTTTCCCTTGCCCGGGGAGATATGTTCATGAAGAAGTTGCTCATGTTTATGTCCAAGAGATTTTTGCCTATGTTTTTTTCTAAGAGTTTTATGGTTTCATGACTTACATTCAAGTCTTTGATCCACCTTGAGTTTACCTTTGTGTATGGGGCTAGACAGTAGTCAGTTTCATTCTCTTACATGTAGCTGTCCAGTTTTTCCAACACCAGCTGCTGAAGAGGCTGTCATCTCCCCATTGTATATCCAAGGCACTTTATCAAATATTAATTGACTGTATATGTTTGGGTTAATGTTTGGATTTTCTATTCTGTTCCACTGGTCTGTGGGTCTGTTTTGTGCCAATACCAAATTGTCTTGATTACTGTGGCTTTGTAGTAGAGCTTGAAGTCAGGGAGCATAATTCCCCCTGTTTCATTCCGTCTTCTCAGGATTGCTGTGGCTATTCGGGGTCTTTTGTGGTTCCATATGAATTTTAGAATTATTTGTTCCAGTTCATTGAAGAAAGCTGTTGGTAGTTTGATAGGGATTGCATTGAATCTGT
>JAVSCE010001140.1:0-221941 GCA_032199065.1 Smutsia gigantea
CTCCAACATCCCTCCCCCAGTCCAGCAGCTGGGCACATAGGGGACAGAGAAGGCCCAGGCCCCTTCTCCCACCTAGGACCACCTTCTCTCACCCCCAACCTGCCTGCCCTGCAGGCCACAGTGGGAATGCTCAGCCCACCACTTCCAGCCTGTGGTGGGACCTCAGACCACAAACCAGGAAGTGGCGGAGCCCCCTCTCCCAGCAGTTGCGCAAGCCCTTGCACTAAGGCTGGGACATCTGGAGAAGTGGGTTGTCTGGCCCTGCCTCCGCCTCCTCGGGGCCAGGGCCACCCTCAGAGCCTCTCTCCTCATCCTCCAGTTAGATAAAACACCCTTCTGGAAACGTGTGGACTCCCCATGATTTCCACAAGGACCACATCATTTGTAAAATAAAAATAAAAATTAATGCAAAACAGCACCCACCCTGCCCCTGCCCTCACCATGGGGACCGGACACTTAACACAAGGAACTTCCTGCTGATTTCTCCCACGGATACTGGCATCTTGGTCTGGGGGGGGGGCTCTCTCTGAGGTCGCCCGCACGTTCTAAGTGCATAACCTTTTAACTTTAAACTCTTTCTTTTCAACCTTTGGGTGTGATTCCTCTCTCTGAGGTCGCCTGCACTTTTTCTCTAACTTTAAATAAAACTTGTACTCTGCTTCACTATTGTGTCTCTGCCCTTCAATTCTTTGTTACGGCCAGGACAAGGACAGAGTTAAATACACAAGTCTCCCAACAGGACCAAACTAAGGCCTCAGTTTCCTTTATGGGGGGGCGGGGGAGGGGGGAGAAAGGGAAGGGAGGGCAAGGGGATTGAGCACAGGAAAGCAGGAAGGGGGTCATTGTTTGGGCAGAATGGCTGCAGGGGGTGAGGAGGAAAGACAGGGGCAGGAGTCACATCCAGGCCTGCCTTACAAGCATGGATTTGTGACAAGTTGCCCACCTCCGGAAGCAGCACACAGTGCCACAAACAGCTGGGTGACTTCCAGCAGAGGGCTGGAAGGCTTCTGCTCCTCCCTCTTTCCCTTCCCAGGAAGTCCCGGCTGGGGCCTGAGGGGGGCCAGGATTGGTGGAGGGATCAGGGAGGTTGGGGGGTACCCAGATGGGACTGGACCTGAACTGCCTGAAGGAGCCGTTGAAGACCACAGCCCTCCGAGCTGAACTTGCCCAGAACTAGGTGCCATGCTTATCCAAAGTACCAAGCACATGGCCAGTGAAGAAACTCCCATCTGATGCCATCCTATGCTCCAAGGCCCCATAGGTACCCCCTCCCAGGGACAGAGTCACAGAAATCAAAGACAGCTCAGGATATGTCCCTAGGGCAGGACTTGTTGTACAGGGCTGTGCCTGCCACCATGCCAGGTCTGCAGCGGGGCCCATGCAAACCTAGGTGTAAACCCTAGCAAGACAAGCTGGTGTTGGGTGTCTGGGCTACAATTGCCCGCCAGGGTCTACTGACCCAGAGGAGCCAGAAGCATGCCCCTCACCCCAGGGGTGACCCCACAAACACACCACAACAGCCCTGTGTTTCACCACCCCCACACCCATCTCCCTCCCTTCTCCCTGGGGGGCACCAATCCAACTTGAGAGGTTATGGGCAGGGAGGGCAGCCAGAGATGGGATTGGGAAGGGGGCATCAGAGGTGGAGAGCCCCCCCAGCCGCAGACCTGCGAGGCGGCTTTTACGGGTCTCACAGCCCATTCCTCGCCTCAGCCTCTTGAGGAGGCTGGCCCCCTGTCCAGTGAGCCCACCCCAGGACGTGGGCGGGCTCCTTTCGGCATCCTTGGGAGGCAGGAGGGGCGGGGGCTCTGCTGCCGAGCCAGAATCCCCGGACCGTCTGTGATGATGACCCAGGGCCTGTGACAATGACCCGGGCAGGGGCTTCCGGATAGGCCTGGCGTCCGCTTCCTGGACAGTCTTCCTGGCCCACTATCCGCACCCCCTGGCCCCACAAACTGTCCTCTCCACCCAAATGCCTCCCGAGGTCGGAAGCAAGTAATAACCCCCCCTACCCAGCCCCCGCCCGTCCACCGCAGTGCAGGAAAGCGCGTCGAAACGACCGGGCCAGTCCGCCGCCTCCCTCGGCTCATTCCACGTGCCCCCCGCCGAACCGTCTGCGGGCCACCCCGTAAAAACACTACAACTCCAACCGGGGCCTGTCGAGAGCCAAGGCAAGGTTCACGCCGCACCAGCTCTCCTGGGGTCTGGACCTCCGGCTCTGCGGTTTTGGGGGTAGTGGGGCCAGGTCACTGGGAGGGGAGCCGGGGTGCCGCAGCTCCCCCGGCCCTGGCCGCCTGCTAACCCTCCTCACGCAGCAAGCACACCACCCCGCTCCCACGCCCACGCCGCGCGCTCGCCACCGCCCCACGGCTCCCGTCCTTCTCTGCGCAGGCGCAGGCTCCACCCTCGACTGGGCGGTGCTTCGGGGGTCGGCTCTCCCGGGGCCTAGGGCCCGACGGCTAGCTAATGGCCGTATCCCGTCCGAGCGGCCGGATGCCCGCGCGCGCCGCGGCCCAGGTGAGTGCGCGCCGATCCTCCGCGCTTGGCCGCCCCGCTGTCGGCCGAGGAGCCGGCTCGGGACCAATCATAACCCCGACTCGCACAGCTAAGGAACCGCTGAGCGAGGGCCCGGGGCCAACCGCCTATGCGTGCGGGCAGGCCTGGACGGGGTCCGTGGCTCCCAGAGAAGCGCCCACTGGCGGGGTGGGCCCCGGCTCGGCTCGGCTCGGCTGCTCCATTTGCCGGAGGCAGAGCCGAGGCCAGGCCCGAGGTCCCAAGTGAGGTCTGGGAGGGGACCCCGACACAGGTTTCCTGCTGAAATGCTGTGCGCCCAGGCATGTCGCAGACACCCCCTGCCCAGAAGCCCGCCTGCCGAACAGTTAGCGGGAGGGGCCATTTTCCCACTCTCCTCCTTCAGCGTCACAGCCAGGTAAATGCCCCCGCTTTGTGTACTAACCCCGTTTGCCCAGGCTTTGATGGAGAGCTGGTGGGTCCCTTGAACAACCCCATCCAGACAAGGCTGTTTCCTGCCCTCTACCAGGTGGGCCCAACCTGGCAAAAGACCCTTGTCCTCAGGTTTTGCCCAGAAGCATCCCCACTGGAGGGTGTTCCTTCCTAACATTCGCTGGGTGCTTGGTGGGTGCTAGCCAGGTGCTTCTCTGGCTTCTCTCGCTTTATTCTCAGAACCACAAAAAATGAGGAAACAGAGGCACAGACACTTTAAGTCATTTTCTGGGGCCCCTCACCCAGGGAGCTCTCATTTATAACCAGGATCAGGTGATGTGTATGAGGTGCCCAGGTGCACAGCTTGAGGTAGCACTCACTCTTGGGTGCTACACCGGGTCATCCCGCTCCTCAGTTCCTGGGGAAAAATAACCTGGGTCACCTCAGGCAGGTTTGAATCCTAGGTCTGCAGTGGGGAAGCTGAGGCTTCTGTGACCCTCAGTCCCTGGACAGCCATATGAGTCCCCCACGACCCAGGGTGGGCCAGGGCAGAAACCCAGAGTGACCTAAGTGCCCAGGGACAGGCCATGGGCCAGACTCGGGGTGAGAACAGCGTCCCAGAGTCTGAGGCCACCACAGGTGTTGGCAGATGAGCCAGGCTGCAAAGACGGTCACGTCAGCGCCCATTCTCAGCAGACTCTGTTCAACGTGGAACATCACCACTCATGTTAAAAATAATGGGTCTGTCACATGCCAGGGAGATGTGGCTACTGCTGAAGATCAGGCCTTGAGAAGTGTGTTTTCAGGCCCCAGCTTCATTTTCCCTGCTTGTTGGAGAGTGGCTGGTTCCAGAATAGCTGAGGGAGAGTGGTCAGGGTTCCTCTGCCACAGTGTGGTGGCAGGTGGGAGGCAGGCAGTGTGCCTGGGTCTCAGCACATCCTCCCCATCCCTTGGGAGACCTCAGCTTTGCCCACTTACTCCTTCTCCTTCTGACATCCTGCCTCAAGAGGACAGCTGAGGATGCACCAAAGGTCATACCCTAAGCACTTGGGGTGGGGCCAGGCAGTCAGCCAGCCCAATATTTTTTTAAATGTTTTATTTTTTATTAAGGTATCAGTGATACACACTCTTATGAAGGTTTCACATGAAAAACAATGTGATTACTACATTCACCCACATTATCAAGTACCCCCCCCATACCCCATTGCAGTTACTGTCCATCAGTGTAGTAAGATGCAACAGAGTCACTGCTAGTCTTCTCTGTGCTACACTGTCTTCCCCTTGATCCCCCCACCATGTGTACCAATCATAATACCCCTGAATCCCCTTCTCCCTCCCACATCCCTCCTCTTTGGTAACCGCTAGTCCCTTCTTGGAGTCTGTGAGTCTGTGGCCATTTTGTTCCTTCGGTTTTGCTTCATCATTATACTCCACAAATGAGGGAAATCATTTGGTACTTGTCTTTGTCTCAGCCAGCCCAGTATTTACCCACCTATGTGTGTCAGGCCTTCTTGGGTATTCTGAGGAAGGGTCTGACACATTGGGAGCCCTGTGTCAGCCAGGTGGTGGTGGAGGGGTATGGATGACGCCTCGGTCAGTCCCCATTGAGGTTATGGCAGTGTTTTTAAATTCTTGGTTAGGGTGAGGGGCAAAAGGCAGGATTCCAGAAACAAGTTCAGAAGTTGGCTCGAGGTCCACATGGTGAGCAGGAATCAGAGGATTCCCAGCCCTCCTGTCCCAGGCAGTGGTGGTGTTCATTGTCCCCTCCCTGGGCCCTGCAGCCCTTTGCCACGAGCTGTGCATCTCCTTTATGTAGAGGGCTTGTGGAGCAGAGTGGCCTCCCTGTCACCACTGCCACCAGCCAGTCCTCACGTGCATTCATTTCCCAGGGCCTCCTGGGACATCAGGTATGGCATTCTGTATGCACCTTGTAACTACCCACGAGGAGGCTGGCTCATTTTGTAGATGAGGATGGCAGTCAATACGGTTCTTGAGCTTCTCACGTCTGACTCCACTGCAAGACCATCTGTCCTCTCCTATTCAGCTTTATTTTTTCCTTTTCCTTTACAGCTTTCCCACAAAATGGGGCAAAAAAAGCAGCGGCTATTAGAGGCAGAGCAGTGTCACAGCCCACCAGATGGAGCCCAGGCACCTTCCCACAAGGAGCCTCGCTTGGGGCCATGTGCGACCGTGCGCCCACGGCGCAGCATCTATTTCTCAAGCCCAAAGGGCGACCCTGCACAACTGGGATCTGAGTTTTTCGACCAGCCTGCAGTCTGCCTGGCCCGGGCACTTCTGGGACAGGTAATAAATACCCTGTGGCCAGTGAAGAAGACAGAAAATCTGCAGGCCAGGGAGGACTCGATTCCCTGGCATCCTGAGCACCCCACAGGCCCTCCGTGGCTCTGCCTTAGCCTGGGCTGATCTCAGAGGTGCTTTGTTGGCCTGAGAACACATGCCCCTCCGGTGACAGCCCCTGGCAACTACCTCCTGCCCTGTCCTTGGTTGGCTCCTCTGTCCCCTCCAGGCCCAACTCCCACAAGCCATCTGTAGACAGGCTCATCTCCCTGGCACAGTGCCTGCACTGACCCGCTCCTTGGGGAGCTGGCTACAGGGCCAGGGGCACTGTCATTGCGGGCCAGCCAGTCCTGCTGCTCGGAAAGGCTTTTTGCTGCCAGGTGGGCAGGAGCTGAATGTGATGGTCCTTCTTAACAGTCCAGTTAGAGGAGCCTCCACTGGCTCTGGAGCATACCAGACAGCTGTATGTGCATACCAGTGGGGCTCTGCAGCCTCCAGGCTGCCCTGCCCCTGGCTGAGCCTTTAAGTCCACGGGGACTGGAGGAGAAAACTGGAGGATGGAAGCCCCATTATGGGACTTTAAATGTGTTAAATCATTAGTGCTGGTTTCCAGCCCACCCTGGCTGCAGCCTGCGCATAGGACCGCAGTGAGCAGAGTCTATGGTCTGGTGGTCCAGCAGGACAGAATGGACAGTGGGGGGACCTGGGTAGCCTGGTGCATCCTGAGTTGGGGAGATGAGGTCCAGGCTGTAAAATGTCAGGGTGCAATGGACTTCTGTCCCTGCCCTGAGCAGAGACTGACCGCATACAGGTCTTGGTCCGGCGGCTTGACAGTGGCACAGAGCTCCGTGGCCGCATTGTGGAGACTGAGGCATACTTGGGGCCAGAGGATGAAGCTGCCCACTCGAGAGGTGGTCGGGAGACTGCCCGCAACCGTGGCATGTTCATGAAGCCAGGGACTCTGTACGTGTATATCATCTATGGCATGTACTTCTGCATGAATGTCTCCAGCCAAGGTGAGCAGTGCTGGGGACGGGGGGTGGGCCTGGGTAGAGCCCTCAGCTGTCACCTGGGAGACTCCCGGGAGGACAAGGGCAGGATGGGGGTTTGAGCAAGGAGGTGACACTGCAGGCTGGGTCAGGGTTTCAGAAGCTCTGGCTGCACTGACAGCGTTCAGTAGTTCCAGGGACCCCCACAGAACAGTGGTCATGGGTTGACCTGAACTCAGAGATCTGACAGGTTCCATGAGGCTGCCACTGGTCCCAGAGATCTGAGCTGGTGTCACCGATGGCCCAGGGTAGATTTGGCAGGGGCTGGCTGTGGGCAAATGAGGGTGAGATCTACTTGGGTCAAGCTGGGTTCAGGCAGGAACCTTGCCAGTCACTTATGGGGTCTGGATAAGTTGTACTCAGGTGGACATGATTCTACCACCTTGAGGGAACATTAGGTGATGTCTGAAGACATTTTTGGTCATCACAGCTGGAGGGAAGCTACTGGCATCTAATGGGTGGAGGCCAGGGATACTGCTGAGTGGCTCACAATGCACAGGACAGCCCCCACCAGAGAACCATCTGCCACAAATGTCAATAGTGCTGGTCTAGAACTCCTGGGAAAACCCACTCACCTTGTGGGGCCTGCCCTGGGGCAACCTCTGTCCTTTGGGAGCTTCCTGGGTGGTCTGTGCTTGGAAAGAAGAGCTCGCTGCTGACCAGGAACAGGGTGGGCCCAGCCCCCTCGGGCCAGCCAGTCTCCACATTGCCCAGCCTCCCTGCTGCCTGTTCCAGCACAACCGAATGCATGAGGAAGGGGCTCAGAGGCTGGGATGATGCAGATCACATTTGTTGAATGATTCCAGTGACATGGGGGCTGTGATTGTCTAGAGTGGGCAGCTGGGCCAGAGCCACAAAGGATAGAGGACACAGGGAGCCCACGACTGGCCCTGTGCCAGGAGTGAAAGTGAGTGCCTGACATGAGAGGATGGCGGGGGCTGCCCCCAGAGGGCCATGACCACCTTCAAGAGCTTGCTTTGTCCGTTGAGCTTTTCTTTGGCAATGGAACCAACCCCCTAGTGAAGTGAGACTAAACTCTGACAGGGAGCCTAACTCTAGAGATACCTAGGGCTGTGGTCCATGAGGAAGGAGAGGAACCCAGGGTTTCTGTGGGCACAGCACACAGGGCTGATATGGGAGGTAATGTGTCACGTGTTACCTTCTGGACATGGGACCAAGATGCCCAAGGAACATTTAGGTCAAGGAGGCAGGAAACTGCACAGGTACTGTCAGGGCCAAGGGTCACTGGGTAGAGGGAGAGGGGAGGCCAAAGACATGGTCATTAGCTGCCTGCCCACGGGCAGAGGCAATGCACAGGACAGCCGATAGATCAGATTGCCAAGGCTTGCTGGCAGTTGGTGCACACAGAGTAGCGGGATGTGGAGACTTGGTGGGAAGACCTTAGGGTGCTGGGCTTTGTCTGTGAGGACATGGGACCCAGGTGTGTTCCAGAGAGGGAGGTGTGTGACAGAGGTAAGTGGCTCCTGCGACCCAGCTGCAGGCCGCTCTGGGGGATCAATGACATGGTGAAGGACATGTTGCACCCATGGGGAGCCCTGAGGCTGGTGGGCTTGGAGGGGCACAGCAATTGAGGGACTGAATTTCAAGATTTTGGTTCCCTT
The DNA here is from genome assembly GCA_032199065.1 of Smutsia gigantea. Classification (NCBI taxonomy): domain Eukaryota; kingdom Metazoa; phylum Chordata; class Mammalia; order Pholidota; family Manidae; genus Smutsia; species Smutsia gigantea. Next base: position 7,913 of record JAVSCE010001140.1, read on the forward strand.
GAGTGTGCCCTGAGGTCCTCTAAAACCTGGATGGTTAAGAGGGGTGTGGCCACAACATGCTGCCCCACACCTGCCAGCTGCTGACTGTGCAGCTCAGCATGGCTGCCCTGTGTGGCCGCAGCCCAAGAGTGGGGACTGGCCTGGCCATATTCCCAGGTGGCAGGGTGGGCCACATGAGTCAGGAAAGCAGCTATGCTGGTGGGTCAGGGCTTTTCTGCCAGGGTCCAGGTGATCGCTGTCCCCAGACAGGACTCTGAGGGGTATTCCCAAACCTAAGGGGCTGCAAGGGAATTTGGACAGCTCTGTCTTTTTGAGCCAGCCTCTGGTCTCTGAAGTGGCCAGGGCTGGTGCAGGAGGGCACCAGGCTGGAGGGGATCCCAAGGGAGGTGAGAGGGCTGTCGACGTCCCCTCCTGTCCTCAGTCTAACCACTAGGTCATGGAGTGGGGCTCACCCAGCGTCCTGTGCACATTGCTGGCTGCTCTGGGCCAACCCTCCAGCTTGTCCAACCCTCCAGCTTGTCCAACACAGACACCAAGTGGGTGAGGTGTATGGGGGACCCTGTGGTCTGGTAGGAACTAGACTAGGCCTGAGGCCTCCTGCTCCTGGTGGGGTGACTATGCCCAGGGACAACTGGCTCTCCACCAATGCCGTTGCCAGCTCACGGCTGTTGCTGATTACCAGTCCAGAGACCAGGGAGGTGCTTTTTACTAGTTCTGCATAGCAAGTGGTCAGGAGTTATGGACTCATGGGGGAGGCCCCACCTGGCAGTAGCAGCCGGAGATGTCCGCAGGAGGCACAGGTGCCCTGTGGGTGCAGGTGTGCGGGAGTGGGGCAGACGGAAGGCCTAGACACAGTGATGCCCAGCAGGGCAACAGGTTGGGGAGGCTCTGCTTTCTAGGCTGTCCATCTGTCCCACAGGGGAGGGCGCGTGTGTCCTGCTGCGAGCCCTGGAACCCCTGGGGGGCCTGGAGACCATGCGGCAGCTTCGCAGCACCCTCCGCAAAGGCCCTGCCAGCCGAGCCCTCAAAGACCGTGAACTCTGCAGTGGTCCCTCCAAGCTGTGCCAGGCCCTGGCCATCGACAAGAGCTTCGACCAGCGGGACCTGGCCAAAGATGAGGCGGTATGGCTGGAACAGGGATCCCCGGGGGCCCCTGAGCCTGCTGTAGTGGCAGCAGCCCGAGTGGGCATTGGCCATGCAGGAGAGTGGGCCCAGAAGCCGCTGCGCTTCTATGTCCAAGGCAGCCCCTGGGTCAGCGTGGTAGACAGAGTGGCCGAGCAGGCTGCACAGGCTGAAGCAGGGGCCTGCTCGGACAAGACTTTTTAATTGTTTAAAATCAAATAAATGCCTTACTTCTAGAAAATAGTGTTGCTTGTGACTCAGCCAGAGCCCCTCACTGGTCAGCATGTTTGGACAGGACACTGGGGGCTCTACGTACGGCACGCATTGTAGAGAACCAGGCCCACCGTGGACACGTCCTTCCTCAGGCCTGTCATGTCCCCAGGGGACAGAGAACACAAGTGCACACGTGTCCCCGAGGAGCAGAGGAAACATGTTCAACCAGGCTCCACTGCGGGACCTGGGTCAGCCCAGGTCCTCTTGCCTCAGGTGTCAAAGGGATGACAGCTTGGCCACAAGCCTCCTGGTGACCAACATAGGACTGTAGCTAGAGCCGGGCCAAGCAGTGAGACCTCACACTCTTGATGGGCAGCAGTGGAGGGGGCCAGGGAGCATAAGCAGGGTCAGGAGGAGAGTCTGAGAAATGCAGGGCCCACATGTGTGTGTGGAAGCATGTGGGCCTTACTCAGAGGCATGGGTTCCAGACACTCCCTCCAGCTCCAAGCCTTGCCTTCCCAGTTTGGAACCTCTGAGACTGTTCTGAGGACAGAAGAGAAGGCAGAGGCTGTCTGCATCCTCAGCCCAGGGTCACGGGAGCAGAGCCTGAAAGACAGCGATGACTGGGTCCTCATGGGTGGTCACCACCAGCACACTGCGGAACTTGTCCAGGAGCATGAGCAGCTGGGAGCGTCGTGTGTTCTCGTTGTACATGATCTCCTCCAGGTGGTGGCGGCCACGGAAGTAGTGTAGGAGCCTGGAGAGGAAGGGGAGGCAGGGCCCAGGCTGGCTGCCGTCCTAATGGCTGTCAGCAGGGACCACTACTGAGCCGGCCAGGCCTAGCAGAGCTGGTGGGGGTGTCGGAGGCTCAGGGAAGCAGCTGCCCATAGCCCCCGACAGGGGTATGTGTCCTGGACCCCTGCCCACCAGGGTCCCCTGAATTGGGTCTCTGAGAACACATGGTGTTCAAACCCAAGCCACCAGAGCCTGAGTTGCACCTCCCTCAGTTCTGACTTGCTAGGGCCGGTACAGGGAGGCAGCTCCACCAGCGGTGACTTTCTCATGCTACTATGGCAGCAAGTCCCTCGTGGCTCTTGATCCAGACAGTAACTGCTCCACAGGGTGTCTGGGGCTGGGGGCTGGCATGCAGGCCAGGACCAGCTGCTCGAAAGAGTTGCCTAACCTGTGGTTTGTGACTGGGGCTCCGTCTATGACAGTCTGACCTCTCCCAGAGAACCATATGCCTATAATGCACCCCCTACCAGTCAGGGCTTGGTGGGACAGACTGTCACCTATGATGTGGGGATCCTAACCCCTCACCCCCAGGCCGAGTCTTTGAAAATCCCTACCAAGCCCCCGAGGATGAGAACTTGGCAGGAAGTGAGAGGAAACACCCCTGAAGGACTGTAGAGACTCCCCAAGACAGAAGCACCAGGCCCAGTGTTTCAATCAACCATATGGACCAGGGAGCGTGGCCATCAGTGGGCTTCAGTTGGGGTCATTGGTACATCCCCACTGGCTCTCTTGTCCTGACGTAGGATTGGCCCAGCCCCACCGGTCGCCCTGGCCCCACCTGGCAAACATGCGGAGGTCCTCGGGGTTCTGGGCTGCAGGCACACTGAGGATGGCTGCCCGCTCGTGCTCTGACAGGCTGGCCAGCAGGTTCTCCGTCATCCTCTTGTTCAGTGGCGAGTCCCCGCTGGGGAGGAGCTCTGCGCTGGAGTTGTCCATGCTAGGGCTGGTGAGGGTCATGTCATCACTGCTGGCTGTAGGTGGGGTGTGGGTCAGCCCTGAGGCACATCACCTGTGCCCACCTGGGAATTCTCTGCAACGCCCCTGGGAGCAGCACCCACATCACAAGGCAGGCCTGGTCATCCCACCCCTCCTACCACAGGCAGTGGACACCTGGGCTTGTCAATGGGCTGCTGCCTTTGGGGACACGCTCTGGACACAGTGGCTTTTTTCAAGAAGGAACCATGACAGTCACCTGTCTCATAGGCATGGGGCACAGAGGTTTCAATGTCCTCCCAGTGATGGGGCAAAATCTGCTCTGATCCAAGGCTGCTGCTGACTCGAGCAAACCCTTGCTCAGGAGCCCAGAGGTCCAGTCTGCTTCCTTCCTCAGAGCCATAGAAGAGCAGGGAGGCGGGGGGGTGGGGGGGGCGGTCTCCTGCCCTCCTTCAGACCATGGCTGCCAGTGCGAGGACCAACTGCCCACATAAGGGCCAGCTGGTTGGGGCCTTGGCTCCTCCCAGCAGTGCATGTTGGGCCTCCTGTCTTGCACTACCAAGTGCCCCCAGGTGTTCATCCCACCCCCACCCCGAGCAGGGGGCTCCTACTTGGTGAACCAAAGCTGAGGGCATTGGGCGTGCTGAGGCTGCGGCCGCCGACCCTGGCAGTGAAGGGGACGTCGTCCTCTCGAGGGTGGGGCTCGTCCTCACTGGGCGAGGCCATCAGGCAAACGTAGGTGTGCAATTGGACAAGAAGCCTGCGCTGCAGCATCCACACCACCATCTGGATGAGCTGGGTCTGTGAGACAGGCAATGAGAGGCCGGGCCAGCAGACATGACCAGGAGCCATGACCTAAAGCATGACGCCCACAAGTGCCCCTGAAGAGCAGGGGTCCACAAGCTACAGGGCCCGGCCCTGGGTGGGAAGGCTCCCCACTGCAGAAAAGGGGCTCCCAGCCGCTGGCATCTCTGCAGGCCCAACTTTCTGTACAGGGAAGCTGCTGCAGGGCCGGGAGCCCAAGGTGGGGCTCACCTGGGCTGCATGGCTGGCCTTCCTTGCCCAGAGCTGGGGAGCAGGCCTGGGACACGGAGGCTCCTGTGACCTCCGTGCTGAGCCGCCCCTGCTCTGCCTCATCTTCTCCATCCACTGGGTCTGTCAGGAGCCCCCACCACACAGAACTGGGCCTGAGGGGACCCCCTCCTGTGGCCTGGACATTTCCAGAGGCAGCTGAGGGCAGCTGACCTAAAAGCAGACAGTGCCCAGGGACAGGGACCCGTGCCTAGGCGAGCTGTCCCTCAGGCATGGGATCCGCCTGCTCCCCTGGGGCTGGCACCTGACCAAGAGCAGTGAGGAGCCCCGTGCAGATGGAGCTCAAACGCCGGTCAGCAGGGTGGTGTGTGTAGATGGTGCCCATGTTCTCACACACACATCTGCCTGCTCATCTTTGGGGTCCCTTCCTGGGAGGGGCTGGCTGACTGGGCATGGAACAGGGGTGCACCATGGGCATGTATGACCTGGTCAAATAAAATTGAAAAGGATTTCAATAATAAATTATGAAATAAAGGTTTCATAAGCACCCAAGAGCATATTCTGGGCCTTAAACAGGAGGCATGAGAGGCAGGCGGCCTTACACCAGGACAGTGCAAAACCAAACCTGACTCCATCTGGGCCCCTTGACAAGGCATGAGGTGGCCCCTCAGGCATGGCCTGGAAAATCCACCCATCATCCAGACCTTCGGGAAATTTCCTTTGAGCGAGGTGGCGGGGCGGGGCGGGGGGGAGGGGGGAGGGTATGGATGCAGTGTGTCTTTTATTCAGCTGGCATGACCTGGCACAGTTCCTGGAAACCAAAGTTTCCATGAAAGACGGCATTTAAAACTTTGTCACGCTCAGCCTCTAAATCAACTGAAGAACCAGGATCTCCTCATTCACAATTTGAGAAGGGACAGGGTTTGCTTTCAAGGACTGGTTTGGCCTAAGAGATCTGGTACTAAAACAAATACTTTACTTCTCAAGACAAGGCCTTGGGAACACCCAGCCCCACCTCTGAGCCCTGTCCATCTGGCCCTGCCTGGGTCCCTGCACAGAGCTCCAGCCCCAGGTGCTCAGTGGAGGGGATGGGGCAGAGCCTCATCCTCAGGTGCAGGCCACACTCGACGCTGCCATACACACAGCACAGAACTCACTGGTTCACTCCACACACCTGGGCCTCCCTGGGCCCCTGCCACACCCAGCATCTTTGCCAGCCCCTCCCCGACCCAAGCCTGCTGAGGGGGCCTGTCCTCTCCAGGTCCTCTTGGATGAGGAGATCTGGGGGACTTTTACCCGCAGACCTGGTGACTACCTGCACCAGGTGGGGGGGTGCTCAGTGTGAGGGAACAGGAGGGCAGGGCCCAGACTCAGTGAAAGCAAAGCCACTTCTGCATCCCCCATCATGAGACCCCCAGGACCCCCAGGAGGGAGCATCAGGCAGCTCTGCTCTCCCAGGGAAGGTCAGCACTCTTCTGCCAACTGGGCCTCTTAACTTGGTTCTAACTCTAAGAACCACCCACCACAGCCAGGTGGGCTCCTCAGAGGCAGTGGGAGGGACTCGAGAGTGCCCATGTGCTGGCTCCCTGGTCAGCTGTCTTCAGGTGGCCTGCCAGGAAGCTTGGCTTTTGGGCAGGCTGGCAGGGCAGGCACCACCTGCAGGGCAGGCCCCACTAGCCAAGGGTGCAGCAGCCCTGAGGGCCCTTGGCTTAGGGACCATCACAAGGTGGTGGTTTCTGGGCTTCCCAAGCTCTGCAACTCACCTCCTGCACAGGGGGCGCGAGGGGGTTTCTAAATTCTGACAAGGAGACAGGCAAGGAGAACTTAGCGAGGACAGATGGCAGGTCATGAGCCGGGAACTGGCGGGAGAACTGCTCGGCCAATGGAGAGTACCTAGGGACAGGTGAGGCGAGTGTGTCCCTGGGCACAGCAGGCCTCCCCATTGAGCATCCATGCTCTTGCCGTGAGCCCATGGTGGCAGTGGGTGGGCCAGGGTGGGTGCAGTGAGGACACAGCCTAGGTACTTTCCCTTGAGGAGCGGCAGGAGCCATGGGCACTGACTGCCCACAAACCCCTCTGAGCCCCTGAATCAAGGACAAGGCTCCCAACCTCCCACCAGACACCCTGTCCACAACCCACTGGCCAGCAGACGTGGACAGGCACAGACCCTTCCGGAGGCTGCAGGTGCCAGAGGAGAAGCACAGGCCTAGGAAGGGCCACGCCATGCCGGACCAGGCCAGAACTAGAACCTGGACACAGCCCAGTGAGAGCTCGGCTGACCCCGGGAGCACCTGGAAGTCCCTGCCAATGGCATCCCCTTCACACTACGGGCCCTGGGCTATGGCTGCAGAGGGACTCACAGACAGAGGCTGGCATTGGGGGACAGCATGTAGACGTTGTTCTCACACAGCGGGTAGATGATTATGGCCTTGCCCCAGTATACCAGGTGAGCCGCGAGCTGGAACACCTGCAGGCAGGGAGGCCAAGAAGACAATGCCTGGGAGGCTGACGGGCCTCTGCTGCTTCCCCGACTCCAATCGTTAACCAGGGCGCTGGACGTGGCCAGCACACATGGTGCTCTCTGTGCTCAGAGCAACAAGCCTTCTTTTATCACGGGCCACTGTGTGTTCTGGGGCTGTCGTTCCTCATGAGGGCCCTGTGCCATCCTGGCTGGTACTGAGGAAAGGTCCCACTAGCACGGGGACATCTGGGATGCCCAGGACCATGAGGATGGGTTTCCAAATGACAACGGATGTGGGGTCACTGAACCTGTCCCTGAACAACACACTTGTCCCTGTGTCCCCACAGCCCTAGGCAACATTCCAAAGCCCTGCTCTCCTGGACATCAGGATGGGCCACAGACAGGCCGAGATGCCAGAAATTCCTTCCAGCCTCATGAGGGGAGTGCAGGTCTGAGAACACATCACTGCAGCACTTCACAGAATGGCAGCGGGCATTCAGATTCTATATCACCCAGGTCTCAGGCAGGCTTGCTGCCCCACTGACTGCCTCCCAGGATAGGAGGGTGTCACCTGACATGCACACGGTGATCGTGACACTGCAGCGGACACCTCTACCTCATCTTAGCAAGTGGGATGCCAGTGACTCAGATCTCAGTTCTGTACCTAAGCCTCTTCTCTCTCATCCCAAGCCCCACTGACATCTGCTGTAAAGCAGGGACACTCACCCACATCTCTGCCTCCACGGCCACACCCCCACCTTCCCTTCTGCAGTCAAATCTCCCTCTGCCTCCCTCTTACAAGGACCCTGAGATGACAACAAGCCCACCCAGAAAATCCAGGATCATTGCCTCAAGACCCCTGATTACATCTGCATATTCCCACATAAGGTCACATTCACAGATCAAGGGATTAGGACGTGGAGGTCTGTGAGGCCATTATTCAGCCAATCACAAGTATTCTGTTATCCAAAGACAATGTGTTTATAGAAAGAAGTCTGGAGGAATCCACAGTGGTTATCTCTGAAATTGTGGGGACTTTCTCTTTTTGTCTATAATTTGTGTGATATTTGAATTTTTATAAGAACTTACTAATTTTATCATGCAAATACAACCCAAAATATTACTTGTAGATTCTCTGCTTTTAAATCATCTGGTGACATTCACACCTGAGGCCCTCGCCAGTAGGGCCATCGAAGCTTGAGGCATCAACTGGGCTCAGCCAGCTTCTGCCCCCCACAGGGTCTCCAGGGGACCATCTGCTCAGGAGGCAGCCGCCCCAGGCAGTGAGCTGCCACTAGGGTTGGGCCCAGGGCCCTTCCACACAACCACACCAGCAGCAAATGCAGATCTGCTCTGGGTTCAGTGGTGGGCATGGAAGGAAACAACAGACTCCCCACAGCAAGGCCAGGGCAGGGCAGCAAAGAGGACATCACCAAAGTTTTGTCTTTGACGCGCACACCAGGGGTGAGGCACCGTGTTCACAGACTCCATGTCGGGCAGCCTCAGTGCACAGTAAGGGACCAAGGGAGCCGCAAACACTACCTGGTATCTGCCATGTAGCCAGCACTGCTCAGAACAGCTGGCATGCTTAAGGTTTTGTCCTGTGGATGCTATGAAGGAGAGCAGGCCTTCCTAGTGGTCCTCACTGGGTTCCATCCAGTCCAGAAACCCATAAGAAACACCAAGGCAGCATCAGATAAACACCCTCACGAAGGGGTAGACAAAGATAATGCACGGAGTGTAGACAAAGAAAGGACTTATCCTGGATGACAGAATCCAAGAAGACAGCTTTGGGGAAGTGGTCTGAGAAGCAGGCCTGTTTGGACAAGCTCCCCTAACAGGCTGAAGAGCAAAGCCAAGGGCTCCCCTAAACGTGCCTCGCAGGGGCCTAGACTGGCCCACTCCTCTTCCTCAGCCCAGCCTCAGAAAGCTGCAGGTCTCCTGGGCCAGGCCCTGCTGCCCCCTGGTGGCCACACAGTGCCCACTGTCACCAGACTCCAGGTCCCGCCTTCAGGCTCTCACTTGGAAAACACCCAAGCCCCTGGACTCCCAACTTCGTCCTGTGCTTTTCCTCACTTCCTGGCCTCCTGCCCAGGCTCCAACCGGAACGATGGCCAGGGCTGAGAGGCCTTCCATTCGATCAGAAAGGCCACCCTGAAAGCACATGGCTGGGCCAGGGGTGACCTTGCAGAGAAATGTAGGCTGTAGCCCACACACACAGGAGTGGTCAAGGCCACCAGGCCGGGTTCTCACTCCTCACACTGGCCAAGTGCGGGTGCGCTACTGCTTTCTCAAGGGTGGACAGCCACATGCTCCTGCTTCAGCTCTGAAAGCCCCTGGCCCTGGCACTGGGGTAACCTCACTCCTGTGCTACAGCCTCCCCTCTGCTGGACACCGAGAAGGGAACCCATCCCATGGCGAGTTCCCAAAGACAGCCCTGAACTCAGGTCTGACTCCGATTCCAGAACTTCAAGCCAACCCAGAACCACCCATCACCATGGCAGGCCGTGCAGCGGCTCTCACCTGGACAGACAATCTGGGACATGGCATGCAGGCTGTCTGCTTTCTGATACCCTAGTGCCTCCCACTCTCACCCAAGAGCTGCTGGCTTTGATGCAGCCGGCCTGTCCCTCCTGCCCATTCCTCCCTATCCAGGTGTCTCCCCAGGCCTCCAGGGCGATACCTGAAGCAAGGCCAGGTCTGCATCCTGGGCCAGCTGCTGCAGGTTCTTCACAGCAGATGTGGTCTTGATTACACGCACCAGGGCTGGGGAGCAGTCGAGTGGGAGCTCGCCCAGCAGGGACTTCTCATCGCTGAGCAGCAGCAGGGCGTGGTACGGGCTGTGGGGCAGAGTTGCACATCACCGGGACATGTGAACTACAGGTCCCCTGCTCCAGGTTTCACCTAGAGCCCACAGGCACTGAACATCAGAGAGAAGAGGCCATGGGAGGAACTAGAGAGAAGGGCAGTGGTGTGTCCAGAGGCCTTTAAAATTGTGTAAGGGTTACCGTCACGCACCCTCAGAAAAAGCAAATGAGAACAAAACTGAGTAAGGCAGATGACCCAGCCTCATCCCCACCTCCCGGACCACCCAGCAGACATTTACTGGCTGAAAACAATGGATGGCTCTTTCCTAAGAGAGACACAGAAAAAGCAAATCCCTGCAAGAGACTGAGTAGGACACGTAAACACGCAGGCAAGCTCGAGAGGGCTGTGTCACCTCATCTTCTGTAATGTGCCCAGATGTCTTTTTTTAGTTAAAAAATATTTAAAGAAACAGAGGACTTGAAGGGGGGGTGGGGAGGGGAGTGGCAGAAAACTGGTCTCAGCTCTTTCCTCGGAGGGAGTCAGTTAAATTAAGGAACAGAGGTCCCACAAGTTCGGATTCAAATTTGGGAGATCCGGTGAGCAACACCACAAAGACAAATTCCCCCTTCCAGCAGAGCAGCTTCTCCCCACGATGTCAGCCCTTCAGCCCAGAGCCCGACTCACCCAGGCAGTGCCAAGAGGGCCCAGGGGAAACCTGGGGTTGGTTATTTCTGGACAAAACTAGACACAAAAACATGTTTTTACTTCTATAAATAATAGAGTCCTACTTGCCAATGTCTGGCAGAAAGAGGAAAAGACAATTTTTGGAACAAAGTAATTGGTAAAAACCTCAGGAAGAAGCAAAAGAGAAGACCCCTGCAGGGCGTGGGCATGGGGCTGGCACTCACCGGATGGCTTTCAGGCTCCGCTCGATGGCCTCGGGGGGAATGAGGCTCGCGGCAGCATAGTGGATCTTGTGGGGAAGGCAGAAGCTCACCTCTAGCCAGCTATTAATGTGGAGCCGCACCACACCAGATGTGCACAGGCTGCAGAGAGTGGGCAGCATTATGTCGGGGCCAATCACCCATCCACAAAGAACTTCTACCCACATACAGAGGCCACACAGAACCTCGCCCGAAAGTGCTTCTTCCTAGCACACTGTTCGTGCTGGTTGGAGGAAACTGCAACTCCAGGGCAACAAAGCATCTTTCCACACATCAGTATATTTAACAGAAGAAAATGTGTTAGGAAACACACACAAAATTGTATTTCTGCGTAGCCCTGGGATCTACAGCCCAACCAGAGTGCCAGGGCTCGAGGGAAGCCCCTTCTATTCAGTCCTGGAGGCCTAACACATCAGGGGTGTTCTGGGGCCTCCTCCACATGGGGGCGAGAGCCAGGCCCTGGCACACCTGATGAAGGTGCCAGCTCAGGTAGGCAGCCAGACAGGGCAGAGCCTACCTCCAAAAAGGAGAAGTGCATAGGAGAGGAAGAGGGGGGCTGTGAAGTGTCCCCAGGACGTCCTGACGGGGAGGGGCACACAGCTCCCGCCCCCTCTGCCTGCAGATGCTGGCGGTGCCCAATATGCTCCACAGCAACCATCCAAACCAAACCTCCACACCCCATCTTGTCTCAACAATCTTAATTTGCTTCTTTCAGGCCCAACACAGCAACCCTGTCCCAGACTCTTCATTTCTCTCACATCCCATCTCAAAGCATCAGCAAATCCTGACTGTTCTACCTTCAGCAACAAGTCCAGAGCTTCTTAGCACCAGGCCCCTCTGCTGGTCCATCCCACTCAGATGCCCATGAGTCCCACCCCAGCAGCCCCAGCCAAAACCCCAAGATACGAGGAGCCCCACATAGTCTGCCGTCTTATGTGACCATGTTTCCTACCCCAGGACACTGGGCCCAGCTGAACGTGCCGCCCTGTTCTTCTCAGGGCCCCTGTACTTCAGCCAGGAGCTCTCCCTCCAGGTGCCCCGGGGCTCCTTCCTACCTTAGGTCTCAGCCCCAATGCCACCTTCTCAGGGAGGTGAACCTGCCAGCCCCGGCCCACAGGCAATTTAGGTGCTCACTGTTCACATGTGTCCTGAGCACCTGACCACAGGACATATCTGCCAGTTAATGCTTTTTTCTGACCAGAAGTCAGAGTGAGGGAGGTCTGGGGGGAGAATCTTATGTTTTGTCCACCACTTGGCACATGACTAGTGAAGTTTGGGGTACTTGGGGGACACTGAGAGCATTTCATGAACAGAGGCAAAAAAGGGCCCAAGGAATGTACTGCCCACACTGGACCACCTCTCAGGAAGCCCCTGCCCAGAGAACAGGCCCCTGGCGGCTCCACAGTAGGCATGTGGCTCCATATGCCCTGAGGAGCCACACACAAAGGAGTTGTTTCCAACAGGAGTTCCTGAAAGCTCACCGACGGAGAAGCCAGCCGAGCCCACCCCCCATAGCCCGGCACACAGCCCACACTGAGTGCAGCCTGCCCTGGGTGTTTGATGTGGAAGAGAAGAGACTGCGTGAGCAGAGCCCCACCACCACCTTGCCAAGGGCAGATAGGAAGGGATCTGGGCTACCCTCAAGGCCTGCCCGCCCCCAAGCCGGCCAAGTGGTGCTCTTCCCAGCACATTTCAGCCCCGACCTACTGTTCCCAGTTGGTCAGGACTTCCACATCCGCTGAGTGTGGGGCGGGCCAGCGGCTCGGGGAGGGCTGGTGGGAGCTGCCAACTCACCTAGGTATCAGCCCTCTCAGGGGCAAAAAATGCATGGTGCTGGAAGGCAGCACCCTTGGGCTGCTCTTAGTCCTCCCTGAAGCCTGAGGCAGCCAGTCAACAACTCCAGAGGCCTGGCGGGACCTGTGGTCAGCAGTTTCAAATGCAAAAATATGTTGTCATTCTGTAAACCAGGGAATGGGCAATGGGGAGAGAAATAGTGGAAAGAGCACAGAGCACCTGTGGGACCCTTGACCACCCCAGGATTCCTGCTAACACCTACGTCTGCTCACTGCACACTACCAGCTGCTCCCACATCCCCTCCGCCCACCCGCCTCGAAGGCATCAAGAAAATCCACACCACAGGCTGTGGCTGAGTCTGGAAAGGGAAGGCTTGGTTACTGCTGAGGCCGCAGTCAGAACTAAGTGTTAAGCAAGTACACCAGAGCAGATGGAGACTCTCATCCACCTCGGCCAGGGGTCTTTGCAAATGCTGAGAAACAGCCTCTTACAGAGTCAAAGGTCACACGATGAGAGATTTGCCCCGGGGACCCAGATCAGTTACTCCACTTGACTGAGCGATAGTTCTGCTTTCAGCATCCACAGACAAAAGGGAACAGAAGAGCAGGGAAAGCCGAGGGAGAATGAGCTGATGCAGACACCATGGACCAATTTCCTCCTCTGTTTCAAATTACATATAGTCAGAAAGGCTGCTTGACTGAAAATGAAGATCTTCCCATGTTTTAGCTGCCCTGTTTAGCGTATGGCTCAAAGTAGCTGTTGGTTGGTACACCACAGAATCAGAATTAAACACTGAGATTCTATCATTTCAAATGTAGATTTTTGGCTCCCCCAGGAACTCAGCAATGCCATGTGCATGCACACACTACCATGGGGTCATCTTCTCTAGCGGGTTTCTGTGTGGATTTTCCTCCAGTTTTCCAAGCATCTGCTCATGCACTGGTAACCTCCTCCTTGGGACACTTTGCACTCAGACTGGTGCCTCTTTACAAACAAAACCCACCTCTGCAGGGTGGAGACCCTGAGGCTGCCTCCAGCGGCTCCCCTGGTGCTTGACTGCAAACCCAGGCAAATTTCCGAAACACTCAGAAACAAGTCAGGAACATGGAGAACAGCTGTGCTGGAACATGCCCACCTGCCTAGAGCTCCCAGGCAAAGCCCTGCAAACACCCCACAGCAAGCAGTCAGCCAGGAGCCATACTGAAGTCCATCAAGAGGAGGGAAGAGAAAGGTTTGCCCCTGTTTTTAAAGTGCAGTTTTAAGACAAGACCTGAGCAGAGCAGGGGTTTAGCCCCTAAAACGCTCCTGCCAAGTCTGTACTTCTATTTGCAAGGCAGTTAATGGCTTGGTCTGCAAACACTTTAGGAAAAATGCTGCCCCTCTGAGGCTTATCCAGCCCCCTCACCCAGCTCTGAGCCAGACAGGGGAGCCCAACCCTGTCTGCAACACAAGATAGATCCTCCTGCCAGAGCCCCGTGTCCTGAAGCAATGACTGCACGAGGCATCACACCGAACTTTAAAACATACTCTTATCTTTCCTATCCCAGGTGGAGACATATGCAAGTTTATTCCATCGTGCTCACATCTTGGCATCTGAAAACTTTGGTTCCTAACCTTCAGAGAATACCAGAAATATACTTCTTTGGTGTCCTTGGAGTCATCTTTCCGCCTGCCCCCGGAGGCCCGAGCTCTGCAAAGCCAGCCCTGCACCCTGTGGTCACTCTGGGTCCATAAACTCAGGTTCCCTGCTGCATGCAGCAAGGGCACAGCACACGATCCAAGAGGCCTGGGTGGGCTTGGATTTCAATGATCCTCATTGAAATTTCAAAAGAAGTTTACATGTGGGTGCACTAAATGGAACGAGAGACTAAAGTGCCCGTCTCTGGATACCCACAGAGGCACTCAGAGCCTGTCTCTGCTCTGAACAGGCAGCAGTGTGAGGCAGCAACAAGCATGCCCAATTTCCAACCCACCTGATGCAGGCAGAGCCCTGGGCAGCTTATCTCCCACAGGCCCCCAGTGCAGGCCCTGCTGACTCTGAGAGCCCTGACAGACCCCACAGAATCTGCACTGAAGTGACTCCTACTTACTCATCCCTTCACCCCTACTGTGTGGCTGTGTTGCTCCACACCTCAAGCACAGGGTCCATGTTTCGGCAAGTGAAGGGACGTCCCTGACCTTGTGCTAGACACAACCTGAAAGTCACACAAATGAGGGGGATGCTGTCAGCTCCACAGGGAGACACAGATGCGAGAACGGTTGGGGTACTGGCAGCCTATATTCAAGGACACTTAGGTCCCAGAGCATAGAGCAACCAGGCCCTCAGCCATACCATAACCTGATATAGAAATAGATATATTTTATTAAAATATCATTGATATAAAATCTTATGAAGGTTTCACAAGAACAACACTGGTTTCAACATTCACCCACATTATCAAGTCTTCACCCCCTCTATTGCAGTCACTGTCTACCAGCGTAGAAAGATGGTATATAGGTATACAAAGTAGTAAGATGCTATAGAGTCATTACTTGTCTTCCCTGTGCTGTACTACCGCCCTTGTGACCTGCCTATATTGTGAGTGTGATTTATAGTGCCCCTTAATCCCCTTCTCCCTCCCTCCCCACCTACCCTTCCCAAACTTTCCCCTTTGGTAACCACTAGTCCCTTCTCAGAGTCTGTGAGTCTGCTGCTGTTTTGTTCCTTCAGTTTGGCTTTGTTTTTATACTCCACAAATGAGTGAAGTCATTTGGCATTTGTCTTTCTCTGCCTGGCTTCTTTCACTGAGCGTAATACCCTTTAGATCCATCCATGTTGTTGCAAATGATAGGATTTTCCTTTTTATGGCTGAATAATATTCCATTGTGTATATGTACCATATCTTCTTTATCCCTTCATCTATTGATGGACACTTACATAACCCTATAGGTTTTAATTAAAACAGCAAATCCAGAATGATTCATCTTGCCCCAACCAACCCCCACCTATTAAGTCTCACAGCTTCCAGTTCCTCACTTCTGCCCAAGGAAGCCTTTTCCAGGGCTCTGTCAGAAAGCTGCCATCAGGAGAAGAGCTCTGGGTGTTATGTCATCTAATCAGTAATGCACACTCAATCTCCTTTCTTAGGTCCATGGTTCAGCATCCTGCTGGAGCAGGGGCAGCCCAGGCCAGACCCTAGAGGCCAACATGGACCCACGTAGGACAAGGTCCGAGGGAAGGCCACAGGCCTGGTTGGTCACAGAGCCGTTGCTGTTGCAGGGCTGGGACAGGGCACAGGGGAGGACACCACTGTCACAGGGGCTGTTGCTGGGCAAGTACTGCCACTGGCTTCCCCAGCATCAAGGACTCATCAGGGTAGGGTCTGGGGACAAGAAGGGTGGGATAGAGATTCACCTGATCCTGACCACTATCATATCAGACCACTTGGGTCACATGAAGGAACTTAAGTGCTGAAAGGTGGATGCTGGGGCCCCTTTTCGCCAAAAGCTGATTCCTGTCCCTCGCCTTTAACCTGATGCCCACTAGGGGGCGTGGGGCTGTCTCAGCCGAGCTGCCAACCTTCCAACACAATTAAAACAGAAGACATCACAGTCCATTCTTTCTTTGGAAATACACAATCTGGTTCTGGTTTACTTTTTATTTGAATTCCAGGTAAGCCTGAATTTTGCTTGTCGTCTAATCCTAGTTGAGGCATGAAAATTCCTACTAAGTCAATGATTTCCAAGGTAAGGATTTCTGATACCAGTCAACTCAAGACCAGAGACAGTAATTCCCTCAATGCATAGAAAATTTCAGTATGATCATGAATAATGTCATGGGATAAAAAAAACAATGTTGGACTGCAAGACAAGAAACCCTATTCTGGATCAAGATTGAGGCTGCCCCAAGGAGTTCTCAGAGCAAGAGGGACCAGACACCAAACAATGACTTGGCTGGGGCTGCTTCAGGCTGCTCTGATGTTCTCTAACAGCCAGGGGTCACCAGAATAAAGACCAAGGAAACACTCGCTGCAGCTGTGTTTCAACAGGACAACTTTACCTCCTTCCCCCAACAGAAAACTGGGCAAGGGATATGAGCAGTGAGCTCACAGGAAAGAAAACAGGGATGGTTCAAGCATGTGAGGGTATGCGTAACGGCCTTCAGATGAAGCTGTACTGACGCAACTCTCCACCCGTTACACTGGCGAAAATCCAAAAGCTCACCACCACCCTGTGTTGCCAAAGGAAGAGGCATCTCCTACGCTGCTGCTAGGAGCTGCTGAGGTACAAACCCCCACAGGGAACTGCCCAAAATTACAAACGCATTTCACCTATTCAGCCCTATCAATTCCACTTTAAGGAATTTATCTATGGATATTTGGGCACACATGCAAAATAACATGCTCATACGGTTGAGCAGCATGTCTTATGGCTGGAACCAACTAAATGCCCAAAGGAGGGGGCTGGCTAACTATGCAGCAAAAACAAAAAAGAATTCTTAGTTAGCAATACAGACAGAAGTTGAGCCATACAAAGGGCAATTACGCGCAGTGTGCTACCTCTGTGTAGAAGGAGAAAGTAGGTCAGTGTCTGCCTGCCTGTATCTCAAACCTACTCGTGAGGGATGACAGAGCACCCATGGCTGCCTGCTGAAACACATCCTGCCACCAAAATGGGAACCTGGTAGTGGTGCAGCAGGAAAGAAACTCAATACTGATTTTCAGACTCAATGGATGTGTGACCTTTTCAAAAGCTTCAGTTAAAAAAAGAACCAAAATTTCTAAAATGTTCATAAGTGATTAAGATTGGGCATGGGATTACAAACAGGATTTATTCTCTTTATGCTTTTCTCTATTTCCCTAATGTCTATAATGAACATGTATTGTTGGTAAAATCAGAAAAAATATTAACATTAAAAAAAAAGAAAAGAATCCCGGACAAACAACTGTTTCTAGGCTTGGCCAAATTGCATCACCAGCCACAGCTCTTAGGATCAAGGAGGAAGAGAAGGTGGAGAAGGCAGGACAGGAGGGCACAAGAAGCCTGCACCCACGTGCCATCTGTCCGCGACATCCTGGTGCTGTGTGGCCCCCTCAGCTGTAAGTGACGGCCCCTCATGGAACATCCAGGTGCAGGGCAGAAAAGGCAAAGCTGTCGGGGGCTGTCCTTGGACTCCCCACTATCTCCCACTCCCTACCTCCCAGCCCCTCGTGCAGACCCAGGGCCAGGGAGCAGGGGTCAGAGCCCCACAGACACTATTTTGAAAGAAAAGAAGTTCTTAGCTCATCCACATTTAAGAGACTCAGGGCCAAGCCACCACTATAATCAGAACTGTGCAGTTTCCACAGTGTCTCCAATGCCTCCGGCCTTCGTACACTCAGTGTCTCAAACCCCCAACTCCCTCAGAGAGGGGAGGAACAGGGTCAAACCTAGCTCCACCTTCTGAACCTGTTTCTTCATGGGTGAAGTGGTGACAGTAACACGTACCTAATGAAGGTGGACCTGGAACTTGGCACTGTGTCATGCTCAGCAAAATGTCACCTTGCATTTGATGATTCAAAACACTTCAGAGTCTCATGCATAACTTCAACTTCATTTTCTAGTTTAAGAGAAGTTGAGAAATGCACTTCTCTCAAAGGCAGACACCACTCAGCAAAGCGGCTGGCACCTCCCTGGGTTCCTGTCTCATCCCAGCTCAGCGGCACAGCAGGAGCAGAGCCCACAGCAGGGGAATCCTGATGCCGCTGAGGCAGCGAGGCCCCTGAGGAGCTGCACTGAGGGGAGGGTGTCAGGGCCTTCTTACCTGTCATAAGCGTCCTTGAGGTCCCTGGCTAACTTGCACTTGGGCAGGATGTGATGGAACGGGGACTGAGGACCACCATTTGCTGCAAGAATCACAACACAGATGCTTTTAGAGCCTCCGAAGCAAGGAAACTTCATAGGCTAGAATGGAAAATATCCTTCAGGACAAGTTTAACTTAAGTTTTGAGTAACTTTAAGCCAAACATCAGGATGTTCCCCACTGCTTTGCATAAAATCTTCACACCCCATTGAATTAAAATCAGACTTAAGCTGGTTTGTTCAACTACCCTGATAATCAGTAATATTTGTATTTCAAGTTCACCACTGGCCCCCTGACCCTGAGGTCACAGACACCACAAGAACAAACCTTCTCACTGGCTGCCCCCAAGGCTTCTCAAACCACCAGGGTCATCTTCCATTTCAGTGAGCAGGTATTCAATGCCTCGTCCTACTCTTTCCCCTGCACAGATTTATGCTAATGCAATTTATTTTCATGATTGAAAGACTTTTGTTAATCCTTTCTTGTAAATGTCTAACAAAAAAATATGTATACTTACACTGAATTTTTTTAAATTTCCTGTGATGAAGTCATAGACTCTAAAGAGAATGTTTAAAAAACAAAACTTCTGGATTGTTATTAATTACTATATAACTGGACAAAACACAAATATTTTGACAGCTAACTGTCAAACATAAAAATAAATTCTTCTGAAAACACACCTGAATGGGACAGGCCATGTATGGCAATCACTACTTTCTACCCATTATTAAAATTAGACTGGGTTCACCTTCAAATTTGTTCCTGGTTTTATCGGTTGTTAGAGGTGCTGCCCTTATAAGATGGAGGTGGGGAGATTGTTACAGGTAGGTGTCTCTCTGCACTTTGCAATGTTCATGGTATAAAACCACATGGTGATCTATCAGCAAAATCTAGACAGTTGGTAACTCAACTAGGTTCTCCTTCAATTTAGCTGAAAGTGAAGGACTGGAAACCACTCAGCTTGCCACCCAATATTCCCCCTGCCCCCGTGCATGTCCTTGCACCACAGGGAAACATGTCCAGTGGGACCAGGGCCAGGCCGGCGGCATCCGACCTGTGTGAAGAGCCACCACGCAACGGTTTGTGGGGAAGGACATATTGGGCTGAGAACTCAATTCCACACACCAGTTCAGGGAAGTGGGTCTATCCCTGTGCCCGAGGGGAGTCTTCCTGGGCACCCAGGGCACGCTCAGCCTGGTGTGAACATCACAGAACCTTTTGGTACCATGTGCAAAACCGGACTGAGGTCCCTGCCTCAAAAGGCTGCCTGCTCGGCTGTGCTGTCGGGGTGGGAGCAGCTCCCGCCTCACTCACCATCAGCCATGGCGGACACCTCGTCCTGCAGCGCTAGGATCAGCTTGGCCTCCCGAGTGAGGTACTGGCAGCGGTGCTCCTCGTGCTGCAGCACAGTGGCGATGCGTCGGGAGAGGTTGTGCAGACAGTTTATCACCGACGGGTCTGCATTGGCCTATAGGCAGAGAAACCACACGCAACTCAAACACAGAATGCACACTCAGGTAGGAAACACACACAGCAAAAACTCACAGCATGAGAGAACCCTTCTCCATGCCTGCTCCCCAGGTCCCTCTCCAGGGACGGCTGCTCTATTTCCCTTGTCTCTTCTAGGGCCCATCCACAGAAATGCTCGTCGGCTCACAAGCCTATCTTGGGAATGGCTGCCTGCACAGCAGCACAGACACGGCTCTGTGGGGTCCCTGGTGGTGGTGGTGAGGGGCACACAGGCATTTCTAAGGAGCAGGAAAAGGCTCCTACACCAGGCCAGGGCCATCCTGGAAAGCAGGGAGGGTACAGATCAGGCATCTAGTCTGGGCCTGGCAAGGCAGCCCAGTGGAGCAGCTGAGGGCACAGATCTGCCTGCTGCGTGACCCTGAGTTACAGGCTCCCATCTGAGAAAAAAAACAGTGGCACCTTCCTCATCAACTGGTCTGACAGGTCAAGTGCTCAGAACAGAGCCTACCCTGAGCAAAACCCTGGCGGTGTTTATGGTCATTCGTGTACTGCTGACAGTCAGTGGACAGGACTGGACTACATGAGATTTCGGTCACACAGCTCACGTTTCAACAGGGACACAGAATAAGTATAATGAACAGAAGCATTAGGCTGACTGTTCACGGAATGCTTTCTGTCCTCAGGATAAGCAGCTCTTCCTAGCAGAAGTGACCCAGAGAAGGCAGCAGGCTCCCTTGGTGCCCCTGCACTAATTCTGGAACCTATCAGGGGCTGCAGTAGGGCTGGGCAGGCACATCTGCCCAGGCCAAGGGTGGAGCAGGCAGCTATAGGGTCTGTGAAGATGCTCCACAGAGCAGATAACTGGCCAACCATGACTCAGTGCTTCAGAAGGCCAACAGGGGAGCTGAGTCATCCTATGGGGTGGAGGTGGGAGAAGGGAGGGGATGAATGGTGCTGCTGATTACAGCTTTTGGTGCTGCCTCCTACTTCTGTTTATCTGACAGGCAGGGCCCTGCCCACTGAGTGTCTGCAGCCAGACTTCTGGGCCGAAACCTGACCCAGACTCAGGAAACACCTTCATCACCTGGTATTGGAGAGGTTTTCTAAGCCCCTAGCAGATCTCGTGTTCACAAACACAACTCATGTCTGGTGGCACACCTGGGCTACAAAGAGGACCGAGGTTATCCTATGCTTTGCCTACCACCAGGCACCCCTCAACAGTATCCCCCCAAATATGCAGAACTGGAGGGTCTGGGTTATAGGGTATATACAATTGCTTTAAAACCAAATACATGTTTAGAAGAATCTGTGTAAAAATACTCCCACCAGTAATCCAGAGCTACAATGATCCTGGGCATGTGATTATTCCCTTGAAGAAGGAATCCAGTTACATCTGAGAGCCCGACACTATACTAGAAGTCCCACTGGCTGGAGCATGACAGTGTTTTAAGTCAGATGCCCCACATTCACCGATGGGCAAAGCAGTGCTCACCCTGGTGAGGCCCAGTGACTGGCACTGACGAGGTAAGCAGGGGTGTCCCGTGTGGCTGCACAGGCCGGGCACCACTCGAGGTGCCTGCTGAGCCTAACGCTATGTGTGGTCACACTGGGAAAATTACCATCTAGCATTGCCAGCCCTGAGCAGGAGTTCTTAATAATGCCACACTCGCCCCATACGTGATGTGAAGCAGCACGTAGTGTAGGGCATCGCCTGTGAGTCCTTTTTGCTCCCAAAACTTGAACCCAAATTTGATTGGGCCTTCAGAGATGACATGCAGTTTGCAGGAAATACGGGGACAGAGAGCAAGTCCGACTGCACCACGAGATGCACCTAAAGCTGGAACATTCAATGGGGCAAAGGGAGGCAAGAGTGCTATACTGGCAGAAACCAAGAGACCCAACACCCCACACTTTGTGGGCTGGTTTTCATCCTGGTTCAGAGAGGCCAACTGTAAAACATGTTGGGGCAACTGGGGGAAGTTGCAATGGAGTAGCTACCAGCTGATACTACCTTATGGCAAATCTGTCAGGTGTGAAAAGGGTATTATAGTCTAATATTAATGTCCACATTTTATAGAGATACCATCTTTAGCATGTATGATACAAGGTCTGGGATTTGCCTTGAAATGCTTGAGCAGCAAGTAGGCCGATGGAGCCCGGGTGCAAGGGCAACAGCTGGGGGCTCAGAGACGCGTGTATGAGGTCATCAGACCACTGTCACTGGTTTAAGGCTTGTTTAAAATAGCTTAAAGTATACATTTTCATATGCTACTTAAAAGAAGAAAAAATCTTGTCCACTCTAAAATACCAACTCTTTACATATTTAAAATTCCTCCCCTTCTTCAACAGTACGGCCTATGCTATCTGAAGTCCTGTAACCATCTTGTTTCCTACTGCTTCTACCTGGCAGTGATACAGATATACTCTTCCAGGTTCTGGCCTCAATCCCATTTCTCATCCTCAATGGTCTCAGGACGTGTCAGTATATAGTGACCACCACCTTTTTTAATCGTTCCCCAACTACTGGACACCAGGATTATTTGCAGCCTAATTGTTATCATAAAGTCTTTAAACAACTTTAAAATCTGCTTGTTTTCTTAACTGCTATGTCTAAGGGTGTCATACATTCTGCTATCACACACTG
Source organism: Smutsia gigantea (assembly GCA_032199065.1). Classification (NCBI taxonomy): domain Eukaryota; kingdom Metazoa; phylum Chordata; class Mammalia; order Pholidota; family Manidae; genus Smutsia; species Smutsia gigantea. Next base: position 29,950 of record JAVSCE010001140.1, read on the forward strand.
CTCCCCAGAGATGAGGGCCCGCCTATGACATCTGGGGGTGGGGCTGTGGAGAGGCCATGGCTGCTTCTCAATGCCCAACCCACAGGGGCTATCAGTCCTGACAGGTGGGCAGCATTCGTCATGGTTTTGTTTTTCACTTAACTGAGTCCTCTGTCGATGTCTGCATTCTGTGATTACACAAGGGCTCTGAACTGCAAGCCCTGCAAAAGTGTGGAAGTAGACAGCAGAGATCTCGTGCGACCTCACACCCAGGGACGGCCGGATCAACAAACCCCCTACTTTTAGTGTGCACTTCTTTGCTTATGATCAACAAGAAGGCAGGCCAGTTTTAAAAAATAAAAGCTCTATTCTAAAGGAGGTTTTCTCCAGCATTATTTCAACTTTGAGCTCTTCACACTGAACTCTGTGGTGTCTATAACAAAGAGCCTCAATGGAAAAAGCACCTTGAGACTTAGAATGGCATGGAATTTCACATGCTCAGTCTCATTTCTGCCACTCTGAAGGTGTTCAGAGCACACACTGTTCCCTGCCACTAAGACCCAGTCACTTTCTCACTGATACTTCTGCACAAAAGCTGCAGTGTAGATCACATCTGCCCAGCCAGGAAGGACTACTGGATTCTTTGGTGGAAACTAATAGTGGGATATTTCAGAGGACCTCCATTATTTAACAGTCACTGAGTAGAAATTTCCCAGGTATTTCAAAGACCCTTTGTAAATAAACCAGTCCTTAGACAGGAATGCTTTCTATGTTAATTTGGATACTTTTATTTTGACAGCTTAATTGAAAACAAATTTCCTGTAACTAGTGAAAACACAACTTTATAGACAGTGCTGAGAACTGCTTTAAGAAACAATTAGGCTTAATTATTTTAAAAAATGGGAAATAAGCATGGGCAAAAGAAACTGGAACCCTCATGCATTTCTGGTGGGAATATAAAAAGGAGCTGCCTCTGTAGAAAACGTCTGGCAGGCCCTCAACAGGTGTAACAGAGTTACCCTATGACCCAGCATTCCCACCTAGGCACACGTCCCCGGGAGAGGAGAGCGCGTGCCCACACAGGAACTGATGTACAAGTGTCCTCAACAGCACCGTCCCCGACAGCCAAATGGTTGCGAACTGATAAACTGTGCTCCATATAGAGGATGATGTGGCTTAAAAAGGAATAAAGCGCTGATATACCTGATATACTTAATGGATGAATCTCAAGATCATTACACTAAATGAAAGAAGCCAGATACCAAAGATAACATATCGTAGGATCCCATCTACATAAAACATACCGAGCAGGTAAATCCACAGAGACAGAAGGCAAACTGGTGACTTCCAGGGGTTGTGGGAGGGGAGAGAATGGGGAATAACTGGTCTCTTTTAGGGGCAAGGAAAAGACTCTGCACCTAGATAGTGGTGATGGTTACAAAACATTTTTACTAGGTGCCACCAAACTACACACTTTAAAATAGTTAAATGGTAAGGTTTTATGTTATGTCTATTTAAAGAAAGAAGAAAGAAACACTGAGGGGTAGACTCTTCGAGCACCCCAAAGGGGCTGGCACCATGCCCATGGCAATCTGACTGAGTAGGTGACACAGCCACTGGAACTGAAATACAGCCATTTCCCCTGCCCCCCGCCTGGACCTGCCCATGCTCTTCAGCCATGTGCACAAACAACACTCACCCTCAGTGCAAATACCACATTAAAAAGAATCATGGTGGGAGCCTCCCTTTTCGGGGATGGATCTGTTTTTGAGACCTGTAAAAGAGGCATAATTATAATGAATGAGAGCTACCACTTCCCTGGAAAAGCTGTTTAGAATTATTCTACTTCAGGCATGGGAAAAGGTTCCAGAATGTAGAGGAAGCAGAGAAAAACAGAGCCCTTGGGTCTATGAGAAGCAATAAGCACCTTTGTACAGGATGCATGGACAGATGGAGTCATAGCTGAGGTGAGTTAAGAGGGTCAGTGCTATGACCCAAAGTGACGAGACTGCCCCGGTCAGTGTTAAGTGCACTGAGGTGCCCAAGGGAGACAGATGGAGACGGGTACAGTGCATGGACTGTTGTCTTCCCAGACCCTCCCTCCCTCACTGCCATCCCAGTGTCCACGTGGGTCTTCCCAGGCTGTCTCTGCCTGGTATGACAACTACTCAGGGCACTTAAGAGACAGGACAATGCTCACAGCCAGCAGAGAGGGCTCCCACTATGGCACCCAGCGAGCCCAGGTCACAAACACTAAGTTGACTATAAGTCTTGCCACCAGGGGGCACAGGGACACCCCAACAGGGCTTGTCATCACCCCTGCCTGTCACTCCAGTTCTTCAGGGCCTGATTGCTGAGAGGCTGCCAAATCTCCCCTCCACCACCTACAGGCCATCAGTGAGGACCCAGCCCCATCTGTAGGGAACTTGGTGAGGAGGGACAGCTGATGCAGGGCTGGGCGCACCCAGCCATGGCCCCACCACCCGGCACCTCCAACACCTCAGAAGCTCTTTCCAAGGACTGAGTCAATGGAGATTTGAGGACTACATCAAAGACCCTTGAACAATTTCTAGATCATATAAATGGAGCTAAATCTTAGCCCATCATATCAAAACCCTTCAGAACCTGAGTGATGTCTTCACTGATTTTTCCTGTGTGCAAAGGACTCACTGGCAGGTTCTGGTGGGCAAATTCCCTTGGGTAACAGTGCATCCAAAACTGCCAGTACCCCTAGGTACTGTAACTTTCCATTCATCAGAGAATGCACATATAGCACAATAATAAGGGCTAAATTAATAATAATATTGCTTATACCATTAAATAATTACAAAGAAATTTTCCAACACTATACAAAGTTCAAGGGCCTGACAAATGCTATTAAACTCACACACTTGGCCTCGCCTAGAAACAGACATCCCATACATATGGTATGCAAACAGATGATGGCAAGCACCTGCTCAGGTCTGCTGCATGACCGCTGCCTTCACCAGAGCCAAAAGAAACCCCCCCCCTCTGCCCTGGGTGGCCTACCTGTCCCAGAGCATGCTGCAGCAGGGTTGGGTGCCCAACAAACCGCACGTTATCGATCTTCAGTTCAAATTTCTGACCACACATTTCAGACTTGGTTGCCAAAATTGTTGCCAGAATGACATCTGAAAACCTTAAAATTAAAAAAGGTAGAGTGAAAATAAGTTAACAAAGTGTCACAGCACCACACCCACTGCCCTCAGAGGAGAAGGGTCTCAGTATATGGCAGCTTCGTGCATGGAGTGTCTCTACCCCCACTGCGGACCTGGAGGCTTCTATCAGAAACTCTTTTGAAGTAATCCCCAAGATTAGGGACATAAAATCACCAGAATTACAAGGAAAAAGGCATGAGAAGCATAGATGGAAGGCACATGCTGTCATTTCTTGGCATGCTCTATGAAATTCAGGAAAGAAACAAGTTGCAGTTTGCTTTTAAAGGGAGTAACAACAGCTGGAGCTGGCACTGCCCCGAGGAGCCCCTCATTGAGGCTCACAAGCAGTGGTGGGGCCTCTCCCAACTGGCCCAGGTTCACCGGGCTACACTCCTCCATCCCCAGGCCCCCGCCCCATGCTGTGTAAAGGGTGAGGGGACAGCACTAACCGCAGCTATTAACCTTTCTCACACACGGCTGCCCAGCCCATCCCTATCCTAAACACTCCAAACCTTCCATTTCTTCCTAGGGATGAAACCTCTAAAATGTACAAGATGTGCAGTCCCACTGAGATGATAGGAACACAGGGATGCACAGGATTGGAGGCCATGAAGCAGAAGGAATGGCTGCGATGTAGGTGACAGCAGACTGGGATACAATCTCTGTAACACTCTGAGCGCACCCCTTTCCAAGGTGCCTCTGTACACTTGTCTCCTTATTGCCAACCTGTTCATTCCTGCCCAGAGGATAGATACCCTCCCTTCTCTGGATAAAGGAGAGTCAACACAGGGAGGAGAGTGATGGGATGTGCGTTTAAACTCTTTATCTCAGAGCCCAGGCTCCCGGGGCCTCCGCTCTAGAAACACTGATGCACAGCATGTCTGATCTGGAGCCAGAAGGGAGACAAGTCCTGTGCTCATTTCTCCAGCTAGGAAAAGCTTTTCCAGTTTCCAGGTCAGAAGGGTACCCTGTATTGGGGAAGGTGGCTCCAGTTCCCCCAGGGCTATGCTCTGCCCAAGCAGGGAGACCCCTATAACCCTAAAGCAGCCATTCGAGGACAGATACTCCAGTGTGTGTCCTGGGCCTCTGCTGAGGAGCTCAGGTGAATCAGGCACCACACCAGATGTTTCTCTCCTGGAGGACCTGGGGAGGGGTCAATCAACACCAAAACTCTCCCCTTTCTGATGGAAGAGGTCTGCTGTGAATCGCTGCTTCAAATCAACTTTGAAAGAGCAAATGACTTTGGGATAAATTATCTAGGAAGGGGCATTCACTCTGGGCTCCTTACATTTGGCAGGGCCCATCACTTAGCATGAGAGGAGTGGCCTGAAGTCAGCCTGCACAAGAGCATTGCTGTGGTTGGCCCGCACACAAGCCAAATACAAGATGATCAGCTGTGGACCCTCCCCAAGCCTGTCCCCAGTGGGAGGATGGGAAGCCCACAACTGCCAAGGCCTGGGGACAAGGGGGTGTCCCGTGGGCTTCTAGGCTTCTTCCAGGGCTGAGACGGTCCTCTAGGTTTCTTAGGCCACCCTGTGGCCACAAACCAACCAGATGCACAGAGTTTGGTCAGTGGTTGCCCTGCCTCTTGCTCAGGCAGGACTACAGCTGGACCTTCTGACACTAATGCTGTCAGAGACATTCTGGGAAACGTGGGACCCACGGCCCAAGCCCTTGTTGCCCATGTAGGTCTCTCTTTTCCTGGAATACCGGTCTTTTAATAATTTAAAATTGTGATTAAACCAGAGATGGAGGATTTAAATATCTTACACCAGAGGCATTATACGGTTTCTTCAAAACTCTAAATGGTTCTCTCTGCCCTGTTTAACTCCTGTCTGAGGGACAGGGTGGTGGCGAGGGAGGGCTCCAGGTGATAAAACCCTAACAAACACTCCTGCCCTAGCAGCTGATAGAGAGCCAACACTTCACTTCCTATCTGAATAAATAGACCCCTCCACTCTGCCAGCCAGTGACTCAGGGACGCAGAGATAACGGATAGAAAAACAAGCTGTCACCACTACAGGGAATTCACTTTTTCTTGTGATACCCAAAAATCTCTACTAAAAACCTCTGCTCTGTCATGAAGAGCCACAAATAGGCCTTAGCCCTGGACCTCAGCTACCAGTCCAGAAACCTTAGTTTGGCTGTCATATTGGTGCTGAGTTTGAGAGACAGGCTGTGGTGGCCCCGTCCACATCTCCAAATGTCCAAATCCAAAGATACCCTTCCAAGAGCCAAACAAAAAAAAAGCACTTCCCACTCTGAACCCACAGAGGCCAGGGTCTGCAGATGGAGCCACCTGGAAAGCCATGGGCTGCTCAAGTTAAAAGCCACACTGCCCTAGGTGGCCATTCAGGGAGGCCGCTCTGTGTAGCCAACAGGGCGGTGTTTGGTCTCTCTCCTTGTCTGAGCAAGTCCAGCCCACAGAGGAATCTTCTCACCACAGCTTATATTATACACTCATGATTTAAAAAAATAAACACTTGCATGGCTTTACATTTTATATTATGTGTCTGCTGGCATGACATGTCACACCATGAGATTTGGGGGTAGAAGACATAACTGTTATAAAAAGCAAAATAAAACAAAAATAAGCAAGACATTTGTTTGTTGTTTCCAAAATTTATAAAAATCCTTTCCCCTTGTTTTGATGGCGAAGAGCCTCATAAATATATTATAGCACAATAAAATAGCTGATACAAAAAGTAACATTCCTGTAATAACTTAGAAATTTAAAAACAACAACACACACACACACATCTAGAAAGATGAGCCAGCCCAGCTGCAAAACAGACTAAGACGTTCCACGCTTACAGAGGCAGTGGGGAAGAGGGCTTGTTCTCTAGCTCGGCCAGAAAGCGGTGGGGAGAGAAAGCATGGGAGGGAGTTCAACTCTGTCCCCTCCCATTTTGGGGGCTCACGAATGCTCTGTGCACCTCCAACGCCCAGAGCAGATGCCCTGGCAGGCGGACAGGAGGGTCACACCTCCTGGAAAAATGCCATATGAACTCTACAGGAACATTTCTGCCTCTAATGAGCACACACAACACTGTCACATTGAACGCCCAGCCTTTGGGAGAGGCCCCCAGTAAACCCGCTGAGGAATGAGGACATTCCCTGTAGAGAGCATTGCCCCTGTAGCGAGCAACAGGCCAGGGAGACAAGAAACCCTGCTCCTGCTCACCTACCACCCGCACAGGGCCACTGGTGCCTGCCCGGAGGAAGAGGAGGTATGAGTGCACACCTGGCCCCAGAAGTCTCCCTGGCGCCAGCCAACCTTGCCTTGGCCTCTTAGGTAATGAGAAATAGCTCAACAGCTCCAGGTGGAGAAAGGGCAGGGCCGTGGGAAGCCTGGGCACTCGTGGGGGATCGGGGCAGTGAGGTCTGAGCCAGAGCCTGTGTGCCTCGTTAGTCATTCTTCAACATTGAGGGAAATCAGGAGTTAAGCACAATTACAAGAAGAGAAGGCAGCAGGAATCGAGGCAGAAAGGTGGTGGAGAAGTCTTGGTCTTACCCTGCAACCAATTGCTCATCGGTTGGAGGACATGGCTCGCTGAAATGGGAATAGGACCATCAAGACCAAACAAAAACACATTGATTTTTAAAATTATGAAAAGTTACAAGGTTGTTTTATTAAATAGTATTAAAGTCCACCTGAAGTACCACCATTAGGTGTTAACAACTGAGGTCAAGGCTAAGCCACTTACCAGACAAGAAAGAAGATACAGATGCTCCCCAGGTTGAAGACTTACCACAGTTTTCCCCCTAAAGCTCAAATCCTCACATGCAGATAGAGGCTGGGTAAAAATCAGAGTCAGTTTACAGAAGCTAGAGTAAGGCCGAAGACCTGGGTCAGAGCCCAGTGCCACAAGCACTGGCTGGATGCCTGTGCATACCTATTTAATCTTTCTGATGAAACTATCTCAACAACATCAAATGATATCCCCAGAGGTAAAAGTCTTATGAAAACTGAAGAATGCTATTGAGTATCTCAGTCCCAGCTCTTGAGACCCCGTGACCACCTACAGAGATGACCTCCTGAACTTCTGCCCAGAACGTGACAGAGGCCCCTTCAGCAGCAGGGCAGCTGCGGCAGAGCCATATATACATATGCTGGAAAACATGCGACATCTGCACTGTCCGACCAGAGCTGTTAGAGCTATTTAAAAGGGCTAAAGTTCCTCTGCATTCTGGAACATGCTGCTTTCCCAGCACCCTGGAAACAGTTTGAAAGTAGACCTGAACCACAGACTGGAGACAATGTCAGAGGAATGAGAGCCTGCCATGATGTTGGGCCATGCCCACAAGGCTGCCCTACTGGGCCTGCTGCTCCCCACAGCTCTCACTGAGAAACACATATTGCCAAAGACCCACACAAGAGTAACATACAACAAAGGATCCCATTTCTCAGCAGCTCCCCAACTTTATCTCATCAGTTTGTATAGCATTACAACTTTCTCTCCTACAACTAGACCAGTCACAACAAAATCCCTTTACTTCCAGAGAGAAGGAGCCCACGGGGCTCCAAGTGTCAGTAGCATTCCACTTCTGGACTGGGGTGAGGTGGTGACACATTAAACCGCACAGGCATGTTTTACAAACTGAGCCTGTCTCTCTGAGGGAGGCAGAGCCATCATCAAGTATTCCCACCAAGACCTAGGAAGCAGAGGCGGATGCCCTGCCACCCTCATGCATCTTACAGAAAGAAGACAGCAAAACTGTGGCTCACAGTCTAAGGAACCTGCCCATGATCGCACACGGCAGGAGGCAGTTAGTCAGACCCAGAAGCCTGCACCTGCATTTGTTCCAGCACGCTGCCCTGCAGGGATGCATCAGTGTACACTCAGTGCCTGGGCCAGGAAAGGCATGAGAGGTGCCCCAGCTTGGGGACAACACTGCTTGTCCACATTCTTGCTATGGACCTCAGCTCTAGGAAGAAGGGGCATCTTTCTAACGCATCTCGACACACATGTGAGTAGAGGCAAAGCCACCAAGAGAGGCCGTGGTAAACCCATGTGCACCTGGTGTGGGGGAGGCACATGCTGTGTGCCAGGGCTCCAGTCTAGCCTAGGGTGGACTATGTCCCAGAGCTGGGCCTACTGCTTGGCAAAAGGTGGCCAAGCCTCAGGAGGACAGCCGTGCTACCTGATTCCACTGCCCCACAATGCCAACTCAGAGTTAAACAGTGGAGAAAGAAAACTATTACAGCTCTGGGGAGGTCTTCTGGATGATGTTTAAAGTTGAATGATTTCAGAATGTTTTGAAATGAAGTCAACTCTTCTTCAATCCACCAGCATCTCCTCTGAGACAGGGCCAGAACACTGTCCATGATCTGTAGAGGGAGGCCAGAGAAGGCCACCCACAATAGGATGGACCGTGCTCACAACAGCCTTTCCGACTGATATCTGGCATTCTCTCAGACCTCTCTCGCTAGCTTTGGCCCCTGCCACTGTGGGGGACGCATGATGCGATTAATCATGAGCTTCCTGGCTCCTAAACCCAAGTAACAGGAACACCACCACTTTTCTAAACTTAAATTTCAAGACTTAGAGAAAATGCACAGTATCCATTTTCTCTCTACTGAATTCTAGAAAAGGGTTTCCAACAAAAAAGACCATTGATTCTTATATCCTAAAACACATCATCTTAACAATTCACTTTATAAGACCAGCCCATTCTCTAAGCCAGTACCATCCAAAAGAACTCTCTCAGTGATGGAAATATTGTACCACTCAGTACAGTAGTCACTAGTCACATGAGGCCATTGAACGCCTGAAATGTGGCTAATGCAACTGAGGACTTGAATTTTATTTAATTTCAGTTCACTCCCATTTACATGATCACCCTGGCCAGCGACCACCATCCTGGGTAGCACTACTCTGCATCCTCACTTCTCTAAGGCAGCTACCGCCACACTCAGAAGCTACACATGTGGCCTGTTCAACATCATTCAGTCTGGGAAACTGATAAACTAGAACATTTCGCTGGTTCCAAAAGAACCTTTGAGTACAACAATCAAGGAAAACACAGAGATTGAGTATGATGCACCTTCTGCACTGCCCCAGGAAGATGTCTGAGCTGTGACAGGGCTTCCCCAGGTGCCAGAGGCTTGGCAGGCCTGTGACAAAACAAAGCTGGGCCCCTAAGGATATTCATCTGCATCTCTGAAAACACCGGGGTGGGGGTGGGGAATGGGATCATCAGATGTTATAATGTCCTAAAATTAACAATTCAAGCAATTCTTAAATCTAATGAGAGAGAATCTCAAGAAAACCAGCTCTTCTTTGGAAACAAGCATGATAAGATAGGGAACCATCCCAACAGACCCACAATGTCTCACTCTCTTTCCATGGTTTTCTCTCTTCATTACCCTAAATATTGAATTAATTCCCTTGAAAACATCCTCAATCTTTGATTATAAGCCTCTGAGAATTAACTGCAAGAATTAGGTGCTGCCAGCCTTCCTAGAAATCCCACTACACAGACCATTCCAAGAGCTCTTTCTGAATCTTAAGGGCCTAAGCCTGACGCCCTGCAAAGCCTGCACAAAGCGGCAGAAGGCAGGCAGCCAGCCTTACTCCAAACTGTGGAGGACAAAACACATCCACCCCATGTGAAGGGCAAAAGTTTTCTATATGCCTGGAATAAACAAGAGTTTGTTCCAAGTTGCCAACTATGGATAAGACAATCACAGTCCTCTACATGAAGCAGAACAACCTCTGGGATGTCCGACAGCTCCCCACACCTCCTGCCCCTCCTGCTGGTCCCTCTTCCAAAGTCCACTCCCCTCAGAGACTAGTTATGCCAGAGGCCCCCAACATCCTCACAAAAAAGAATAAAAAACACACTTGTGGAACTGCACAATACTGTGGGTGGTGTGCAGCCTAGTCAGAGAACAAGGGAAACATAATAACGTACTGTATGGCAAAAGCCCAGCATGGGATCTCAATTACTTTCCCATGGGACAGAGGAGGCTGTCCTTTACTTACTCAGTCCCCCTGGCTGGGCTTAGGGAAACCCAGGACAGGTGATTTGCAATCCTTCCTCCTTCATCTGGGCCCATGTTACCATTTACTAAGCTTTAAAATGAATGTGAGAAGGCAAAAGTGGTCATTTCTTATTTTTGCCACCCTGACAGCACTTCCCAGAGAGAGCAAGGAAGTACACACAGGAGGAATAAGACCCACCTTTCATTCGTGCCCTAGAAGAGCCAAAGGTCAAATCAGCCCTGGCTTTCAGCTTATGTCACCACCTGGATGGGTTGTGCTGCACCTGAGCACCTAAACCTGACTTCTGGGCACATGCTGGAGTAGTAAGGTCTGAGGTGAGTGCCAACGTCTGCTTTCCTCCATGTTTCTCTCATAGGAGATAAAAGTCTTATAGGACATGGCCTCATCTGTTCTCCAACCTGCTTTACCTACCAACCAACCATTTCCGCAGCTGGAACATGCAACTGAATTATGCAGCAAGCCATAAATTGGCAACACAATCCCCAGCTCTGTGCTACTTGAAACACCCACCAAATGGAAAACAAGGCCACTGGGTTTCTCAGGGGAGAAAACCTGGGTCAACAGAAGGTGGGGCTTTGCCCAGGCCTGGAGGTAGGAACCAGCCCCCATCACAGAGTGACTGCACAACCCTTACCTAGAGTCACCGTCCTGGTCATCGACATGGTCTCCAGTGTTGTTGACAGCATATCTGCTACGAGGCTTATCTAAGTGAAGGCAGAAAGGGGAAAACAGCTATGAAAGCAAGATCCTTCCACACAGAGGATGACTGTGGAGCAATTTAAAATGATAGTTTCTAAAATGTGGTAGATACACATGATGGAATATTATTCAGCCATAAAAGGAATGAATTTGAAAACATTATGCTAAATAAAAGAAACCAGACACCAAAGAACAAATATTGTACTTCTATGAAATATCTACAAAAAACAAATTCAGAGACAAAAAGCAGATTAGAGGTTACCAGAGGCTGAAGGCAGGGGAAATGGTGAGTTACTGCTTAATGGATACAAGTTCAGTTTGGGATGATGAAAAATTTTGAAATGGACAGTGGTGATGGTTTCACAATATGATTAGTTACGGTGAATGTAATGTCACCAAACTGTACACTTGAAAATGGTTAAAACAGCAAATTTTATATTTTTTTACCATAAAAATATTTTCAAAAAAATTTATGGTTTCCAAGAAGTCAGGATTATATAGGAAGTGTTTTTGCTACTAAGTAAAAAAAAAAAGGATCATATACACATACACAGACACACACCCTGTCAATGTAAGACAGCAACTAGGTTGTAAAAAGCGTAAGGAAAAGAATTTTTAAATGTCCATATGCCAACATCCCTCAGAGACACAAACAACAATACCTTACCAAGGTAATAAAGTTTAAAGACCTAAGGATGAATTTAAGTTCCTCATGGGTGAGTTCTCATGGGCCTTTCCCAAAACAGAAAGGCCAACAAGGGAAACAAGAATGAATAGAAGACATACTGTGTTCTCAAATGGGAAGATCCAACATGAAGATTTTCTTCCCAGAAGATCAACACATTTAACACAACATCCAAAGCAACAGCAACGGCTTAGGAGTGAGGCCTAACACCGCCAACGTTTTCAGGGAGAAGCAAGCAAGGACAGCCGGGATACTGACAAAATAGTGATAGATAGTGTAACAGTATAAACAAAGGTGCAGTAACACATCACTGGGGAACCCACACAAACAGATCACTGGGAGAGATAGGAAAGGTAAAAAATAAACTCAAATAGCATGGGAATTTAGCATGAAATAAAGGTGGCAGCACTGATCAGTGGAGGCAAAATGACTTATTCTATAAAACAATGTTAGGATTAGCTAACCATGTGGAGGAGAGAATTAAGTTGGCTCTTGAACCTACCATTCTCTAGCTGTGGGGACCTATGTCCCCACCTCCTTCTTCGCCCATCACAGCACCTGCTTCTCAGGGCTCCGGAAGAAGCACACAAAATTCTCAGCAAGTGCCCAGACAATACCAGCTCCTGGTAGGAGCCTTCATATTATTCCAAAAAAAACACAAGACGATACATGTTTGACAGGAAAACACAAGACATTCTTTTTGTTAATAACCTGGGAAAGCAGAAGACCTTTCTACATATAACAGAACTCAGAAACCATAAAAAAATAGACTGAAAACTTGACTCCATAATAAAATCAAACTCTACATGGCAAGAACTACAGAGAGGCAAACTGGCTAAGTACGTACAGCTTTGTCAGACAAAGGCCTGTTTTTAATCCTAAATAGATAAAGAGCTCTTTCAAATCCATAAGAAAGAAACACAAGAGGAAATTAGGCAAAGGTTATGAATAGGTCATTTACTAAAAAGTAAAGCCGAATGACCCGGACGGCAGGATAACATGCTCACTCACTATCATAAGACAAAAGCACATTAAAACTACCATTAGATTTTTCACCCATCTCATTAACAAAGATAGAAAAATCTAATTAAAAATAAAATAAATATGCTCATTATCTCCTCCATTCCAACCATCCCACTTCTGGGAATTGATCCTATATTCTGTAAATGATAACACATACAGAAAGGGTGTTCATACCGTTTATATTAGCCAAAGATTGGAAACAAGTTAAATGCATGTCAACAGAGGACCGGATGGACAAATCACGGTATGCTCATCATATGATTCTGACAATTCTGAATCTGTATCCACGGTGTAAGGCGAAAATGAAGAGGGCAGAACAGTGTGCAAAGTGCGTTCACTCCATTCTTATAAAGCAACGTGTACCTGTACCTATACCTGTATTTACGCACAAGATTCTGGGAGGTACACAGAAAATGGTAATGGCAGCTACGCTACAAGGGAAAGGGTGGCTGCACCTCAATGGTGGGAAAGAACTCTCTTTTCATAATCTAAACCCATCTGTACCATATTAACAAGGTAAAAAGTAATTTAAAAATAAATATAAATGACAACCTGAAGCATCCTAATGTCCACAGGGAAAGGGTATGTTCTCACCACACAGCAGTGTGCTGTGACTAAGAAGGTGATTTGTTTACTAAGGTGGAAACCTGCCAAGGCAGACTGTTCAACGGAAAAAAGAGCGACTTCAGGACAACAGATTTGTGTGAGGAAAAAATCTCCCTGGACACAACACTATTTTTCTATGGACGTGTATTTGGTGTCCATTTACAGGAGGGCAATTACCAAAATGGTAAAGGGTTATCCCTGCGATGGGGACCGAGTGAACCGGGTGGCCAAGGAACACTTCAGTCCTTTCGTATTTTTTCCAAGCTGAATACATTCATATGATGCTTACATATGCTTTAAAAGGCCGGAAACAATGATGAAAAAAAAAGGTGATAGTGGCTTTGGCATGTTGAATTATGAGTGATTTTTCTCCCGTTTCTTTTTACGTTTCTATCCCTTCCACACACTCCGTAGCGACCAGGAAAAAGAAAGAGGAAACGACTTCCGTTCCAACGTGCGAGGCGATGAAGGCCGGGGTCCAGCGCCCGCGGTGCCGGAGCGCCAGGCCCTCAGCCGGCGCTCACTTACTTGTCTGGGACGCCGGGTGCTCCTGGCTTCTCTGGAAGGGGTACCTGAACAGCAGCTTATTGCCCCTGCTCCCCGAGCTCACCAGAATCACGCTGATGGGGCTGGTGTTGTCCCCCATTCTGCGCAGGGCGGGCTGCCTGAGGACACGCCCGGGGCAAGGGGCAGCGTCTCTAAGGGGGCGCGCCGGGGCCGGGGAGAGGGGACCCCACGGGAACGCGCCGGCGCAGTAGGCGGGGGGCGGGGAAGGGACCTGATGGAGACGCGCCGGGGACAGGGAGGGGACCTGATTGGGATGCGCCGGGGCGGGGTTAGGAGACCTGAAGAGGAAGCGTCGGACGCCGCAGAAACGCCTGGCGCGGGGAGCCAGACAGGCAGAGAAGCGCTACAGTCGTCAAACACACGCGCCACCTAGTGCGTCGCGCCAGGCTCGCGAGACTTCCGTGACAGATCCCAAACAAAAGTGCAGAGCTGGGGGCTCGGGCCGCCCGTGTCTGCGCAGGCGCAGGTAGCTGTACGCGCAGGCGTGGGGGAGGGGGCCTTCAGAAACTACGTGCACGCGCTAGCGCACGCGGGTGGCCCCTCCCTCCTGGCGCGCAGGGAAGTCGCCCGGCAGAATATGCGAGGGGCCAAATCTTCGTGAGCTAGACTAAGCAGTGGTTTCTTAGATAAGACTCCAAATGCACAAGCGACGAAAGAAAAAAATTGGCTTTCATCAAATTAAAATTTTTTGTGCTTTGAAACACCACCAAGAAAGTAATAAGAGGACCAACGAAATGGGAAAAAATATTTGCAAATCATGTATGTGATGAGGGAATTGTACCCAGAATATGTTTTTTAGTGAAAAGACAAGTAACCAGCTGGAAAATGGGCAAAGGATATTTATTTCTCCAAAGAATATAGACAAATGACCAATAAACACACGAACATCATTACTCATTAGGAAAATGCAAACCATAAACTAAAAAGGGATGCCATAGCACATCCACTAGGCTAGCTATATTAAAAAGACAAAATAAATATTGTCAAAGGAGGTGGAGAAACTGGAATCTTTAAACAGTGCTGATGGGAATGTTAAACGATGCAGCTACTGTGGAAAATGGTCTGGCATTTCCTCAAAATGTTAGTTTGCATATGACCCAACCATTCCATTCCTAGGTATAGACCCAAGATAAATCAAAACGTAATTTCACACAAAAACTTGTATGTTCAGAGCAGCATTCATAATAGCCAAAAAATGCAAACAACCCAAATGTCTATCAACTGATGAATGGGTAAACAAAATATGGTTTGATCCATATAATGGAATATTATTCAGTCATAAAAAGGGATGAAGTATCAATATATGAATGAATCTTGAAAACATACATATTGCATGATGCCATTTATATGAATGTCCAGAATAGGCAAATCCATAGACATAGGAAGGCGTTTAGGTTGTCCAGGGATGGAGTAATTGGGAGGATGCGACTGCTCATGGGTCCATGGTTTCTTTTGGAGTGATGAAAATGTTCTGAAATTGATTATGGTGATGGTTGTACAACTCTATTAATATATGAAAACCCATTGAAATGCACACTTGAAATGGATGAACTCTATGGTATGTGAACTTTATCTCAATACAGCTGTTTTTTAAAAGTCAAAAAAGAAAACACCCCACCTGCCCCATCCTAGTCTTCCTTAGGAGGTGACCACAGTTAACATTCTACTGTGGCTGTTTCCCAATCATTTTCAAACACATCAATGTGTGAGAATGTAACCACTGGACTAAAGGATAAACATTCTCATTGCTGAAGTAAGCTCTTGCACTGAGGCTGACACAAATGTGTATTTTGCAGGACAGATTTGTGAGTTCAAAACACCAGGGTGAAGCATATATGCATTTGAAATGTCTCAGACTTTACCAACAAATTCATTGCCAATTCATGGAGCTGCATAGCATTGATTTTATTTTTTTCCGAAATTTCCAAAGAGGAAAATGGTGTCTTATTCTATGTTGCATGTCTTTGATTATTACTAAGGTGGAGAACTGTATCACTTGACTATTTGTTAGTGTCTGAAAACTGCCTCCTTTTCCTTATGGGTTGTTTGTCCTCCTTTGATGGTTACGCATGTTCTTTCTTTGTGAGGAATAGTTATCTTCTGTTCTGTAACAGAGCAAACCTTTTTCCCAGTCTTGTATGTTTTGGTTTTATGTATAATAAAAATGTTTCTGAGTTCTCCCACAGTTCCCAAGAAGTCCTGGAGTGGAAATAAGGGCACAGGAGCAGGACCTGAAGCTAGCAGAGCAGGGCAGATGGTGAAGATGGAGCCCGCTGTCCAGGGGATAACCAGCCGTGGTAATGGGGGACTTCCCACTGGGGCATGGGGAATCGCCAGGTGCCCAGATATGAGGACCAGGAATGGCTCAGACCTCCTTCCAATTTCCCCGGCCATGCTGCTGCTCCACTGGACAGTCCCATGGTGTCAGAACCTGGAGGAGCAGGTCCGGTGTCCAGGGGCTCTGGAGTGAGTCTGTGGGATGGGGGAAGGCCCAGACTGGGAGGAAACCGCCATTCTACAATTACCCACTGAGGGCCCACTTCCTGCTAGCAGCCTTCACAAAGAGCATTCACTGTTTATTTTTCTGGCTCTTTTTTGAATATCTTTTCCTTGTAATGAGCATTGGCATCCAGGAAAGTGGAAGAGAGATCACCAGGATCCCAGCCCACAGAGGCCCTAGTTATGTCCCTCCCCAGGCTGCTCTTGCCGGGCTCAGTACCAGGCTGTCCAGGCTGGACTGGAGAGATCAAGGGCAGAATCCCACACCCCTGTCACCAGCAGAGCCTCAGTAGCCACGCTGGTCGGCCCTCAGTGAGCTGTTATGGAAGTCAGAGTTCATTGTCACTCCCTGCCCAGTCCAGCCTGGTGCCAGCAGCAGGAAGGACTCCTGGGTAGCCTGGCTCTGCTTTGGGCCTCAGTTTCCCCGCCAGTCACAGGGTTGGGAACAGACCTAGTTCAAAACCCTCACAGTCTCCTGGACAGGGACATGCCTAGGGGCCAGCCTCTGCTCACTGCAAGTCATTCCCCAAACTCTTCCTTGCTAACACTCCATACCTTTAGCACCTCATTTTAAATTTAAATAGCTGTCTTGTAACCTCTTTTTTTGAAGGTATGTGGATCCTTGGGAACTTAAACTCTTGACCCTTCCCCCCAGCCCCTCCCAGCCTGAGTACCCTCAGGGCAGGGCCAAGCCTTATCGGTCCTGCCACTGGTTCTGGGCTGATAGAGCCACCACCTTCCTTCAGCGGCTGGGTGAGGCTTACAGACCCCATCGTCCACCCACCTGACACCCCCACCTGCCCTGCCACAGTGTTCCTTCCTGGGAAGAACAGTAGCAGCTGCAGGAATCCCAAATTCTCATTGCCATGTCCTGAGGCGGTGGGGCAGCAGATTACCCTTCTTATTCTAACCCTGACCTGAGAGATTTAAAAAGTGAAACTCGTGTTCCCAAGGTTAATTAGTTTGTCCAGGGACACACAGGAGCTGTATCTCAGGGGAGGGTCTGTAGACCCCTGTCTCAGCCTTCTGCTGAGTGTCAGACTCTGAGATCAGCCTCAGCTACACAAGCTCAGAACGAGCCTGGGGCTTGGAATTCTGACCAGGTGTCTGTGTCCTGGAACACTGGGAAGGCTAGGAATCCCCATGTTGCAGGCAGGAAACCAAGGCCCAGAGACAGAAGAGACTTGCGTGAGCCCCAAAGAGCCAGTAAACTAACCCGTAACAAACCCCAGTCTCCCTGGGGCTGGTTCTGTCCTCCACTGAAAACTTGAAAATGCTTCATAACCTTCCCCAAAATTCCATTTCTTTATGTTAAAACATGTAATGATAATTAAAACTTCTCTCACTGAGCTACAGGGGTGTTTGGCACTGTGCCCAGGACTCAGAAAGCACTTGATGAGTGTCAGCAAATCAGCACACTACACAAAATCAGTCCAAGGTGAGTTGTCACACAACTCGAAACACCAAATAGTATACTTCTTAGGAAGGTAATCCAGAAGGCTCTCTTCACCTCTGTGTTCAATACAACAGTTATTTCACTTTTTTAAAAATCAAGGTAAAATTTGAAAAATGCAAAATACCACATTTTAAGGGGAACAATTCAGTGACATTTCATATATTCACAATGGTCTACAACCACCATCACTATGTAGTTCCAGAATATTTTCATTATCGCAAAATGAAACTCAGCACCCATTGTCAACCAAGAAAAGAAGCAGAACTGAAGTAAAACAAAAGCACTTATTTGGGGCCTCAGAATTGCAATTCAGGGAGCATAGATTGAGGTAGCACCCAAAATTGTGTCCCACTAGGAACAAAAGTCAGGGGTTTTTGAAACAAAAAGGGGATGCTTGTATATGTTGTTTACAAACAATTTTGATTGGTGTTGGGAGCATAAAACTAATCTTCACTAAACATAACTGGTCGCTAAGGCTGTCTTTAAGCAAAGTCTCTCACTATAGCAAGTCACAGGTATTACGCAAAGTCCTTGGAATATTTGCAGTTTGGCCCAAAAGTTTAAGGTTCCACCTGGTGAGGATGTGCATAAAGCCATGTCCCTAATGGCCTCCTGGATCCATTTAAAAGTCCCTTGACATAAGTGACTCCATTGTATTTCACCTTTCACACCATTAAGCAGTTGCTCCCAATTCTCCCTCCTCCCAGCTTCTGGCACTAATCTACTTTCTGTCTCTATGGATTTGCCTGTTCTGGACATTCATATAAATGGAATCATACAATATGTAGTCTTTTGTGTCTGTCTTGTTTCACTCAGTATAATGTTTCCAAGGTTCATCCATGCTGTACTGTGTATCACTGCTTCATTTTTATGGCTGAATAATATCTCATTGTATGGAAAGACCATTATTTGTTTATCCATTCATCCATTGAAAGTCATTTGTATTTTTTCCACCTTTTGACTATTGTGAATAGAAAAGTACATTTTTTTATTTTTGTAACATTAATGTACAATTTACATGAGCAACATTATGGTTACTAGACTCCCCCCATTATCAAGTCCCCACCCATACCCCATTACAGTCACTGTCCATCAGCATAGTAAGATGCTATAGGATCACTACTTGTCTTCTCTGTGCTATACTGCCTTCCCCGTGCCCCCCCCACATTATGTGTGCTAATCGTAATGCCTCTTTTTCCCCCTTTTCCCTCCCTTCCCACCCATCCTCCCCAGTCCCTTTCCCTTTGGTAACTGTTAGTCCATTCTTGGGTTCTGTGAGTCTGCTGCAGTTTTGTTCCTTCAGTTTTTTCTTTGTTCTTATACTCCACATATGAGTGAAATCATCTGGTACTTGTCTTTCTCCACCTGGCTTATTTCACTGAGCATAATACCCTCTAGCTCCATCCATGTTGTGGCAAATGGAAGGATTTGTTTTCTTCTTATGGCTGAATAATATTCCATTCTGTATATGTACCACCTCTTCTTTATCCATTCCTGTACTGATGGACACTTAGGTTGCTTCCATTTCTTGGCTATTGTAAATAGTGCTGCGATAAACATAGGGGTGCATCTGTCTTTTTCAAATTGGGCTGCTGCATTCTTAGGGTAAATTCCTAGGAGTGGAATTCCTGGGTCAAATGGTATTTCTATATTTCGTTTTTTTTGAGGAACCGCTATACTGCTTTCCACAATGGTTGAACTAATTTACATTCCCATCAGCAGTGTAGGAGGGTTCCCCTTTCTCCATATCCTTGCCAATATTTGTTGTTGTTTGTCTTTTGGATGGTGGCCATCCTAACTGGTGTGAGGTGATATCTCATTGTAGTTTTAATTTGCATTTCTCTGATGATTAGCGATGTGGAGCATCTTTTCATGTGCCTGTTGGCCATCTGAATTTCTTCTTTTGAGAAGTGTCTGTTCAGCTCCTCTGCCCATTTTTTAATTGGCTTATTTGCTTTTTGTTTGTTGAGGTACATGAGCTCTTTATATAATTTGGATGTCAACCCCTTATCAGATACGTCATTTTTGAATATATTCTCCCATACTGTAGGATGTCTTTTTGTTCTACTGATGGTATCCTCTGCTGTACAGAAGCTTTTTAGTTTGATATAGTCCCACTTGTTCATTTTTGCTGTTGTTTCCCTCGCCCAGGGAGATATGTTCATGAAGAAGTTGCTCATGTTTATGTCCTAGAGATTTTTGCCTATGTTTTTTTCTAAGAGTTTTATGGTTTCATGACTTACATTCAGGTCTTTGATCCATTTTGAGTTTACTTTTGTGTATGGGGTTAGACAGTAATCCAGTTTCATTCTCTTACATGTAGCTATTGAGTTTTGCAAACTCCAGCCATTGAAGAGGCTGTCATTTCCCCATTTTATATCCATGGCTCCTTTATCGTATATTAATTGATCATATATGCTTGGGTTTAGAGCTGAGCTCTCTATTCTGTTCCACTGGTCTATGGGTCTGTTCTTGTACCAGTACCAAGTTGTCTTGATTACTGTGGCTTTGTAGTAGAGCTTGAAGTCAGAGAGCGTAATCCCCCGTTTTATTCTTCCTTCTCAGGATCGCTTTGGCTATTCGGGGTCTTTTGTGGTTCCATATGAATTTTAGAACTATTTGCTCTAGTTCATTGAAGAATGCTGTAGGTATTTTGATAGGGATTGCATTGAATCTGCAGATTGCTTTAGGCAGGATGGCCATTTTGACAATATTAATTCTTCCTACCCAAGAGCATGGGATGAATTTCCATTTATAAGTGTCCTCTTTAATTTCTCTTAAGAGTGTCTTATAGTTTTCAGGGTATAGGTCTTTCACTTCCTTGGTTAGGTTTATTCCTAGATATTTTATTCTTTTTGATGCGATTGTGAATGGAGTTGTTTTCCTGATTTCTCTTTCTGTTAGTTCATCATTAGTGTATAGGAATGCAACAGATTTCTGTGTATTAATTTTGTATCCCACAACTTTGCTGAATTCAGATATTAGATCTAGTAGTTTTGGAGTAGATTCTTTAGGGTTTTTAGGTACAGTATCATGTCATCTGCAAACAAGGACAGTTTGAGTTCTTGCTTGCTGTCTGGATGCCTTTTATTTCTTTGTGTTGTCTGATTGCCGTGGCTAGAACCTCCAGTACAATGTTGAATAAAAGTGGGGAGAGTGGGCATCCTTGTCTTGTTCCCGATCTTAAAGGAAAAGCTTTCAGCTTCTCACTGCTAAGTATAATGTTGGCTGTCGGTTTGTCATATATGGCCTTTATTATGTTGAGGTACTTGCCCTCTATACCCATTTTGTTGAGAGTTTTTATCATGAATGGATGTTGAATTTTGTCAAATGCTTTTTCAGCATCTATGGAGATGATCATGTGGTTTTTGTCCTTGTTTTTATTGATGTAGTGGATGATGTTGATGGATTTTCGAATGCTGTACCATCCTTGCATCCCTGGGATGAATCCCACTTGATCATGATGGATGATCTTTTTGATGTATTTTTGAATTCAGTTTGCTAATATTTTGTTGAGTATTTTTGCATCTATGTTCATCAGGGATATTGGTCTGTAATTTTCTTTCTTTGTGCTGTCTTTGCCTGGTTTTGGTATTAGAGTGATGTTGGCCTCGCAGAATGAGTTTGGGAGTATTCCCTCCTCTTCTACTTTTTGGAAAACTTTAATGAGGATGGGTATTAGGTTTTCACTAAATGTCTGATTAAATTCAGGAGTGAAACCATCAGGTCCAGGGGTTTTGCTCTTAGGTAGGTTTTTGATTACCAATTCAATTTCTTTGCTGGTAATTGGTCTATTCAGATTTTCTG
Source organism: Smutsia gigantea (assembly GCA_032199065.1). Classification (NCBI taxonomy): domain Eukaryota; kingdom Metazoa; phylum Chordata; class Mammalia; order Pholidota; family Manidae; genus Smutsia; species Smutsia gigantea. Next base: position 51,460 of record JAVSCE010001140.1, read on the forward strand.
TTTCTTTCTGGGTCAGCCTTGGAATGTTGTATTTTTCTAAAAAGTTGTCCATTTCTTCTAGGTTATCCAGCTTGTTACCATATAATTTTTCATAGTATTCTCTCATAATTCTTTGTATTTCTGTGCTGTCCATAGTGATTTTTCCTTTCTCTTTTCTGATTCTGTTTATGTGTGTAGACTCTCTTTTTTTCTTGATAAGTCTGGCTAGAGGTTTATCTATTTTGTGTATTTTCTCAAAGAACCAGCTCCTGCTTTCATTGATTCTTTCTATTGTTTTATTCTTCTTAATTTTATTTATTCCTGCTTTCATCTTTATTATGTCCCGCCTTCTACTGACTTTGGGCCTGTCTCTGTCTTTCCACAGTAGCTGTACCATTTTCATTCCCACCAGCCTGGTGTAAAGATTCCAGTTTTTCTACCTGCTCACCAACACTTACTTTGTCTTTTAATGTAGCCATTTTAGTAGGTGTAGGTAAGGTGAGGGTTTCTGATTATAGCCATCCTAGTGAGTGTGATGTGGTACCTCTTTTTGGTTTATTGTTTGCATTTTCCTAATGAGTAATGATGTTGAGCATATTTTCGTGTGCTTATTGGCCATTTATCTATATTCTCTGGAGAAATATCAATTCACATCCTTTGCCCATTTTTCAATTGGTTACCTGTCTTCTAGTTGAGTTGTAAGAATTTTGTTTTTTAAAAAATATACTCTGGATAGAATTCCCTCATCACATATATGATTTGCAAATATTTTCTCCCACTCTTGGGATATTATATAATTTTAAGCCTTAAAGCTACAGTAATCAAGAAAGAATGGTTTCCGTGAAGTGTAGACACATAAATCAATGGAATACAACAGAGATTCCAGAGAGAGACCTACAAAAATGCAGTCAATTCATTTTTTTACAAATGAGTGTGAGCATTCAATGGAGAAAGTATAGCTTTTTTAACAAGTGGTGTTGGAACAACTGTACACTCATGGGCAAAAAAGAAACCCAGACCTGACTCTCACACATTACACAAAAGTTATCTCAAAACAGATCATAGATCTAAATGTAAAATATAAGCTGTGAAAGTTTAAGAAGAAAGTATAGATGAAAATCTGTGTTACCTGGTGTTAAGCAGAGTTCTCAGGCATGACACTAAAAACATGGGCCATAAAAGAAAAACTTGATAAAGTCGACTTAATAAAAATTTAAACTTTTGCTCTAAAAATGATGCTATCAAGAGGATGAAATGACAATCTACAAACTAGGAGAAAATATTTGCAAATCTCATATCTGACAAAGGATTGCATCCAAAACATATACAGAACTCTCAAAACTCATCAGTAATAAAACAAACAACCCAATATAAAAATGGGCATAAAATGACCAGAACAGATATTTCACCAAAGATGCAAGCAAGCACATTAAAAGATGTTCCACATCCTTGGCTATCAGGGAAATGTTAATTGAAGACACAATGACATATCACACACCTGTAAGAATGACTAAAATATAAAAATGCTGGCAAAGATGCAAGGCAACTAGACCTTTCCTTCATTGCTGATAGGAATTCAAAATGGTATAGCCACTCTGAGTAACAGTTTAACAGTTCTTTGTAAAGTTAAACATTGAGCCAACAACCCTTCTTCTATGTATAATACTACCCTAGAAAAATGAAAACTTAGGTTCACATAAGGACCTACACAAGAATGTTTACAGCAGCTCTATTCCTCATAGCCCCCAAACTGGAAAACAAAACAAAATACATGTCTGAGTGGGGGAATGAACAAACTACTCTACATTTGTACCATGGAATACTGCTCAGCAATAAAAAGAAAGAAACTATCCATACCCGGATGGATATTAAGTGTATAATGCTAAGTAAAAGGAGCCAGTCCTGAAAGATGATATGCTGTATGATTCCACTTATATGATGTTTTTCAAGAAAGCAAAAGTATAGTGGTTGTCAAAGTTCAGGGTGGAGGAGAGGGGCGAGGGTTGAGCCCGGGTGAGTCTTTGGGAGATAGAACATGTTGTGGCCACTTGAATCTATACATGTGTCAATTTCAAAGAGCAGTCCACTAAAAGAAGTCAATTTTATTCTATGTTACAGTAAAATTTAAAGGAATATTTGCCTCATTATGTTAACATGATGATATGGCAATCAATACTGCAGTCCCTAATAGCACATTAGTCAGTTTCTCTTTTACTGACCTGCCACCCCTCCAGCTTTTCAGGGGACAGTTTCAATCATACATCTTTCCTCAGCAATGAGTGGGCCAAAACCATTACTTTCTCAGAGGAAACCCAGGAATCACAGAGCCAGAGTGGGGAGACTGACAGGCTGGGCTAGCCCCAAGATCCTACCCAGGACCAGTGCAGGCAGCACGGAGCAAAGCATGTTCCAGCCCAGGGAGGATGCCTGTTGGCCCTGCTCCTCTGATATCCTTGGGATTAAGAAAGGGACAAAGATGGTGCAGAGCTAGGCTGCAAATGCAGGCCCGATCTCCTGGGCTGCTGGGCCCCTATCTCCTTAGACTCTGATCAGGCTGTGGATAACATCTCCTCCAAGGCCCAGCAAGGGCAGGAGGAGTGATAGCCCCTCATTGCTCCCCCACCCCCACCAGTCCTTACTGCCCTGACTGCCCAGTGTCACTGGATATGATAAGACACCCTCCCTCACCCTCTCCCCTCTCGAGCCCAATGGCCAGAGTCTGGCCCCACCTTGGCTCCGTGTATATAACGGGATCCTGGGGGCTGAGCACCACAGATTCCAGTCCTGAGCACTCTCAGCCCCAGCTCAGCAGCTGCCATGTCTCTGACCAAGGCTGAGAGGACCACCATAGTGTCCATGTGGGGCAAAATCTCCACAAAGGCAGATGCCATCGGCACCGAGGCCCTGGAGAGGTGAGTACCACACGGGTTGTGCCAGGGCCGGGTAGGTGCAGTGTGGGGTTAATGAGGTCAGGGACCAGTGAGGAGGGGTCAGCGGGGAGGGGTCAGTGCTCGAGAAGGGGCAGGGAGACGGGCAGAGCTCCATCTCCCTCCAGGCCCAGCGCGGCCCAGCGCGCAGGTGTCCATGCACAGGTGTCCCAGAGTGAATGAGTGAGTGAACGAATGGATGTACAATAGGCAGGGGGCCTCCTGCAGCCTGGGACAGCAGAAAGTCAGCGACAGCGATCCTGTCTTTTGCTCCATGGGACTTGCTGCATTACCTTCTATGATTAAAACATCGCGGTCACTGCGTCTCGCCCGATGCGCAGGCTCTTCGCCAGCTACCCGCAGACCAAGACCTACTTTCCGCACTTCGACTTGCACGCGGGCTCGGCGCACCTGCGCGCGCACGGCTCCAAGGTGGTGGCCGCCTTGGGCGACGCGGTCAAGAACATCGACAATGTGGCGGGCGCGCTAGCCAAGCTCAGCGAGCTGCACGCCTACATCCTGCGCGTGGACCCGGTCAACTTCAAGGTGCGCAGGCCCGGGCCGGGGGCGGGGCGGGGAGGGGCGGGGTCTCCGCTCCCTGCGCCCCCGCCCGCCTGAGCACTGCCGCCCTCCCCCAGCTGCTGTCCCACTGTGTGCTGGTCACCGTGGCCTCGCACTTCCCGGCCGACTTCACCGCCGACGTCCACGCCGCCTGGGACAAATTCCTGTCCCTCGTGTCCAGCGTCCTGACCGAGAAGTACCGCTGACCCCCGAGGACAGGCTGGGACCCCTCCTCTGCTCTAGGGCATCTCCCAGTCCCCACCTCCCCCGTGACGCGCCAATAAACGAATTCACGCCCACTTTCTCTGTGGTCATTGGGGCCACCCGGGGCACCGCGTGGGGGGCGGCGGGGTCCACCCAGCGCTGCGGGAATCCTTCGCGCTGACCCCAAGGGCTCTTGGGCACAGAGATCAGCTCCCGAGGCACGCGGGCCACCTGGGACCGACAGGCGGAAAGGGCGCCCCTCAGCCCTTTCTCCTGGGGGAAGCACCCCCACCCCAGTCTCCCCCAGGGGCTCCCAGGGGTACTGTTTCCTCTTGTCCGGAATTTGCACTATATCCTGAGTTGTGCTCGAGGAAGGAGTAATGAATGCGCTCATTCTCATCTTCCCTCACTCATTCATTTTTCCACTAAACAAACATGTATTGGCACAAAGATGCACAAACATTTTCACAGGCTATCAATACAACAGCTAAAATAAGCAAAGCCTTTGGCCCCATGGAGCAGACAGTCTAAGTGGGAGATACAGGCATGATACCCAGATCACATTTCACAGAAATAAAAAAGGAAGAGTCTCAACCTTCCTCATACTAAGAGAAAGGCAAGTTAACATTACACTAAAAATAAAACCTCACTGAGATCCATTGATCACCTACCTGGTGCACAAAACTCCAAGACTTGGACGGTGGTTGGCTGGCAGCCGTCCTGCGTGGCCAGAGGAAGCAGGACGTGTGCCCAAGGGAAACCCAGGCCCATAATCAGTCGGGCCAGGTAAGCTGTGAGCACTCAGGGCAGAGAGACGTAAACTGTGAAAAGGATGAGGATGACTTGTTCATAATGGCATCAAGTGATGGCCAGGATTTATTAGGTAAAAAGGAGAGTAGAATGATGAATGGAATGTATGTATGTATATATATATATATGTATGTATATATCTTGATAGTAAGGAGGGAAATACAAATATGTGTGCATGCACACACGTGTTTTAGTGTGCATTGCATTTGTGCACTTGTGTGTTCATAGCTCTGTGAGTGTCCATGTGCTTGTGTGTGTACTTATTTTTGCAAAAAGAAATGGTGGTAAAATAAACTGGAAATGATTACAAATGGTAGGGTAAGTGGGATGGTGAGGCAGGATGGAGGGAAGCTCCTCCAAGCCTAACTCTCTACATAGTTTTGACCTTTGAATCATGTAAATATCTTAAATCAAAAATAAAAAGAACAGAAAATGAAAACATCAAAATTGAAAACCAGCTCACATAAACCTGTGTAAGAATGTAGTCATATAATCCTCAGAAAGAATTGTTCCAAGTGACTTCTGAACACAGTACCTTGGCTGTGACAAAGAACTGCAAAGACATCCTAACATTCACTCAGCAGTTTACTGGTCATAATAACATAGATACTGTAATTTCATAGCTTTTGTTTTTAAGCATTTTGAAACCACCTAAAAAACTGCAAGAATAAGACAAAGATGAAGAAACAGAGGTGACTGTTACTGGGTGTGGGTTTGTTTGTTTGGGGTGATGTAAATATTCTAAAATCAATTGTGATGGTTGCACAATTCTGTGAATATACTAAAAAACATTGACTTGTACACTTTAAGTAGGTAAATTGTAGGTCATGTGAATTATATCTCAATAAACCTGTAAAATAAAAAAAGTAGCACAATAAAATACTCCCATATATTCATCAGGAGTCCCAAACGGTTAGCATTCCACCACATGTGCCTTCACTTGCTCTTTCTTTCTGAGCCTTCTGAGTGTAGGGTGCAGACATGATTCCCCTTTAATACCTCACACCCCTAAAATACTTTCCTATAACCAACAGGAACACACGCCTGCGTAGCCAGAGAACCATCACCAAAATCAGGTGATTAACTCTGATCCAGCCATTAATGCACAGATCTCATCCACATGCTGTCCCTCTCAATAAAGCCCTTTACTGGTCCAGGATCAAACTGCATTTAGTCTCCTTCATTCTGGCTCTTCAGTCATTTCTTGCATCGTCTTAAGAATTTTGAAGATCACATTCCAGTTACCTTGTAGAACGTCCCTCTGTTTGGGTTTGTCTAATGTTCCCTCGTGATGAGATCTGGGTCATGTATTTTTGGCAGGAACACCACAGAAGTGAGGCTGTGTCCACCTCGATGCCTGCCACAGGGCACATGGTATTCATGTGTCCCTTTACTCATGACGTTCACCTTGATCAGCTAGTTGAAATGATGTCTCCCCTGCAAAGTTAATCAATAAGAATTGTATGCTTTTTCATTGACAAATGATAGGTTTTTTTACAGGGCAATACTTTGAGATTATATAAATATCCTGCCCTTTATATAATCTCACCCACTGATTTCACCATCCATTAATGGTCTGCCTACAACTGTTGTTACTATGATGGCTGCCTGATGACAGTTCTCTATCACTCCTCATATTTATTAAAATGTTTCCTTCTCCATTATTTTGTTTATTTATGTCATATTAACCCCCATTTTATTCAGGGGGTGGCAGTCTATTGCCAATCATTATTTATTTTGATCCCCAAACTGTCCCAGATTTGGACAGCAGGCTTCCCCGCACTTTGACATGCCCCCACCCTTCTTTGAAAATATTCTTACCTTCTGATATTAGAAGTTCTAGGCTCATCTTGTACTTTCCCTGCACCAGTCTAAACTCAGCCATTTCTTTACATCGTTCTATTTCTTCCCAGCGGAGACTATTTGGAAAACAAGATCTGGGAGGTGAGTGCGCTCACTGTCACCAGTGTCACTGCTTCCTGTCCCTCTCAGTGGACAGAACTGGGAGGCATGTTTATGTACATATATGTGCATAACTGAATACATGTACACACATATATCTACACCTATTCTATGTCTAAGTATATCAGAAACCATCGCCTCACACCAGTATCTCTAGTCACAGTCCAAGACCACATTGGGTCACTCCTGTCTTCTCTGTCTGCACATCTGTGCCTGCCTCCTGCCATGGTCCTCATTGTACTCAAAATATTTACTTATTTGCTCAATTCCATCATATATTACCAATATCCCAGTTGAGCCAGCTCATATCAACTGGCACTAGCCAGTTAGCACCAGTAGTTAGTATCATAATTTTGAAACTATGCTATCTGTTTTTTAGGATAAAAGCAAATAAGTATGAATACTATGTCATTAGCAGCCAATATTTTCTGTGTAAGTGAAAATAGTTGAAAATGTAAAAACAATGAGATTTTTTATTAAAATTTTTTTTTCTTAAGAGCTATATCAAATCTGAATTGGAAATATCATTATAAACCCATGTTCAAAAAAGTATTTCATAGCTCTGTCCACTCCTAAGGTCCAAGAAGAAATGGCGCCCAACAGCAACAAGCTCGCCTGGCACCAGATCCTGATTTCTAAATACATTCCTTCACTGAAAGGAACTCCAGACTTCCCTGGAGAAATGGTTGATTTCAGGGCCAGGACAGAGAAAGAAAAGGTAACCTGGACTATGTTACTGCCCCACAGAGCAAGAAATACTAACAGAATGATGGGTTGATGACAAAAAAATGCCTGCGTGAGGGGCTCCCCATGGCCACCTCAGAGACAATTTGAGCATCACCAATTAACAACTCTAATTGTTGAAAACATTGGATAAGTTAATTTGATTTATTTATTTGAATAAATTAATATGATTCTAGAGCATTACTCAAAGAGACAGAGAAGCTTGGTTGCCGCTAGTAAGTATTCTCTGCCATCACAGCTTATTATTAAAAAATGGTAAAGGAGATTAACTAAGCATAAATCCTACCTCCTAAAAGAATTAGCATTCATCCCCAACTAATGAGGAAGCCCTCTTTACAGAAGAATGCCAGCTAAGTAGCATAGAAGGAATTGAACAATTTTAAAAAATCACAATTCTATAATCCCTATAAAAAGGATTCAAGCAATACGATCAATGATTGCTAAAACCATAGGATGAAGTTCTTTGGGAATAGGATATTTCCATGAAGCCAAACTATTCCCAAATTTCTAACTGCAAGGGGGGCAAGATACCTTTACTGTGGAGATACCTAGAGTTCCCTCCCTAACCAAGAGCTCAAACTTGGCATCACCAGCAGCGGGCAATCTGATGCCACGCTGCAGGTGCAAGTCCTCAGCATCACCTGTGGTGCCAGCCAGCAAGTTGTTTTCTCCTTGTGATAAAATATGCAGAACACAAAATTTACCATTTTAACTACTTTAAAGTGAACTCAGTGGCATCTAATACATTCCCAGTGCCATGCAACTATCATTTCTAACTAGTTTCAGAACTTTCCATCGTCTCAGACAGAAAAAGAAGCTCAGTGCCCCGCCCCCAGCAAGCACTCTGCTTTCTGTCTCTATGGTTTTGCCTACTCTGGGTGCTGCGTATAAATGGAATCATATAATATATAGACTTTTGTGTTTGGTTTCTTTCACTTAGCATGTTTTCAAGGTTCATGTATGTTGTAGTATGTGCCAACACTTCCTTTTTATGGCCAAATAATATTCCAGTATATGGATATACCATATTTTATCTTTTCATCCACCGATGGACATTTAGATTGTTTCCACCTTTTGGCTGTGTGGATCACAATGCAATGAACATTATTTCACAAGTTTTTGTGTGAATGTATGTCTCACTTAGCTTGGGTAATGGTAATGATTCTTACTTGCTGAGAGATCACCCGACTGTTTTCCATGGTGGCCGCACTAGTTCACGTTACTGGCAGTGGGGTGCTAGGGTTCCGATTTCTCCACATCCTGGCCAACTCTTGTTGTTTGCTTTTATTTATTTATTTACTTACTTTCTTGTTTATTTATTTTTTATACCTACCCAGCTGGGTGGGAAGTAGTACTGCATTTCCCTAGTGGGTAATGAAATTGAACATCTTTTCGTGTGCTGTGTGGGTATCTTTTTTTGAGACAAGTATATTCCAGTGCTTTCTGTTTCTTTTTAATTCCATATTCAGAATACAAGTTCTTTATCATTTACATGGCTTACAAATACTCCCATTCTGTGGGTTGCTTCTTAATTGCCAATAAGTTTTAACCTGATTCTAATCAAGCCTTTGGATATGACTCCTAGTATCCATCTATAAGCGATACATGGATAAAGGAACCACCTAAATAGCACTTCAAGGAGACCATCAGACCGATCCAAGATATGGAACGCTCTACAAGACAGCTGAGCTGCACTGCTCAAAAAGCCACTGGTATGGGAAGAAGGTGGGTGTGGAGTGAAGAACTTCTGGAATAGAAGAATGAAGACAACTAATGCTGTATGTGAACCTGGGTCAGATCCCAGTTCGAACAAATTGAACAAATTTGGGGGATTAATGGGGAAATGTGATGCAAAAGAATGTAGTAAGATCCCTTAGACTGACAATGGACTCAAGTTGTGTATATAAAATCTCTTCATTCCAGGAGATGCCTGCTGACGTGCATGTGGACACAGCTTCGTGATGCTCAGCACCCACTCCCATATTGCTCAGAAGAAACGTAAAGCCCACTCAGATATACCCCTATTTCATCGGCTAGGCAAATTTCACAAAAGTAACAGTTATTGAATTCAGATTGGGGGTGGGGGTAGAAAGGATCATTATACTGTTTTTTAACTATAAGATCTGACTTCAGGCCACCCAGGGGACCCTCACCCATCCTGCCCCAGCCTCTGGCTGCCTTGCTGGCTCCTGAGCAGCGGAGGCCGGGCCCCTCTCAGAGCCTTTGTACTTGCTTATTCCCTCCACTTGCTGCACACTCTTCCCGCAAAGATCTCAGGCCTTATTCCTCCAGCTCGTGCAGGTACTTATGCAATCTCCCATCTTGGCGAACTCTTCCCTGATCAGCCGATGTACAGCTGCGCCACCGCACTGCCTCCCGTGCTTCCCGGCCTCTTCCTCTCCAGCATCAGGGCCATCCCAGCAGAGGCCACTGGGAACTGTTGGGTGGTTTGGGCCCAAGGAAGAAAGGCACTGCTCTGGCTTGGATGCTGCCGAGAGGTAGGCGTGCTCCTGCAGAGATCCAACAGTTCTTCTCTAGGAGACGACAGGAGCCAAAGGAGGCTGGAGCTGCAATGGGTGCAGAAGGGACAGTGGCTCTGTGAGCCGGGACGGCGCATGCTGGGTATTGCTGCGGTTTCCACAGTCCGGGTTTCCTTTGTGTCTCCACACAGTCCTCTTCATCAGGACCACATTCGCAGAAGAACGCAGGCTTCGCATTGACAGCCCAGGCTTTGGGGGCTACTTCCCCCTCCCTGGGGTGCTCACCCTACTGACTTGTTCTGAATCACCTGCCTTCCTTAGCAGGACGCCAGCTCCAGAGAGTGGGTGTTTCTGTTGTGTGTCCGTGATGTATCTGCTGCTGTCAGAGCAGGCTCGGCACAGAATAGGTGGTCAAATGCGATCCATGAAGAATGAATACAGCTTCTGGAGGCTTCCTTGAGCTTTCCCAAGGCTGCTCCTGCTGCTCACCTGACTTTAGGGCCTGGGGGTCTCTGTTCTGCAGACTCTGCCCCAGGGGAGGTGCCCTCAGGTGGGGCCCCTTTCTCCAGGGAGCACTCAGACCTAGAGGGTGTGGGATGTGGTCCCACACGCTTGGCTGTCCCGGAGCTGCCTGCCAGTAGCTGGGCCTTTAGTGTCAGCATGGGGAGATGTCTGGGTCTGAGGAGTCTCTCGCCTAAGCCCCACAGCCCCAGAGGACCCCGGGGGCCCATCATACTCAAATTGGCACTGGGGGATCTGAAGACCTGAGTGTGTTATCTAATCTGTGAGGACAGGTGCTCTCTCTCCTTCTCTACTAGCAGGCAGGTGCTGGGCAGGTGTTTCTGGGGCTCTTGGCCCTGAGTTCAGTATTCACAGGCAGGGCAGGCAAGGTCACCAGGTCAGAAGATGGTCAGCACACAGCACAGGGGAGAGGCACAAAGACCACAGCCTCTCTCAACACCTACTTTTGGGGAGCCTGCTATGGGAAGCCCAGGCCATCTGGGATGCTTGGAATGGGCCAGTAAACAAAACCATCCCTGCTTCCCTAGCTGACCCCCTAGAAGATAATAAACAAAAATATTTTTTTCTGTGGAAAAAAGAAAAGGGCAGGTGGGAGATTGGATAAGAGGGTTGGGAGTGGGGGTTGCAATTCTTAATGGGGTAGTCAACATGAGCCTATTAAGATAGTGAGACTTGAGGGAGTGCCAACATTGGGAAAGGACCTCCAGGAGAGAGGTCCCAGGTGGATTGAGGAGAACAGGGTGGGAACAGAGCTGGGTGGGCAGAAGCAGAGGTGCAGGAGGCTTTCCTTCACTGAAGACCAGAGGTCATGGCAGGTTTCAGGGGCAAGAGAGGAGGTGGTCTCTGGCCTTCACCTTGGGAAGGAAGGGATGGGGCTGCCCTTGTAAGCAGAGGGCAGGGGAAGGACAAGAGAGGGGAGGTGCAGGCTCTGTGGGAAAGACTGGTCTCCGTTCCAGACACAGTTCTTTGGATATACTGCCAGCAGGAGTTGCCAGGGTGCAGATGGAGGGCAGACAGAGATGGAGGGGGACAGAACTGGGACCAAGCCAGGACACCCTACGCTAAAAGAAACTACAGCAGCACACATCTGGGGAGTCATGAGACAAGACCATCCAGAGGAAAGGAAAGGACTTGAAGGGCACTCCTGGCTGTGCAGACCACTGGGACAAACAGTGGGAGGTGTGCCTGGGCTGGGCTTGAGGCTGGAGAAGGAGAGGCCTTGGACCACGGCCCTGGCTCACAGGAGAGGTGCTGTGGGCCCTCCCCAGGGGTGAGGAGGACCCTTATCTTCTACCATCAGGACCTCCCTAAGTTCTTCCTGGGCCCTCTCACCAGTGCACTCTTGGGCCAAGGGGAGGTCCCATCTGCAGGCCCTGCCCTGCCTAAACCTCTGGGGGTTCAAGGTCCCACTTTTGGAAGGAGGGAGCTCAGCACTGGGGGCCCATGGCCAAGTTCTATGCAGGCTGATTCTTCTGGGTCTTTGATCTCTGCCTGCTGCTTCCCCCATCCCACAGGCCACCTCTTCCCAGACCTGGCACACTGTGAGTCCCTCCAATCTTCTCCCATTCTGCATTCTGGCTGGAGACCCCCTCCTGGGAGGACTTTCCAAGAGGAGGGGCTGGCAGTCTTCTGTGGGCCCCCTCCCTTCCTCAGCCTGGGGCCTAAAGGTGGTCCCCATGGTCATCTGCCAAGCCCAGACATGGACATGGAAATCATTTCTGCTAAAGTTCTTTCTCACAGTGACAGTGGCAGCATCCACATGACCCTCAACGGCTGATTTTAGAATTCTGTGTCTAGATTTCAGATTTTACTTCTCAGGCTGCTGTTCAAGTCCACCCTCAGGGGCCAGCTGCTTCACTATGGGACAGGAATCAATACACGAAGCTGATTTTCAAGGTACTACAGCTACACAAAGAAAATAATGTGAAAACTTTAGTGATGACTGGTGAGATATGAATGATTTTTACTCTTCTCCAGAGTCTGGGACTTCCTCAAAAGGCCTCAAAGAAGCATGTATTATTTTTATGAACAGAAAGAGTGGGTTTTTAGGAAGCCCTTGAGGACACGACACTAACCAGTCCCCTCTGAAGCTGGAGGTGAGGACCCTGTCAGGCCTCAACCTTGGAATGGGAAGAACAACTCAATGGCATGCAAGCTCTCAGGGTTAAATGCTTAAAGGGCTATCTTTGGAGGTGAAAAGGGAAATTTTGTTTCTTAACCTGTACTTTTGCCAAGACTGCTTTACAATTAATGAATTTAATTTTTTATTTAATATTTTAATTATTAAATACATGCATATAACATGTTAAAGAAGATGTACAAAGAAAAGCCTAAACATGTAGAGACCATGTGTGCATAAAAAAACAAATTGCAGAAATATGCCATGTCCATTTGACCAGAGAAAATGAACAATAGCTGCCGATCATCATGTAGGGAATGTTCAGCCTCGACAGCAAACAGAAACTGCAGCACCGCACACATCTCCATGCACGCTAGTCCTCAGCACAGGGCGCATGCTGTGAACACAGGCTCAGGCCAGGGGCAGAGCTGTTGACTGATGTGCTGCCTCTTGGCAGAAGGAGCACCCTTGGGTTTCTCTGAGGTGGCCTGGGACGAGGCTGTGGGGGTGACAGGAGGAGCAGCAAGGGAAGCTCTGTGGCTTCCTCACCAGACCCAGGCTTGGCCTCTGGGGTGGGTCTGCAAGCCCACTCTGCCAGGAGGCCGGAACTCCCAGCTCGGCTACAAAGGCAGGGCAGGGCCTGAGGCAGTCCATAGCTCAGCTCCCACCTCAAGTAAGGGTTTTAGCAACAGTACTCAGCATGGGAGCTCAGAAGCAACGAAACAGAATAGCCCTTGTCAGTTAGGGATACTCAGTAGGTACCAGTTTGATGTGGTTCTATTTAGCCCTTTCTTCTATTTGAAAAATATTATCATATGGTATGTCCTGGTCGTTTCGTTTCTTATTAAATAACCATATATTTCAAAAAAGATGTACTTAGGAAATATTTGTTAGATTTTTTAAAAACCAAACTGTAGTTTAGCTAAAAAATACATGCATAAAAACACACCCTTTGCAAGCATACTAACCTAAAAGAATATATTAAACAAATTAGAAAGTTGTCTTATGAGGTGAAGGGAAGGAAACGAGCTAAGAGGATAAAGAGATGCCTAGAGCAGGAAGGGGTCTTGCACAGGCTGTGAGAAGTAGCAAGGCAGACTGCATGTTCGTGGCCCCAGGCTTCTGTGAAGAGTCCACCCTCCTCCAAGCCTGGAGGCCCAGCTTAGACAGCCCCCCTCAGCTGCTGGGGACTTTGCATGGGGTGGTGGAGAACCTCAGACAGAACCTCATCCAGGGGATGCTGTGCAGAGGTAGGAGAGGGTCTGAAGGCAAGGTTATCACTCACCCTGTTACACCTGTGACACCTCTATGGGCCTCAGTTTTCTCCCCTGTAAACTGGAGTTCATGAGGTAGAATTGCAGAAGCTTAAGAAACAAAGTGCTTCTCTGAGGGCCTGAGGTGTTGTTCTAGGATATTTTTCTATCGCAAGGACAGGGAGGTCAGGGAAAATCACCACAGAGGCCAATCTCTGGGCTGACACTTGGACCTTCTGCCCAGGCCTGGGCCCCTATCTCATGGGAACCTGGGGGAGAGGCTGGAGTGATAGCCCCTCACTGCCCCCCACCCCCAGTCCTTACTGCCCTGACTGCCCAGTGTCACTGGATATGATAAGACACCCTCCCTCACCCTCTCCCCTCTCGAGACCAATGGCCAGAGTCTGGCCCCACCTTGGCTCCGTGTATATAACGGGATCCTGGGGGCTGAGCACCACAGATTCCAGTCCTGAGCACTCTCAGCCCCAGCTCAGCAGCTGCCATGTCTCTGACCAAGGGTGAGAGGACCACCATAGTGTCCATGTGGGGCAAGATCTCCACAAAGGCAGATGCCATCGGCACCGAGGCCCTGGAGAGGTGAGTACCACACGGGTTGTGCCAGGGCCGGGTAGGTGCAGTGTGGGGTTAGTGAGGTCAGGGACCAGTGAGGAGGGGTCAGCAGGGAAGGGACAGCGAGGACGGGTCATCAAGGAAGGGCCAGTGAGGAGGGGTCAGCGAGTTGAGGGGTTTTCTGAAGAGAAGGTCGGTGAGTTCAGGAAGTTGAATCGCGACATCTGAGGGTCCTGTGCTGGCGAGGAGGCCCAAGTAGGGGAAAGTGAAGATTCTCTCACTCATGGGGAAGGACACGTTTCTTCAGGGCCTGAGGTGGCTTATGAGGCAGTCAGAGGGCTACAAGGGACTAATATCAGGGCCCCTGACCCTGGGGGGAAGGTGGCCAGAGGTTCCCTGGGACCTTCCTTGGGCTGCTGCTGGAGAGAGCATTATTTCTGGCAGAAGGTGCAGCAGGAGGCGGGGCCAAGCGCTGGGAGAGAGGTGAAGGGATGAAGGCCGTGGCTGTGGGCTTTGGAGTGTAGGCTGTGCCGACCGAGTTGGAAACAAGGATATCAGCCAGAAGCACAGGCCTGGAATAGGCTGGAGGAGGACGGGGTTGGGGTGGGGGGCAAGGCCGGGTGGTGGGCGGGGTGGAGCAGAGGAGAGGAGGGCCTCAGGGCGAAGAGGTGGAGCTTGGGGGGCGCGCGCTGGGAGTCAAGAGGCAACAAGAAGGAGTTGGGCCTGCGGCGAGGTTGCATTTGAGTCCTTGAGCTCGGAGAAGGGCTTGCGGGCCGCCAGGAGGTGGACGAGAACTCGCCCCCTCCGGAGCTCTTACATCCCGGCCGCACAGGCTCTTCGCCAGCTACCCGCAGACCAAGACCTACTTTCCGCACTTCGACTTGCACGCGGGCTCGGCGCACCTGCGCGCGCACGGCTCCAAGGTGGTGGCCGCCTTGGGCGACGCGGTCAAGAACATCGACAATGTGGCGGGCGCGCTAGCCAAGCTCAGCGAGCTGCACGCCTACATCCTGCGCGTGGACCCGGTCAACTTCAAGGTGCGCAGGCCCGGGCCGGGGGCGGGGCGGGGAGGGGCGCGGTCTCCGCTCCCTGCGCCCCCGCCCGCCTGAGCACTGCCGCCCTCCCCCAGCTGCTGTCCCACTGTGTGCTGGTCACCGTGGCCTCGCACTTCCCGGCCGACTTCACCGCCGACGCCCACGCCGCCTGGGACAAGTTCCTGTCCCTCGTGTCCAGTGTCCTGACCGAGAAGTACCGCTGACCCCCGAGGACAGGCTGCGACCCTTCTACTTTCCCGAACCCTCCCACAATTCCTTCTGGGACTTCCCAATAAATGGATGAGAATGGAGTGAGCTGGGTCCGGCGTCCTCAGTATTGGGGGGTATGGAGGGGAGAGAGGGAGGAGGGAATGGGGACTTCGCATTCGAAACGCGGTAGACCCCGGTGTCACCTCCGGCCTGAAAGCCACTCTAAGGGTGCTTTGGCGAGACCCTTGCGCTTGCGGACCCCACAGTCGCAGTCCAGAGGTAGCAGAGCAGCCCCAAACCGTTTTCTCTGGTCAGATGCTCGTCTGCGCTCCCCGGTCCCTTCCCAAATCGCCCAAGGATTTTCGTTTCACTCAACGTGTTGGGTATGTGTCGGGACTCAGGGGACTTTTCCTCAAAACCTGATGTCATAGTTTCTGCGCTGCGGGAACCCGTAATGCGGTTCCCCATCCTGGCCCTCCGGCAAAAGGGGGCTCCCTGTCCTGCGCTCTTTCTCCCAGTCCCTCCATTGCCTCCCTCCTGGTGGAGCAGGAACTTTGCCCTCGGGAGAGTAATTACAGATCCTCCTAAAGTCTGCAGCCAAGGCACCCGCGCACAGCAGCGCCAGTCAGCGCCAGTCACCGACCCGGGCTGGCGACGTTTCCCCGTGCGGGCAGAGGGTCTCCGCGTTCCCGCCGCGCTCGGGCAGATAAGGGCGGGCGGGGCGCCCTCGGAGGTGGGGGCTGTTATAAGGAGGCCGGGGCGGTGCGCGCGGCCCCCAGAGCACGCCACGCCAGAACCATGCTCAGCGCCCAAGAGCGCGACCAAATACTGCGGGTCTGGGATCTGATCGCCGGCCACGAGGCGCCCTTCGGGGCGGAGCTGCTGCTCAGGTGGGCTGGGGCGGGATCTTCAGGATCGCAGGGAGGCGGAGACAGGGGTGTTGCGCCTGAATCCGCGGGGGGCGGGACAAAAGGGGGCTTCCGTGGGTAGGGGCGGTGCAGGCGCTGGAGGGACCCCACGCGGCCGCCTTCCCCACTCCCACCGGCTCTCGCAGGCTCTTCACGGTCTACCCCAGCACCAAGATCTACTTCAAGCACCTGGGCGCCTGCCCTGATGAAGTGCAGCTGCTGAACCACGGACAACGCTTGCTCTCGGCGGTAGGCGTGGCCGTGCAGCATATGGACAACCTGCGCGCGGTTCTGAGCCCTCTCGCTGACCTGCACGCGCACATACTGCGCGTGGACCCCGCCAACTTCCCGGTGAGCCGACCCGCCAGGCTGCAACTGGATTTGCGCGCAGCCGAGGGTGGGGGTTCTGGAAGGACTGACGGGCAGACCCCTCACCAGCTCCCTCGCCCGCAGCTGCTGATCCAGTGTTTCCAGGTGGTGCTGGCCTCCCACCTGCAGGGCGAGTTCACCGTTGAGATGCAGGCTGCGTGGGACAAGTTCCTGACGGGCGTGGCCGTGGTGCTGACGGAGAAGCACCGCTGAGTCCCGCGCCCCAACTGGCCTGGGTGTGTGCATGTCAATAAACAGCCCTCGAACGGCGCGACCCTGCGTGTGCGTGATCTTTGGGGAGCGTGAGGGCTGAAGTCACTGGCTGAGCAGAGAAGCTCCGGGTCCCACAGGGAGTCTCCTAGAATCTTAGGACTCAGAGAAGGGAACAAGAGCCGGGGACGGGACCCTGAGAGCGCTCCAAACTCTGAATGAAGACGGCTCTTGAAATGACAACCCCGGGTCTGGGCAGGGCGTGAACACCAAAGGCCTGAAAAAAAAAAACCAGTTGTCCTCCTGTGGCGGGGGGATGTGATGGGGTATAAGGGGCGCTCGGGTAGGGGGAGAGTCTTCATCTTCAGCCGCGCGCTGCCAGGAGGTTCGCAAAGCGCATCCACGATCACTACTCCTTCGATCATTTCCTCTCCATCCCCACCTAGCGCCGGGAGCTGCAAGCGTGAATCTTCGCCTCTGTTGAAGGCAGATGAGGGCACCGAGGCCCAGGGACCAAGATCCTGGCCTGAGTTTGGGGACCGGGATTACACGGACCCTCATTTTTTTTCCTTTCCCGCTTCGGAGTCCGTCCCAGGTCCTTAGTCTGAAGCAAACCTTGCCCTAGGCCAAGCCAACCCCTTCCCCAGACTCTCCAGGGGTGGGGAATGGGGTGGAAAGGAACTCCTTGACGACCGCAACCTGGCTCCAACCGGTTCACACCCACAAGCTCTAAGATACTGCGCATAGCCCTGAGTAATCTGAGCCTAACGTATCCCACGAGGAAACTCCGACCTCGCTGGGTCTTTTAAACAATTCATGAGATCATAATGCAAGGTCGGTGTTTGACAGGCCCAGGGCCACCCAATACCCAGCCCCAACCGCTGTGTCCCAGTCTCAGCGGGTGCCCCGGCCAAGGCGCGCCTCCCACTGCACCGCCACAGTCGACCTTTCTCCTCTGCGGCCCCGGGCTGGAATCTTAGCGCCCCATCCAGAAAATGAACAGGGGCTAGGGACCAGGACCCTAGGATCTCTCCAAACTGGAGGAGGACGGTTCCCGGGGTAACAGTCACGGGTCTGTGATCAGAGCGCTGAGTCCAGCCGGGAGGCCTGCGCCCAGATCTGCAGGGAATGCTGTTGGCTAAGCCCTGACAAGGAACCCCGCGCTACTCGGGACGCCTGTCCACCACGGGGTTAGGTGGGCTTGGAGCACTTCGCCTCACGTTTTCTCCTGCACCCTCATTGTTTACGCAGCAAATTTAACAGCTCTTGGTCTAGGGTAAAGTCTGTTGAAAAAGAATCATTTTTTTACTTCGAAAAATACTGTGCCCCCCTCCTCGACCTGCATGCAAATGGACATCTCGAAGCTACCCTCGGCCCGGAACCAAACGCGGTCGCGCGAGGGGTTTCGGTGACTCCAGAACCTGTGTGGGCTCCCCGAAGCCTCAGGAAAGGGTGCGGGGGGAGCTGAATCTCTGCCAGCGCGGGGCACAGAGAGTGCCGGTCGCCTTGGGCGCACGCACTCCCCGCCCCCACTAGCTCCTGGCACCGCGCCCGCCAATCGGTGCTGCCCGGGCGGGCGTGCCCCTCGCGCCCGGCACATAAAAGTCCGCGCTCTCCACAAAGGCCCACTTCTGGTCCCAACACAGACCCAGAAAGATCCCGCCATGGTGCTGTCTGCCGAAGACAAGAGCAACATCAAGGCCGCCTGGGGTAAGGTTGGCAGCCATGCCGGCGACTATGGCGCAGAGGCCCTGGAGAGGTGAGGCCCCTCCTTTCTCCCCACAGTCCCTGGCGTCCTTGTCCTGGACCATCCCCACCTAACCCGACTCACCGCCGCCCTCTCCCCGCAGGACCTTCCTGTCCTTCCCCACCACCAAGACCTACTTCCCCCACTTCGACCTGAGCCACGGCTCCGCCCAGGTGAAGGCCCACGGCAAGAAAGTGGGCGAGGCGCTGAATAACGCCGTGGCCCACCTGGACGACCTGCCGGGCGCCCTGTCGGCCTTGAGCGACCTGCACGCGTTCAAGCTGCGTGTGGACCCCGTCAACTTCAAGGTCAGCTCGCGGGCTTGGCCGGGACAGACCTGGGATGGAGGGCGGCACTCCTGGCAGGGTCGAGAGTCCCAAGGGCTCCAGAAGGTGGATCGCCCGTGGCTGTGCCCGATGCCCCCTGATACCCGGTCTCTCCACAGCTCCTGAGCCACTGCCTGCTGGTGACTCTGGCCAGCCACCACCCCGCGGACTTCACCCCTGCCGTCCACGCCTCGCTGGACAAGTTCTTGACCTCCGTGAGCACCGTGCTGACCTCCAAATACCGTTAAGCTGGAGCCGCGGCGCCCCTGCCCCTGCGCGGGCCCTCTTGCGCTCAGCGCGCCCTTACTTCCTGACCTTTGAATAAAGTCTGAGCGGCTGCAGTCTGTGTGCACTTCGGTCCTCTGTGCGCCACCGTGCCACGAGCGGGGTGGTTTTCCTCGCCTCCAACCGAGGACCTTCTAGCAGGGAGGAATGGTGGGTGGGTGTGGGTTAAGGCTGATGGTGTACCTGCTTCCTGTCCTGGAGTTCCCCCTAGGGGTGAGAGGTGCAGAGTCCTTCAGATCTAAACCCTCTTTTGAAGTCTTTCTGATTCCGGGTAAACATACAATCTAAATCAAAGCAAAACCACAAAAATAGGCTGCTCCTGGTACAAATATGGCTACTGGACATTTTCTATGAGATTCCCACCTCCTCACCAGAGAGATGGTGGGTTGGAACGCGGGGTCGCAGCCCCACACACCTTTCCTAGGTCCCATAACCCTCCGCGGGCAGGGGTTTGGGGAAGTCGGCCGCGGGGTGCGCTGGCAGAAGCAATTTTGTGGGGGGACTGGCTCCTTGATCCCGCAGTTGGAATGGTCTGTCAGTAGTTCGCCATGTGCCCTGCCCTGCCATCCTCAGCTCACCGCCTCCATTCTCTAGCTTGAGGCCTGCCAGGTCTCCCCAGAGCATGGTGCTCAAATGCTGGGTACCACGGAGGCATCTCGCAAGCCCACCGGGCTCCACATCTGCCTTGGGGACTTCACCAGCGCCTCCAGGCCGGCCAACACAGGGAAACCTTCAGCACTGGTTGGAAATTTGAGAAGGTGGCCAGCCTCAATGGGGCTCACCACTTTCCTTCTGGATATTTTGCCTCTGAACAGCTAGGGAGGGAGGTGCTTCCCATCTCCACCATGCAGGATTCCTCAGCCTCACAGCACAACTCATTTTTATTTAAAGTAGAAAAACAGTTAAGAAATAAACTAAAATCCATCCATACTTTAACACAAACGTGCACACCTTTTTTTTTCAAAGCAGGGTGGGAGAGTGGCTCTGTCCTATCTCCCCACTCTGCAGAATAGCAGAAGTTCACACTTGAGGTGGGTCTATCGGCTCCAATCCTATGCTGAGGGGGACAGAGCTACACCTGCAACTACACTTTTGTGGGCAAATATATCATCACACCACAGATATATTTCTGCAGCCTGCTGTTCTCATTGAACCATGTCTCCTTTAAATCTCCCCAAGCCAGTTTATTTAGCTGTTTCATTTCATAGATTTATGGCAATTCCTATAATTCTGTTAGTTTACTATTAATATCCTCTGTCAACTGTTCCAATAAGTTATTTGTCTTTTCCTTCCTTATATAGGTGAGAGCTCTTCCCATATTAAGAATGTAAGTCATTGGCTGAGATATGTTCCCAAAGTCTTGCCTAAAAAGTACTTGAGGAGAGGGGGAGAGAAGGAATAGAATAAGAGGCAGGAGAGAGTCGTCCCAGACCTAGGGGGTGCATCTTTGGTGCCTCTAAGTCCCCAGTGTCTTATCTTTTTCCTTCAGAGCCAGGGTTGGGCCTCAGGCTGTGGACAGAATCAGAAAATGGGTGGAGGGTAGGAGGGAAAATGGAAGAGCTGGGTGAGGATCCAGTGGGGACCAAATGAGAGGAGCACACCAGGTGGGATGTGTGGCCGAGTGGGAGCATCGCTGAGGCTTGCTGGAGCTGCCTTCTCCTCTGTCAAAACCAGTTCGACCATCATTTCCTCCTGGATATACAGGGCAAGTCCTGAGTAAGGGTTTTACGAGAGGGATGAGGGGCAGAGGGGTGGAATGAAGGCTACTCACCAACCCACTCCCCAAAGCAAAGCCTTCCTCCAGGCACCCAGTAGAGCACATATCAATGCCTTCTCACTCTCTTTTCTCTCCATTGAGTTCCAATGTTTTACCCTCTCCCACCAACTAGCCCAAGGGACCACCACTTGTCACCAGTAAGGGGACGGCCCCAACTGGAATTCCTGCCCCCTCTTGCTCCTTCAGCGGAAGTCCCTCCCTTCCCCAATCCTGCAGGGTCTGGCCAGCCTCATCAACCCCACATCTCCCACCCCCATTCTGCAGCCACAGAGCCCTTCTCCCCACTGCCCCCTCTAAGTGGAGACACCCCCTACACCCTACTCTGCCTAACAATTACTAATCCTCCTGTTTCACTTCCTGCAGGAAGACCACAATGATCCTCACACTAGCCATGATACCCTTGAATGCCTCATCCTCTCCCTCCTTGACGATAATTTGATGATTGTTTCATTTATCAATTCCACCACTAATTACCTAGCAAGTGTTGTGTCAGGCACAACTGTGCCACTAGGGTGTCACTGTGAACTGTGACTGCTTGGCCAGTGGGGGAGAGGCAGCCACTCACACATTCACTCAGGGGTCCCAAGCAGGAGAAGCCCACCTTTGTGAGTCTGTGACTGGGGGCTGCAGCAGCTCTCACGTTCACAGAAGGAGCCTGAGCCAGAAGCCCCCACCCCAGGCCTGCAAATCCTGCCCCTCGGTATTTGTTTCTCCTGCAACTGGCACTGGAGGGCACTCAAGATTATTTGTAGAAAGAAAGAGGGCTAAAGGGAATCAGGAGGGATTCCGGGCAGGAATTCCTAAGTTCATGTGAGCGAGGGCCTCCTGTGTGCACCTCTCTCTGTCCTGTACTACGAAAAGGCCTTTCCTCCTTCCGGGGCTCAATCACACATTCATTCACGGATACTGCTCAAATTAATACATTTCCCGGGTGTGCCAAACTTAGGTGCACTCCCTGCCTGTCCTGAGGAGAGCATAGCCTGGGGCTGGAACGCTCAGCGACCTGAAGGTGTCACTGAGCTCAAGTGGTGGGCCTACATCGACCCACCTCAACCAACCCGCCCCAAACTGCTTCAAGGGCTGTGCGTGCAGCTGGCTTGAAGCAAATGATGCGAGGAGACATAAACAGGCCCCGACACAAGGCCCCCCTGCGCCCCCTGCCGTCCCGGCTGAGCCGCGTCACCCGCACCGCGCCCGCCAACCAGCACTGCCCGGACGGGCGTGCCCCTCGCGACCGGCACATAAAAGTCCGCGCTCTCCACGAAGGCCTACTTCTGGCCCCAACACAGACCCAGAAAGATCTCGCCATGGTGCTGTCTGCCGAAGACAAGAGCAACATCAAGGCCGCCTGGGGTAAGGTTGGCAGCCATGCCGGCGACTATGGCGCAGAGGCCCTGGAGAGGTGAGGCCCCTCCTTTCTCCCCACAGTCCCTGGCGTCCTTGTCCTGGACCATCCCCACCTAACCCGACTCACCGCCGCCCTCTCCCCGCAGGACCTTCCTGTCCTTCCCCACCACCAAGACCTACTTCCCCCACTTCGACCTGAGCCACGGCTCCGCCCAGGTGAAGGCCCACGGCAAGAAAGTGGGCGAGGCGCTGAATAACGCCGTGGCCCACCTGGACGACCTGCCGGGCGCCCTGTCGGCCTTGAGCGACCTGCACGCGTTCAAGCTGCGTGTGGACCCCGTCAACTTCAAGGTCAGCTCGCGGGCTTGGCCGGGACAGACCTGGGATGGAAGGCGGCACTCCTGGCAGGGTCGAGAGTCCCAAGGGCTCCAGAAGGTGGATCGCCCGTGGCTGTGCCCGATGCCCCCTGATACCCGGTCTCTCCACAGCTCCTGAGCCACTGCCTGCTGGTGACTCTGGCCAGCCACCACCCCGCGGACTTCACCCCTGCCGTCCACGCCTCGCTGGACAAGTTCTTGTCCTCCGTGAGCACCGTGCTGACCTCCAAATACCGTTAAGCTGGAGCTGTGGCGCCCCTGCCCCTGCCCGGGCCCCTCTTGCGCTCAGCGTGCCCGCACTTTCTGACCTCTGAATAAAGTCTGAGCAGCTGCAGCCCGTGTGGGCCTGAGTCCTCTGTGCGCCACCGTGCCACGAGCGGGGTGGTTTTCCTCGTCTCCTACTCAGGACTGAAAATCTATCCACAGAGGGTGAAAGAGAGGGAAGGGGTGAAGGAGGGGAGTGGAGCCAGTGAAGCCAGTGCGTTGCCTCAGTGTTTGCCTGAGCACATTCAGGCCTCCTTGCATGTCATTCCAGAACCTTGCAGATTCAACAAAGCCTTGCTCAAATAATGCATTCGTGTTCCATCTTTACATTGTATAGCACAGGCACACCATTGCTGCTGAGCTGGCAGGCCTCCAGGCTAGGACCTGGGAGCACTCCCAGCGTTCCTGGCAGAGCTGGGATGTTGGGAGGACATGGAGGTCATCCTCCTCCAAAGTCACACTAAATGTCCCTCTCCATCAGGTGCCTCCCAAACACAGTCTAGCTGAAAGTGGGGATGAGCGGTGCAGTTGCAGATGACAGGCAATTTCCTGAGGAGCGCTTATTACCAGATGCCACCCTCAGGATGGAACTTCTTGCCGTGGATGGAGCCAGGGCTTAAGTCCAAGGGGGGGAGGTAGGTCTTGGAGGAGGGGACGGACAGGAAGGTCCTGCACAGGCAGGAGGCAGTGAGATAGGTTAGATGGGACTATCCAGGACAAGGATGCCAGGGGCCATCGAGACACCGTTGTCTTCAGGCCATCGCGGATCTGGAAACCCAGTTTTTGGGCCCAGGTCAGTGTTCACTGCCTGCCGGGAGGCTGGCACCCCTGAGGCCCACTGACTCCGCCCAGTGGTGCAGTAAATAGGAAAGCCAGGGCCAGGGAGCCCGCACCCCGAGGTGCTGCCTCCCCGGGGAGCAGGCCCCTAGTGCCTGCGGCTCCAGAGTGCCACCTTGAGGTGTCCAGTCCCAGCAGCTGTCCAGCCTGACTCCCCAGTTGAGAGCAGTGCCTTTTTTTTCCCTGGGCCCAAGAGTTGTCCTTTGAAAATCTGATGGCATGTCACCTGCTCCATTTGGTGATGCTTTTAGAAGACATGGGGGCTCTCAGTAAGAGGCAGTCTTCCTTATTTTATTATTAGGACAAATGATGGGCTAAAAATAGAAACAAGCCATGTACCCACCAACAATGAATGGATAAATTCTGGTCTACCCATAGGATGGGATGTTATTTGGACATTAAGAGCAATGAAGTACTGATACAGGCTACAAGGTGGATACACCTTGAAAATGTGCTAAGTGAAAGAAAGCAGACACCATATATTGTATGATTTTATTTATATGAAATGTCCAGAACAAGCAAATCCACAGAAACACCAGATTGGTGGTTGCCAGGGCCTGGACAGGGGTTATGGAGAGACTACTAATAGGTAGTTTCTATTTGGAACGAGGAAGAAGTTCTGGAGCCAGATAGTGGTGATGGTTGCAAGACAATGCCTGTGTAACCAAAGACACTGGATTGTACACTTTAAATTGGCTAAGATGGTAAAGTTTCTTAAATGAATTTTACCGCAATTAACAGCAGAAAAGGGCGGTGCCGGGCACTATTAAGATACAGAGACACCCAATAAACGTTCATTGTCCTAAAAGGAACATCTGCTAAGAGCCAGGCACTTGACATTTCTTATTCACTTAATTCTCAGAAACACATTGGGAGGAGGAAGAAATCGTTATCTTCGTTTTATACCATAAATGAGAAGACAGACTCAGGGAGGTGTCATAATAGACTGCGTGTGGAGAGAGGTAAGAGGCTGCCGTTCAGTACCAAACTCCGGGCTACAATTCAGTGTCACCAAGTAACGATAGTACATAATAACAGCTCCCATGCAGAGCCCACTACAGAAACAGGAGCCTCAGGGTCCAGGGCGACTGCGGCGCCCCCTGGCGGCCTCGGGACGCGTGGCCGGAAAGCACATGCGCGGCGGGCGGCGCGCGGCGCGCGGCTGCCCACCATGGCGCTGTCGGCCGCGGACCGGGCGTTGGTGCGCGCTTTCTGAAGGAAGCTGGAAGGCAACGTCAGCGTCTACGCGACCGAGGCCCTGGAGAGGTGCAGACGAGCGCCCGCCGGACCCACTTGCCTTGCCGCCCTGCGGGGAGGCGCCCCGCCTTCCGGTGCCCCTCCTCCCCAAGCCCGCAGCCCCGGCGCATCTTACCGCCTCTTCTACCCGCAGGACCTTCCTGTCCTTCCCCACCACAAAGACCTACTTCCCCCACTTGGACCTGAGGCCCGGCTCCGCCCAGGTCAAGGCCCACGGCAAGAAGGTGGGCGACGCGCTGACCCTCGCCGTGGCCCACCTGGACGACCTGCCCTGCGTCCTGGCGGCTCTGCGCGACCTGCACGCGCACATGCTGCGAGTGGACCCGGTCAACTTCCAGGTGAGCCCGGGGCCCGTCGCCGCTGGGAAGGGTGGGGACGTGGGTGAACCCGGGTGGGGACGACTCCTCTTTCCGCAGCTCCTGGGCCACTGCCTGCTGGTGACCCTTGCCCGCCACTACCCCGGAGACTTCAGCGCCGCCCTGCACGCCTCGCTGGACGGGTTTCTGAGCCACGTGACCTCGGCGCTGGCCTTCGAGGGTTGCTAAACTGGGAGTGGGTGGTCGCGGGACCCCCAGCTTTTCCCTCCCTTGGTTACAGTGTTTGAGTAAAGTCCCCGAAAGCAAGCCTCAGCCTGCGCGCGTGTTCTCTGTGGGGTGCGCGCCCAGGCTCAGCCTGGTGGGGAAGGTGACTGCGGGCGCCAGGATCCTCTCTGATCGAGGGAGGCCAGACCTCCTCGCCCAATCCCTGGCCCACGCAGACCACCGTGAGGCCCAGGCCGCGCGGGCCCTGGGCTAACCTTAGGGAAGGCGCCCCTCCTGTGGGTGTGAAAGCTTCGCCTGACACTCTAACCTGAGGGAGGAGGTGGGCCCTGCCTCAGGGCCTCCTCATGCAGCATACAAGGTGGACCAGGGAGCCAGCCCAGAGCTCTGCCTACATCCCACACTTCTAAGGAGACCCATGGCATAGCTTCATTTAAAAATTTCCTCGTAAAATCAATCATGGGCGTTGCAGACCCTCCAGAGAATAACCACACCACTTACTGCACCTTCCTGTGTATCCTAGGGGGTCCAGCACATCCATCATTCCTTCAACTCCACCTTGACACATGGGGAAACTAAGAACAAGTGGAGGGCACAGGAGTCAGTCATGACACACACGGAGACATACCACACACAGACGCAGGCACGTGACAAGGCAAGGTAACATACAGCCTTTCAGGGCCTAGGCACAGAGATGTTTCTCTTAAGAAATGGTGCTCTCAAAGTGACACCAGAAAAAGTAGACACATTGGACTATACAAAAACTTGGAATGGGGAGAAAAAAAATCATAAGCAAAGCTAATAGAGGAAATGGGAGAAAAACATTTGCCATAAACATCAGGCAAAGGGTTAGGTCTGCTACACAAGATAAACCTCCAAATTATTTTTTTTTTCATACCCCCATCCACCTTTTTTTCCCAGTCAACCCAATAGCAAAATAAGCCAAAGGATAAACAGGCAATTCAGTGCACCAATGGCCAACATCTGTAATATGCAGACATACAACTTAATGAAACATCCATCACGAAAAAATATTAAAAAGGTGAGATCCAATATACTGGTGGAAGTGTGACTTAGTACATATACACTTTTGGGAGGGGAATTCAGTTGTATACAGGGGTGAGCTGGTAACTTCAATAACTGGAACCTGGGAAAAGGGGTAAGGGGGCTGATTTGTAACATCAGCCAATTTCCATGTGTCCACGTGGTTGATCTCATGCATTAATGTGCTATCACTGAACAAAAAGGAAGAGATGCACTGTGCTGCACTTCCACTGTCCATATAAAAGAGGTGTGTTGTGAACAAAGATAGCAAGAGCACATAATAAAACGTAGTCACAATTTGGAAGTAACGATTTTTCAGTATTTATTACCTTTGTTTCTGACATGACAAATTTTTTAATTGATAATTTTTATTAGAGGTTGTATTTAACAACCAGCTAGCAGAATTGCTGAACATTTAACACAAGATAATACAAGAAGGCTCCAACACACCAGTGGTTGTATCCTTTAAATCCAAAAAGGGCAAAGTCTCTTTTAAGTCTGCAACCCTGCTTCTGGGAATTTATCCTACATAAAACAGGGATGTATGTACACTGACGCTTTTTGCAGAAATGTTTATTAGAGCAGAGAATAGAAAATGAGAAGATATGGTGCGCAAGCAACACATTCATCAATGGAAGTCAAATGGAGTAGTGCTACCCAGGGATGCTGCACAGCCATGACCGTGAGGTCAGCCCTGGGCGGACACTGAACTATGCCAGGACATTCACAGGACAAAGCACACTGCAGGTCGATGAGCACAGTGTGAATCCACTTCTACATCGACATGATCAGAAGGAAACTTGAAAACAATATGCACTAAGTGTAGTGTCCAAGGCAATGCTGCACGGGCATGGGGCTAGAGGGAGACCAGGATTGTCATTGTGCCTTATGTGATCCCAAGCAAGTAGCAGCGCTTTTTCTTTTCTACAAATAATTTGCAGAACATTTTGGTGGCTGAAATTCTATTCACAAACATACAATTATTTTCTTGGGGGGATTTATATAGAAGTGGAATTTCTGGCATAAGTAGCATGGCTATATGGCTTTTTGTCTTCTGTGAGTTTCACGAGCAGGAGGCCAGCGTGTGCATCCCTCCACAGCTCCCTGCCGGGTGGTTTGTTTGACTCCTGCAAATAAGATGGTCAGTGTTGGTTCTGCCTCTACTCGTCTGTGTGAATCGCTACTAGTGTCTTTTGTCCCTTCTGCTGTGGTGTTCATCATCAGATTAACCCACAGAAGCCCTTCTTCACAGACCTGTAGGAGACTTCCAGTCCATCTGAGACCCTGAAATCACTTGCCTGTCTGTTCTGTCATTATTTACTTATTTTTCTTTCGCAGGGAGACCCTTTCTCCAGATATACCAGTCTTGGCCCTGTCCTGCTCCAAAGCTCTGCTTGCTCTGAGCTGCCATTTCCAATCTGAGAAGACAGGCTACAGTTTGATTTGTAGATAACTAAAAATGCTGGATAAACTGGCTTGAATCTTCCTAAAAGCATCAAAAAGCAAACAAGATGGTAAGTAATTTTCAGGCAAAGACCAAGAGATGTCAGAAAGGTAACCCCAGCACCTAAACTACTTGGGGCCTGAAGTTATTTGCCAAAACTCACAAACTTGACCTGGGATTTCCTTCCTCATGGGCTCATAGGTTAAAAGGGTCAGTTTAAGGTTGTGCCTAATAGGTGACTCTTCCCCATAAAGTGCAGCTCCAAAAGGCTACATCCAGTAGACAATTTTCCCCAAACACAGGGACAGGGGAAAAAAAGAAAACAAAAAAAGAAACAAAACCATCACTTTGGTGTTCAGGGAAGGGAAAGTAATTCCCTGATAAACTGAAATCACACGCTGAAACGCTGGGCATCTTGCAGCCCGAGTTCACATAATCATAGTGGTCCTCCCGTAAACCTTGAGCTGTGGATTTCATTGAAAATGATTCTGAATTCCCTCAGACCCCAAGCGCCTGGTGGAAGCCAATAAATCCTCCCTAAAGGCACTTCCCTCAGCAGTGAACCCACCCAGCAAACAAAGGGCATAAGGCACTCAGCATGGACGCCCAGCAGGCCAACCGGGCAGCTACAGACCTGGAGGCTCGGGCACTGAAGACGCCAGGTCCTTTCCATCCAAGCATGCTTACGGCGTTTAAAAAATTAAAGACAGTATCTTTGGGATCTGCAGGGAGACCCACAGGAGAAAAACTGACCAACACATGAAAAATAACATAAGAAATTAAAAATGTCATTGAGAGTAAAAATTCGAAGGACAAAGTTAACAGATAAGACCCAGTGATACAATTACTGAACCAAAAATTAGGTCAGAATAAATTACCAGACTACAGCCCCCGCACAAGCAGCTCCTTACATCTGTGGCCCTGGTGGCTCCCCTGCCTCCCCACCTGACTCTTCCAAAGAAAAGTACTTCCAGCAGAAGGAAGGGAGCTGAGGAGAAGTCTGACTTGTAATAATGGGCGATGAAGAAAGCGGTAAAAACTGCATGTAAAATAATGTCTGCGATTAAAAAAGAAAAAAACCCAGACAGACATCACACACTACACAATGATGCCTAAATCAGAAGGGACTCAACGGCAGTCAGTGCCTTGCAGTCCGGTACCACCGGGGAGGGAGATGGGCTCATTAACGTCACACTTTTCATAGGTGTGTTAGTTCCCTATTACTGGTGTAACTCAGATGACTCAGACCTACACACAACTCCCTTACAGCTCAGGAGGGAGGACTCATCAGCTCACCATGCCGACATCAACAGTCGGCAGGACTGCTTCCTCCGGAGGCTCGGCGGGCCAGTTCTCCTTGCTTCTTGAGACTCTAGAATTGCACTCCATGGTTCTTGGCACTTTTCCTCTGACTTCAAGCCAGAGGCATCTAAGCCTTCTTTGGTCAAATCCCCCACAGGGGCCGACGACATTAGGCCCACCTGCGTAATCCAGAATCCTCTCTCCATCTCTGCCTCCTTAATAACATCTCCAAGGTCCTTGTGCCATATAAGGTCACATCCACAGGTTCCAGGGACTGGGGACTGGAGATCTTTAGGGTCGTTACTCAGCTGACCTCAGTGTAAGTATGCCTGTTGTAAATTCTGTGGTAGACACAGAAATAGAAACAGAGTGTATGAGTTCCAAACTAATTGGAAAAAGGAGAATGGCTAAAATATTCTAAAACAAAATGGAGAGGAAAAGACAGAGAATGGGTGTAACAAATGGAAAGCCAGAATAACCTGGTATCAACAAAACCAAACGTGTTTACTACATTGATTCTAAGTGTCTTAACTGATCCAAATAAAGGATACAGATCAGACACACAGACTTTTAAGACAAAAAGTTAATAAATAGAGTTTTAAAAAAAGTATCATGAATAAAAATGGTGTGGACAGACTCTAAAGTGTGCCCCATGACTGGCACTCCCTGGTGTAGTGTGGTCACCTCTGAGTGTGGGTTTTGCTTTTTAATATGGTGAAATACAAGTAACAAAGTTTATCATTTTAACCACTGGGAAGTGTACGATTCAGTGACATTAGAATTGACGTTGTATAGCCATAACCACTATT
Source organism: Smutsia gigantea (assembly GCA_032199065.1). Lineage (NCBI taxonomy): Eukaryota > Metazoa > Chordata > Mammalia > Pholidota > Manidae > Smutsia > Smutsia gigantea. The sequence goes on from JAVSCE010001140.1 coordinate 81,677, forward strand.
TAGTTCAAAAACTTCTCCATTACCCCAAAAGGAAATCCTGTGCCCATCAAGTCATTTTTTAAGTACCATTATTCATCTTTTTATGGGCGATTATTTCTCTTTGACTACTGAAAATAAAGCTGTTACTAAAAAAAAAAAAAAAATGTTATCCCCATTCCTTTCCCCAAGACCCCTGAAAATCACATATCTGTATAGATTTACTCAATCTGGTGTTACATATACATGGATCCTACAATCCTATGTGGTCTTTTGTGTCTGGCTTTTTTTTACTTAGTCTGACATTTTCAATGTTCATCTATTCTGTAGCATCTATCAGAATCCCAGTCCTTTCTATGGCCAAGTAATATTCCATAGTATGACTGAAAAACCCACTGTTCTTTGTTCATTCACCTGCTCATGGATATTGGGTTGTTTCCACCTTCTTGCTATTGTGGATAATGCTGTGATCATGTGTGTACAAGTGTATGAGCTCCCATTTTCAGTTCTCTTGGCTGTTATCCAGGACTGGAGTTGCTGGGTTATATAAGAAACCTACGTTTAACCTGTTGAACTGTCCTGCTTTCCACCCTGTCCGCACCGTTTTGCAGTCCCACCAGCAGTGTGTGAGGGTCCTCCTTTCTCCACATCCTCACCAGCACTTTTTTCCTTCCCCGTCCTCCCTCTTTCCCTTTCTTTTATAAATTATGGTCATGCTAGTGGGTGCCATGACTGGCTTTTAACCTACTGAACTCAGTGAGGGGGACGGGTGTCATGTCCACGACTGACTTAATGCCTCTCTTGCTAGGAACGAGTCTCCCGGGCTGGCTTTGAAGCAGCAAGCTGCCATGTGTGGACTGCCCTGTGGTCAGGGCTCCTGCTGACCACCACCGAGATGAGGACCAGACGGGTCCTTCTCCAGGGCAGCTTCAGGGGACGTCCAGAGGAGACGCCGTGATCGCAGCCTCTGAGTACCCAGCTGAGCTGTGGCTTGACTCCCGATCTAGGAAACCATGATACTAAACACATGTTGTTTTAAGCAGTTGTTTGTAGTCAATGATTTTCACGTGTTGGGAGAGCGATGCCATCTGGGAGGAAGAGGGAATGCGATGCAGAGGAGGGGGGTTTCCCAGAAGCTGACGTTGTCCTATTTCCTGACTCAGGGGGACATACAGAGCGTGCTTCTCAGTCTAAATGGTGTTTTGTGTTCTCTTCTGTAGGGAAGGGCTGGGCCAGCTGGGGCCACCTGGCCTTGATCTCAGGGAGCTCCAGAGGCAGCCCTGGCAGCCTCCAAACGTGGCCAGGGGAAATGTAACACTGCACTCGATTACATGAAACTGTGACTAATTACACACATGGCATTATCATACTGTAAGAGTACTGCACTGCATATTTGGAAGGGGCTGAGAATGGACCTTAAAAGTTCCCATCACAAGGAAAAAAAAATGCATCTAAGTGTGGTGATCACTTCACATCACACGAGTCATGACATTGCACGCCAGAAACTAATGGAATGCTCTTCACTGATTATCTTTAAAAAAAAAGCTGCAGCGTGGGTCTGGGTGGGGGCGAGTCCCCTTTGCTGGCTCCACTGGACTGAGGAGGGTGAGATGCAGGCACACCTGACACACGCTCCTTGGCAGGGTGCCCCCGGCCCCATGGGTGCTCAGTGGGGAGGTCAGGCAGGCGGCCAGGTGACAAGCGCAAACGGAAGTGCTAGAGAGCAGTGGGTGCTCAGGACGCACGGTGACCCCCACGGATGCCAAAGGCCCTCCCTGTGTGCTCCCAGGTGCCACTGCCTCGGGCTGGCACTCCTTTAGGGATAGTCCTTGCCCTCCACAGGCTGGGGACCACAGGCACGTGCTGGCAGACCTTGTACCTGTCCTCGAGAAGCCCTCAGCTCTGTCCCCTGCAACCCAGCACCAGGGCCACATGCAGCCATGACTTCGTGGGCTGAAGGATGTCTAGTGAAACACGGTGGGGCTGTCATAGGGACCAAGCAGTGGATTTAAAGGTACACGTCGTGACAGCAACTAAGGACACGGGGACTCATCCCTTCTCTGAAGGTCCAAACAGAACAAGCATCACCTCCCGCAGGTACCCTGCCCTAAGGAGCCAGAGGGCATCTCAGTTCACATGCCCGGGGAGATGCCCCTCCATTCTGGGGAACTCTCCCTCCTGCTGCTCCCATTCTGGCTGTGTCCCTTGGACCAGCAGCACGAGCAGCCCAGGGTCCTGACACAGACTACTGGCATGGATGAACCCCGAAACCACCATGCCCAGTAAAAACTAGGTCGCTCCTGGTGCGCTTCCCCTTATGTGCTATGTGAAGCGTCCAGAAAGGGCAAATTCAGAGACAGAAAGCATTGGGGTTGTCTGGGGCTGGGAGGAACGGGGAGCACCTGCTAACGGGTAGAGGGTTTCCTTCAAGGGTAATGAAAATGTTCTGAAACTACAGAGTGGTGAACTAGAGAGCACACTGCGAGTAAACTATAAGCTGCTAACTTACACTTTCAAGTGGTCAAAATGCCTGAATAACGCTGGGCCCTTCCCCAGGAGGCCCTCCAGCTCTCAGGCCCAGCGAAATTCACCAGCTAATGAAGCCTCCCTGCTATCCCCAGGAAGGTAATCTACACGTCCACATGGCCCAGTGGGTCAGGTCTGCTGGGGGCCCTACGGCCAGTGCTCCCCATGGCTGAGCATTGCTCTGGATCCTGTGGGTTTCCATTCAGGTGGCAGGGCCAGCACGGTTCACCCAGCCCTCCCTTTCCCAGGTTCTAGCCCTGGGTATGGCCAGAGGCCCCAGTGGGAGTGAGGCGGCAGCCTCGGAAGCACACCTGCCCAGGCCACAGGGCCCACCCTGCAGGACAGCCTGAGGCCTCTGTAGATGGCAAGGAGACCCCCACTAGGTGACTACCACACCTTCCCCAGCCAGAAGCAAGGTGGGTGGTGTGGGGAGCAGTCCCTGAGGGCCGAGGCTGGGAGGGCCTAAGACACCACAGTCCTGAGGTGGACCTGAAGGGACTGGACCCATCATGAATGACCTCGGGCCCCTGGAGCATCTGCTCCTGCTGGTTTGGTCCACTCACTCTCCTCCATAAATACTCGTTCCCTGCATTTCTACGTTCTTACAGCGAGTAAGTGGGCTCATGGTGGGGCAGCCCCTCTGGCCCCAGCCCCCTTGGGGTTTTCAGGTGGCCCCCTCCAAGCACTCTGTGTCCTGTCACCTGGGACCCACCCGGGGTGGGCTGTGGCATCTGAGGGGCAAGCCCAGCCCCGTCAGTCTGGCCCCCTCTGTGCCCAGCTAGAACACAGGGCCACGGTCTGCTCAGGGGCCTGGGGAGAACAAGGCTCTCAGCCTGTGGTCAGGCCTGGGGAGTGCCAGGGGCAGGTGGGTGCCTTCACTCTGACACTGGAAGGGTGGGCAGCAGGAGCTCAGACCAACTGGTCCTGGATTGACCAGGAAGGGTCAGGGGAGAGCAGCCACAGGGAGGGAGGGACCTTTGTGGGAGGGACCCTGTGACTACTCCTCAAACCAGGGACATCTCCCCTCAGCCTTTTCCAAACATTCCCTCCATGGGCAGTCACATGGATTCATGTGCTCATGTAACGCTGCTCTAGTGGACGCTTGCAGATGGTCCAAGTGCCAACTTCTAGTGTATTTACCCCCCTAAAAAATAAAGAAAACCAATCCCTGTGGGAGATGAAGGGTGGAGGCAGGTGCTTCTGCAGCCCTGGTCCTGGCTGTGCACACCCCACACACACTCTGCCCGCCCCAGTCCAGCCCCTGCACGTCCCAGGCTGGCTGCATGGCTGATGCAGAAACTGCCGACTGCAGCCCCCACTCCTTTGCCTCTCCCATTTGAGACCACCCCAACCCACTCGCGGTTTCCCACTCACTCACTTGTACGGAAGCCTGAGAGGGGTGCGCCTCTGCCCAGCCAGCACCACACCATCTACCGAGCACAGTTTCCCCTTGCTTTTTGGCAGACTCCCACTAGGTGAGCCAAGTCTGGGCAGAGGGGCGCCTCCTGACCCTGCACTCCTTCCCCATGGAGCAAGTCGGCTGCAGAACACCTGCCCACACGTCCTCCAAGGGGTCAGAATGCCGCAGGGGAGCCCAGAGCAGGGCCAGCAGTCACGTTTCAGAGCTGGTGGACACAAGATGCAGGCCCAGTGCCCACATGATCACTGAGCCAACCAGCCTCTGCACAGAGCAGGTGGGGATGATGCAGCCATTAGAACCTCTCTCCAAAAGAAACGAACCCATACCCCCAGGAAAGTCCTCAGTTACCCCACAGGAGGGCTCACTCTGGGCTTGTGGTGTCTGCAGCGGAGACGCTGAGTGGTCACCACCACTGGCCCTCCTTGAGCGTAAGTCAAACCATGACCTGACCCAAAAGCCAGCACCCCTCCTCTGAGGCCCTCGTGGCCATCATGTGGATCTGCATGGGTTTTCCTTTGCCCTAAACAACTCAAAAGGGAGTTCACTGAGTTAGAGCACCAGGTGGAGGCCATGCAAAGAGCAGACCAGATAGACAGCCCTTCCTACAGAACGTGACAGAGCAGAGCAGCTCCGTCCTGCCTCCCACTGAGTCTGCACAGGGGCAGGGGGACAGCCGAATGGTAGGACAGCCTGGCTCCTTGAAAGGGGGTGGGGGTCAGTGCAAGTCCAACCACAGTAAGTGTGGCAGCTTCTGAGGGTGAGCAAAACCCGCTGAGGCAGCACTTACCGTCACCACCCGGGAAGGCAACAGGGAAGCCTCTAGAGCAGATGGACAGCAGAGCCCACAGCGGCAGTCAGGAGGCAGGCTGTCAGATTTATTTATTCCTATTCAGCGTAACCCCAGAACACAGAACAACTCTGTACATCTCTAGAAACGCACAGCTAGCTCCAAAACAATAGAAATTGTAAACTACAAAAGATGGGTTGTGTTCAGCAAATATAAAGGGTAACTTCAGGCTGTGTCAAACGTCTTAACCGACTATTTACAGCGCCCGGACGTGGGTTCAGATCTCGCCAGCCTCCTTCTCTTCCGACCTCCTCGAAGCCGTCTTCCCGCCGGAGCTCTCAGGTCTCCAGTCGGGGGCCCCCCGCTCGCTCCGCCCCTGCTCCCAGGACTCCTCCCTCGATGCCCGCTCTCTGGAGAACCTGGGGAACGGAACCAGAGGCTCAGCGGAGGCTGGAATCTCCCTTCTAGCTGCTCCTCACACACCAGCAACTTGGACCCTCAATTCTGGATCAGGGAAGGCCAAGACCCACCACACCTGGGAGGCCCCCTGGAGCCCAGAGGGTATGCAGACCTGCCATCTCATGCCCAACCCACAGCACAGGGACAGTTGGGCAGCCACTAAAAATTGACGTTTGGTAAGATTTCTAGTAACAAAGAGAGCTCCTCTACAATGTGAAGCAGCAGAGTAAACTACTACAGAAGCACACCTGTGGAGTATGACCCATTCTGTAAAACAATGGGGTGAAGCCCAGCACACAAAAGCACTATCCGTCTGAGTGTGATCATGGACACTGCTTGTTTTTCCTTAAAAAAAAAAAACCAGCGCCTGGTCAGGACACAAAGCTCAAGGGCTGTTTGCCAAAATGACACTGAGTGTGCAGCCCGAGGGTGGCAGGTCCCCCTGATGGAGCACGTGCCCACCTCCAAGGCCCCTCAACTGCCCAAGCCCTGAGTCCCTCTGCGGATGCCCAGCAAAACTCCTGAGCACAAGCCCCAGACACAAGTGGGACGGCCACGGCCCCGCTGACAAACCCCCAGCAGACTCTGGGAACACAAAGAGAAGGGGCTCACTCCTGGTTGCAGCTACTGAAGGAGTCATAGTAGTTACTTGTATTTTGCACTCCGGTCCCGGGACGCCCGGCGGTGGCCCCGGCTGTGGCTCCGTGAGCGGCTGCGGTGGCGCCGGTGTCTGTCTCGGGACCGAGACCGGGACAACTTCCGTCGCTCTCTGGAGGTAGACCTCGACCGCCTCCGACGCCGATCCCGGGAGCGAGACCTGGGCAGACAAGCAGGAGGCTCTGAGACCGCGGAGGCCCCGCCCCACTGCCCCACTGGGTAGGTCCTGCCATTACCCCCCATCTGTAACAGCCCCATCAGTTAGTCTCTGGGCTGGAAGAACTATGGTCAGACTCTTCCCACCAGAGTGCACCACACCAGGAGATCTGCCGCCCCCAGCAGTACCTCCGACCTTTCCTCAGGGACGGTTGGCCCCTCCACTGTGCTGTCCCAACCATGGGGCCTGAGTCTGGCCCTTCTGGCCCTTCACCAGCCAACCCTACCCACCAGGTGATGGTCGTGAAGCTATAAAGGTAAGGTGCTAAGGAAAGCGCCTGGGAAAAGGCCAACTGAGTACTTCTGTGGGTCTGCAAACCTACCTCCTGCGATCTCTGGTTCTTGATCCAGACCTAAAATGGAAAAAAAAAAAGATGAGCAAATTCCCCAATACAGCTCCACCCCTCCCACCTGAGGGGAGGGGCCCAAGTCCAGGAGGGGGAAGGTCAACTTCCCACAGAGACCTGCTGTTTCCTAGCAGGGGATGAGGCCCCAGCCCCAGCTGATTTGTTCCAAGAGAGGCCAGCAGCCCCAGGTCCAGCAACTGGCTTTAGTTATAGCAGACGCTGGCACTGCTATGCAGTCACAACAGACCAGGGAGGGCAGGGCTCGCAGTCACCAGGGACACCAAGTTAAAGCCAAGCCTCCAATCCCACTGGGTTCATCACCAAGCGAGGGTCACATGAGCTGCCTGGGAACCACCGTACAGCCCACCAGCCAACGAATGCACACTACAAGGAGGGCTCATCATATGCCCTGCCCTACATCAGAGTTTCACAAGACTGCCACCAATGCGTGCTGAGAGGCGTATCACAAGACGCTCACACGCCATGAGGCTGGAGGGTGACTTGATAAAGCCTCCAGGAAAGCAATGTTTACTTACAACACCCACAAACATTAATGTATTAAGTTCCTTTGTCTCAAAAATTCTTAAGAGTTTTATAAAACTAGCGTGTACAAGGATGATCACCAGAGTACTTCTTGAAAAACAGTTTCAAAAAATTTCAGAATTTGCAACGGATGTCCAATGAGTTCTGACTACAAGAAACCGAAAACAGTATAAAAATGTTATTAAGCAATGGGGGCTGCGGTGCCAGAAAACATGGAAATACTCAGAAACTGATGGACTCTCACTCAAGGCCCAGTTTCAGAGTCCATGTTGTGACTAAGCCTGGAGAAACACCACCTAGTGAGGTTTAGAAAAACACCAGAGGAGAGTATCCACATTTGTCAAAAAAGGCTACTCAAATATACCAAGCTTTCCCAAATGGTGACGTTTCCTTTCCTCCTTCAGTGGAAAACAACACTGCCACAGACGCACACGGAAGCAGGTGGGTTTCCAGCCAGCGTCCCCAGGCAGATCTGAGGTTTGTAAAGGTACTGCCACCCTTTTGCCCGGGTTCTTTTTGGAGAAGTCACTTTTATTAAATAGGTATTATTTAACACATAAATAATGGGATTGTCATTTCTGAATGAATTAATAAATGTTTCTCACTCTAAAAAATGTATTAATCAAAATATACAGATCCCTTTTCACAGTGAGGTGAGTGCTGAAGGGTGGGGTGTGTGCACGGCACCATTAGGCCTTCCCACAGCAGCTCCGGCTGGCTACACAGTGCCCAGTCACGTGTCCTAACTACAAGAGCAAAAATGAGCAAGTGGGACATCAACCGAAAAAGCTTCTGCAGCCAAAAAACCTGTCAACCAAATGAAAAAGCAGCCCAGGAGTTAGCAAGTACTTTGAAACAGTTGGGTAAGGTGTCAATACCTGAAATATATATAGAATGCCTACAAATCAATAGAAAAAATCCAATTAAAAAATGGGTAGAAGATCTGAACAGATATTTCTCCAAGGAGGACACACAAATGGCCAGCAGGTACGTAGAAAGGCGCTCCACATGACTGGTCATCAGGGACACGTAGAGCAAACCACAGTGAGGTGTCACCTCACACCTGTCGGAGTGGCTGACATCAGAAAAAATGAGACCCAACTGCTCAGGAGGATGTGGAGGAAAGGGACCCTCACATCTGCTGTGGGAATGTAAACAGCTGCAGCCACTGAGTATGAAGTTTCTTTTCAAAAGACTAAAAACAGAAGTACCATATAATCTAGCTATTTGATTCCACTTCTAGGTATTTTCTGAAGGGATATATCTCTACGTCACCATCTCACATCACAGAAAGGTATCTGCACCCCCATGTTCACTACAGCATTATTAATAAATCATCAAGATGTGGAAGCAGCCTAAGTGTTCAGCAACAGATGAATGAATAAAGAAAATGTTATATATATACACAATAAATTTAGCCATGTAAAAGGAAAAACTACCATTTGTGACATGCATGGACCTGGAGGGCATTATGTTTAAGTGAACTAAGTCCAGACTTACGATCTCACATATGTGTGGGATCCAAAACAACCAAATTACAGACTCAGAGAGCTGTGGGCGCTGTGCAGCCACCCGGAGCTGCCGTGGGGAGGCCTGATGGTGCCGTGCACACACCACCCCACAGTGCTCACCTCGCTGTAAGAACGGACCTGCAAGTTTTGCTTAACACATTTTTATACTGCTTCAGTTTCCTGCAATCAGAAGCTGTTAGATACTTAAAATGGTGAAAAGACAAAAAATGCAATACAAGTTGTCCTTCTGAGTTAAGCACTAGGAGGGACCAGCTTCTGGGCCTTCAGCTGGGCCTTCTGAAGACACTGAGCTACACCCAATATGACAGCCTATTGACTCCCAGCTCTGGCCACTCCGAACTCCAGCACTCAAGGTCTCCAACTGGATGCCTGTTAGACATCTCAGAACAAATACGGCCAGAGCCAAATTCTACTCCCGTCCTCTCCTTTCCCCAACATGCTTACCTTTCCACATACCTGCCTAAGTGGTCTCTCTAGGTCAGAAGGTGTAAGGCCAGCTCTGCCTGCCCTGAGTAAGATGTCTGTAGACCAGCAAGTCCCATCAGCTCTCCCACTCACCTGGGCTCTCCCTTAGCTCCTCACCCATGCCACCGCTCCACCCCCACCTTCCTCTCCTCTCCCCAGAGCACCAAATAAATATGCAACAACCAAAAATAGAACTGGCCCCAACATCCAGGGAACTACCCCAATGCAGCATCAGAAGTTAACCCGCCCCTCCACTGGGCCCCAGGCCCTTGCTTGGGTGAAGGGCAGTTAGTTCCCTGTAGCAGGATCCTCTCCTCCTGCCCCTTCGCAGGTAAGAATCAGGTTGCCACAGCCACATGTGAAACTCGATGCGGCTCTGCCCAGGGAGGCAAGCTGCACACAGCCATCATCCTGGGCCAGGAAAGACCTTGTGGCCTCCAGGTGCTGCGTGTTGCTTCTCTTCCTTGGGTTGGCCACTGGGCCCTGAGCGGGCCTCTGCCACTCCAACATGGAGAGAAGCAGGGGATCCCTGGCGTGCCGCGGGCTCACCTCCTGCTCAGATGCTCCTCGCGCTCTCTCTCCTCTCTCCTCCTCAATCGGTCCTGGTTTCTCTTCTCCTGCTTTTCAGCCACGGTTTTCTAAATAAGTGAAAAATTAGAAAATTAGGAGCAATTCACACAAACTAGAATGTTAATGTTTAACAAAGCACCTTGACAGATGTCAGTTTTTAAACTGGTAGTTTAAAACTCTAAGAGAAACTCTTAGGACACAGGAATATGATTTTCAAAACTTCTTAACAATGGAAAATACATCAAAAGTACTTTCTCAATACATCTTATAAATTCAGTGACATGCCACACTTCTAAGTTGCTGGAAGTTTATCAAACTGCTCCAGATCAATCCAGAAAGCTGCCTGGGTAGGTTTAGCAAGCTGGGTAAAGCCCAAAAGAGCCAACATCAGCTTGTGGAAAAAGAACACGAGCTGATCACACACATCTTGCTGCAGGGGGCAATGCCCGCCACCCCGTCTTCACGGAGCTGAGCCCAGCACTGGTGTTAGGGGCATCGGGTGAGGGGAAGCAGTACTCAAGACCTCCAAAACTGGCTTCCAGCACCAAGCTCAACACTTGGCTCATCAGGCTGATCACAAACACAACAGGAAAGTTAGCAGTCAGGAGGGGCCTCGAGGAACCAGGACAGCAGCACTATCCACAGAGCTCAGCTGGAAGCACTGGGCCTGCTCTGTACCCCCACCCCACAATCAACCCTGAGCCTGCCTTTCAGTGCCCCGAGTGAAATGAAGCCCTGACAGGGGTAAGTCAAAGCCCACGAGACAAGGGGTCACCAGGCTTCGTGTGCCCATGAAGGATGATGGACTGGAGCCTGGGCCCCAGGATGAGAGGGCACAGCAAGGACTGGGACGGAGGCCACCTCTCCTCCCCAGAGCACCTTCCTGCCTGGCAGCTCCAGCTCTACCCCTCCTGTTCACTCACCCTGAGCCTGCAGCAGGCACATGAGGGGGAAGCCTCAGCCCCTCAGGTTCCAAGCACACTCTTCCTATATTAGAGAACGGGCCTGTGGTCTGGCACCATCTCCTTCCCAAAAGCTGATTCCCTCCACCCTGAGTCTGCCTTGCAGAGAGGCCCTGAGGTGTGAGCACCTGCAGAATCTGTTGAGCGAAGCCATCTCTGATTAGGGCACTGAACTTTCACCCTCCCTACTTAAGAGGTGCACTTCCAAACATACTTCCCTTGTTAGTTCAATAGCTGCTTGTCACCACTGGTAACATACTTGTGTGATTTTGGCCAATTGTGCACTGCTCATAACTGCAGTGACAAAACATTAACTAGGTCTCTCTTTCTAGATCAAATTAATACTTAAGTTTTTAAGGTTTTAGGGGGAAAAAATCTCAATATATTCATATTTCTGATGCAGATACAGGTTAAACATTTTTTTGTGGCTTTTGGACATAAAAAATATTAGGACAAAATCTTGGGGTGATATGGAATGGGAATACAACTTACAGAACACAGGAATGTGACATTTCCACCTGCTGAGGAACAGACTATGAATGGGAACAGTAGTGGACACCAATTGTTATTCTACTGGCTACAAAGAAAATACTTCTACATCTTTTATACTCCTACACTCATTAAAAAAAAACTTAAAAAATATGTGACAAAGTTTATCATCTTTCAAAATTCTCTGGCGAGCCCCAATTCTCCTCTCAAGAAGGCTAATGTCTGAGACCCTAATTGCACCTCAGCTCCCTCTCCTACTGCCGAGCTCCCACATCACCTACTGGGCGCGCCCACTGCCCCTTCCCAGGGGTACTCAGGCTCCCTTGGCCATGGTTTCTGAGGTGTCCTATGGTCCATGTGTCTGTCCTTCCACCAGTTTCTGGGGGTCTAGATGGAGGGAAGACCTGCCATTTCCCAACATCCCATCCCAGACATCCTGCATGCAGCACAGAAGACACTGTCAAGCCTCTGGAACATGCTCACCTTCCTTCTCAGCGTTCTACACCCAAGACATCAAATGTTTATAGCCTAACCAGGAAATGAGAAGGCTTGAGGTGGGACAGAGGTGGCTGGGGGTGGGCAGGAACAGGCTATCAGAAAACCCCATCACCTCCTCCTCCTTCTGAGGAGGCCCAAAGGCCAGCGCCAGGACGTGAGAGCTCCTGTCTAGCCTAATCACCTTCCACGCATCAACCTCTGTCCAAGTTCTCTCCCATATCAAACAGAAATTACTGCAGAGGTGTGCAAGAGCTGTCTGTGCCTGGGACTGGATGCTGCCACTTCCTTCCATGAGCAAGGTGGTGGAGACCAAATAAATACCCAAGGCCCCCTTGGGTTCTGAGATCTTAGGTCTCTTGTGTAAATGAAGTGATAAAAATCTGGGTACTTCACTTTAAAACTCAAGACATGCTCCTGCAGAGGACCAGAACACAAGGATTCCTGGAAGTAGAGAAACAGGAAGACAACCCCAAGATTTGCTGGTTTCTCCAGAAACACAACTCATCAACGTACCCTTAACTGGTCCAGCTTCTCACGGATCTGAATGAATCCCAAGTGCAACTTGCCCCCAAAGTGGTCTGCAAGGCGACGGTCATTGTCATGGAGCCCCAGGTAGGCCGAACAGACCTCACAAACACGCAGCTTCTGCTGCTGAAAGCTGGATGCAGGCATGGAATTTCTGTATTCTTCCTGGAGATCAAGAAGAGAGCATGAATGTGAGGTAGACAGAACTGCCAACAAATATTCAACCCCCAAAATGGAATATTTGAAGCGACTACAGAGATGAGTTTTAAATAAGAAAAACTGGATCATTTACAAAGCTTCGATATTTGTGAACAATTCAGTGTTCATTATTTACTTAAGAAATGAACTAACAGTCATAATTTCAAAGGAACAAAACACTCAGACAAGCAGGGTGACGTCTGTTTTCAGAGGCCGGCGGAAGGGCAGGTCTGTCCCACACTGGAGAACTTTTATGAGGACAGCTAAGCAGCAAGGGAGACCCTGCCACAGCAGCCTCCAAAATCCAGCTCACAAAACAAAACCAAATAAATATGCAACAACCAAAAATGGGACTGCCCCCAACGTCCGGGGAACTACCCCAACGCAGCATTAGAAGTTAAAATTTGGAAGGACAAATAACCCATCAGACACTGTCTTCCATGAGGAAAGTGCACATCCTGCTAGAGCCACCTGTCTGGAATCCAACCACTCAGCGTGAAGGCAAAACACACAGAACAGGAAAGAACAGAGGAGCAGGTCACGGTTACTGCTGCCTCTGCTCAAGTTAGGACGAGAACACTCCTTCAGAATCCAGACAAAGGCAGTGCATTCTGGCGGTCTGTATCCTTGTTACAGGGAGACCCGAATGGGGGTCACCTCCCACTAATTCGCAGGAACAAAACATTCCCTAGGAAAGGCAAACTGACATAAGATTCACCTCATGCCCGCTGAGTTGGCAGATGCAGAGATGGACAGTTCCCAACGCTGCTGGCAGGAGCTACGCTTCCACAGCTACCGTGGAGAGGAGCTCCGTAATCTCGCTGTGAATGCGGGACACTGCGTGCCATTACCAGAAACTCTCCTTCCAGGTTTATGTCCTGGAACATGTTCACACATGCCAGCACTCAGGCAGGGACACTTGCTGCAGCTGTTTGTAAAGAATGAGAAACCGCCGATGGCCTAGAACCCACCATGGACAGTCCCAGGCTCATAAAATGGAACACTATACAGCAACTAACTGAAGAGGGCTGTGTGCAGCTCCACAGAGAGAGCTCCCCAACAGTGCAAGGGGGAGAAGGGCACCTGCAGCGTGGCTGCTGAAGTCCACACAGCACCCCCCACACTGCTGACAGGTGTACATACATGTGACGTATTTAAAAACAGAACTGAAGGATGGATGCTTAACGCACACTGACTGGTCTCAGGGGAGGGAGAGAATCGGGGCCCAAGCGGGGAACTTTGCGAACTTGAATTTTTATTACAATATCCTACATCTTTTATTAAAAGGAGCGGGGGAAAAAAAACAAACAACCAGAGGAAAAATGATAAATATGATGGGCACATGAGTATTTGTGGGATTATTTTCTCTTTCTGAAGTTTTGAAACTTTTAATATCACACTCTAGGATCTTTCAAAACAAATTCATATTGCCCTGAGTGAAAAATGCCAAACCCTAAAGGTTCTATACTGTGTCCCTCACACGCCACTTGAAATGACCAAAACAAGAAATGGACGACAGAGGAGTGGCTGCCGGGGTCAGAGGAGAGGGCGTGGCTATAAAAGGACAGCAGGAGAAATCTCTGTGGGGACAGATGCTCTGTACCTTGACTGTCAATGTCAACATCCTTTCTGGGATATTGCGCTATGGTTTTATGAGATGTTACTGTTGGGGGAAACCAGGTAGAGAAATCTTGGGCACAGAGAATCTCTGTACTGTTTCTTAAGACTACCAAACACCCTTACCTGCTACCAAGAGCAGAAAGGACTCCACAGGTGCCCACAACAGAGACCAGCACTGCCAGGGACTCCCCCACCGTCCTGCCTTGCTGAGAGTCTTTATGGAATGGTGCACTCAAGGTGGTAGGCACAGGCACCAGGGCAAGGATGCTGGGAGGCCTGGGAATGAACACCCACGCGTCCTGCACGGCACACCTGGCTCTGCTGTCTGCAGACATCTTGGGGAGCTCCACATCTACAGTTATTTTAGCCTATGTACAGATTTCTGAGCCACTTGAGGGGTTTCTGGTGTCTGCTCTCCTCTGCTTGTCGAAGCAGGAAGGCCACAGAGCTTCCCTCTGGACTCTCTGGCCTTTCTGGTCGAGCTGTCAGCAACCCATGAGTCTGACTCCATTTGACATATAAACACAAATTTCCCATCTAAGATCTAAGTAAAGAAGAGTTTAGGTCCTGTTTAAGGACTTATACACAGGACTTATCTGTAAATGAATATACAGGAATTTAAGCCGTGTGCAAAAGGTAGGAGTTAAAGACATACATATTCTCCCAGAAACAACCTACCCCACAAGCCAGGAAACCCTTTCAAATTTGACCCAGTCATGCCTCTGTGGTGATGCCACTCAAGGTACTTGGCTCACAAGCATGATCCCATTTGTCTTTTGGGATGAACACATCTAAGCATTTATACACAAAAACATCACATTTGTACTGTGAATTCTTTTATTCTCTTTCCTTTAGGCTCAACAATGGATTATATTACCTACGAATGTCGCTGAAGGAGGTATTGGTCTGCCAGGGGCACAAAGTATTATCTCAGCACCCCTTCCAACAGATAAGTGCTGGTGACCTCAACTCCAGCTATGTGGAGACACCATGGACGGTTCACCCCCGACAGCCCATCCTGAGTCTCTAATCATCCCCTTGGAGAGCATCGCTCTGGCACTCCGGGCCTCATGCACTCAGAGCGTCACACTGAGCTCCAGCGAGGTCAGGCACCAAGCTGATCCAGGGACACAGTCGCAACTGAAACCAAACCTGCACCAGGACCTGTGCGCCATGTCTTCTTCTCTACCTGGGCTCCCATCCCACCATTCTGGTGACCTCAGCCTATGGGTCTCAATCAGCGGCCTTCCAGGATCACCTTACACTACCTGGGGACCCATACACACATTGCCCAAAGTCACTCTCAAACTCAAGAGTTCGTTTCTCCTGAGCAGATCTCACCCACATGCTCACACTTCCTTCTGGTCTGCACTCTGTCCCACCCCAGTGCCGTCTCCATCACAGTATGGCCTCCCTGGCTTGCTCACAACTAGAAAAGTGCCTGGCACACAGCTGGAGCTTAGCGAGCATTTCCTAAAGGAACAAACCTATCCCTGTCCCCGGCTCTACGATTCCCACCATTCTCCAGGCTGGCGAATCCAGTGGTGAGGCTTTGAGACTGGGAGAGTACCCTGTGGGAAGAATAACCTAGAAGAAAACGGCCATCAATGATTCCAACACCAAGTCCTTGACTCAGGTTCTGCACACGGCCAGTGTGTCCTGGTCTGAAACCAGCTGACTCCTTGGACACCACTCCCAATCCGCACAGGCTCTCTATACCAAAGACGCAGCACTCTGACCCCTGATTGCATTCTTTACAGCAAGCTGCAGGACGACTCTTGCTCAGGCACATAAACTAAGTAATGAGCACAGCCCGACTGCCGGGGAGCCAGAGGGGCAGAAAGCCGGTGTCCATGTGGCCTCGACAGGATGTGCACAGACACTGCTCTGCTAACTCCTACACTCAGGACTGCATTCACACATGGAGCTGGCAAGTGACTGGTCTGAGGTCACACAGGGGTCACAGCAAAGACAAACCCAAGTGTGCACTGACTCTAAATAGTGATTTCCAACTCCTACCCAATACTCAATAAAAGAACAGGTTAACTTTAGCCCAAATGGTCAACTCTCTGGTGTTACTAAGTCACCTTTTTCTCTAAGACATTTTTCTCACCAACCTCAGCTTCTTTTTTCTTTGCACGGACTTTCTCCACTTCCATAAGAATTTTCTGAGATTCATCCACATTTCCTTCAGCTCCCAGCTGCTCAGCTTTAGCAAGAAGTTTTCCTATTTCTTCGTTTAATTCATGTACTTTTTCTGCCTGAGGAAAGAGAGAAACAATCAGGAAACAGACACCTAAAGACAAAAGATTTTTAGTGCAAAGTGTACCTTGCTGTATTTCTGGGCTATCCCACTGAGAAAAAGTATAGAACAGAAAGCCCCAGATCCTCACTGGATCACAGGCGAACTTTGACAATCCTGATGGCCTTATTGGATCCACCAGGACTCTGATCACAAACTAAGCCTATGGGATGCACTCCAAAAAAAGGAGTTGCCCCTCTGTCATTCCCAATGTGGTTACAAGGACCACGCTGGTCATTTTCTAGGCTGTCTCTCTCTCTTTTATGTCTTCTCCCACAGCTCAACCTTCTAGGGAAGGGTAGTAAGCATCTAGGCTTAAATGCACAAGCTTATACCGTAAGCAAAACACCCAACTACTGGGATTTACTTTCAGAAATGAAACTGCATCTTCAGGCCAGTTATCAACTGCATACATCTAAGGAAAAACTTTTACAAAACTGGGAAGGAAGAGCAATGAAGAGATTCAGCGCCACTCAAGAGGGGACACAGGAGCAGCAGAGCTCACACACATAGATTTTCACTCCATGATGTGGACGTGTCACATGTTAACCATGTCTGTACTAGCTTTTTCCCATTTCTTGTTTTATGTGGGGATGTTAAAAAACATACTTCAAAAAGCACATACTGCATGGGGAGGGCCAGAGGCAGCAGTTCCTGGAGACTGAGAGCTTGCTGCCAGCCTTCCCTCCGCCACAGGATCCCCCGATCCGTGAGGACCGCACAACCCAGGACGCACATTTGGTGCTGTCAGCTCGCTGTGCTGATGGCAGATTTATGCCCAGCATCCATAGAACAATGGTTTGCACCAATGCTCCCCCAAGTGGTACCTTTGCAGAAACTTCCGCGCTGATCTCCTCCTGTGTCTCTGCGAGCCGCTTCTTAGCAAGCTCAGTTCTCCTATCACACTCGGCGATAAAGGACTCCAAGTGATCCATTGCCTAGCTCAGGAGAAGCAAAGAGCTGCGATTAATTACTAGTAAGGTCCCAGAACCCATTTGCTTGATAGGAACACGCTCCTGGGTTGGTTTCTTAAAGCCTGTAGGTTCAGTGGGAAGATCTTAAACTGTACTACAATCAACCCGTCCATAATCGCATTAAATCAAGGGGCTTCATTAATTTATTTCAGAAACAAGGTCTTTTCATCAGATTCCCAAAATTTGTGGAAGAACCCCCAACCCTCAATAACATTTCCAAGAAAACTGAGGAAATTAAAGCAGTCGGCCATAATTAATAGTGTCCTGAGGACAAAAGGCTGGGTGGAGACTGGTAAGAGGCCCTCCTCTGCGGAGTGTGGGGCGCATGTGAGGTACTCACTGGTCCTTTGTGAGCCACGTAAATACTACTCCCCCATGCTCTGAGGGTAGAGCTCCCCCTTCCACCTCAAAACAAAACAATAGAACAAGTATTACTGTGAGCTGGTTACCACTTAACCACAAGATCCAAGAACTAGAGATGTAATACCTTACCCTGAAGAGTTTGTGGGAGACCACAGAACACTAACAAGCAGCTATGTGCTAAGCAGCTACCCTGTCATCAAGAGTCAAAGGCCCCAACACAACTTCAGATAAACATACAAACAGGACATCATGTATCCAGCCATGAAGCCGAGTGGTCACCTCTTCAGTCCCCTGAGAGTTAGCTAATGCCGGCATCGTGTTAAGTGTTTAAGGAGTGGATGAGAGGGTTAGACTGTATGTTCTATCACAAAAAAAACAACAGAAAATTTCGGGTAGAGATGATAATAAGGCAGATCAAAGTTAGGCCAACAGACCAAGTGGTGCTGATCCATGTCCCTCCCCCCAAAACTGGCCAGGGGAAAGCAGTGCTCAACAAGGATCAGCATAACACTGGAGTGGACATAAGGGACACCCCTGGAGAGACAGGGTCTCCTCCAGAAATGCCCAAGGCAATTTCC
The DNA here is from genome assembly GCA_032199065.1 of Smutsia gigantea. Classification (NCBI taxonomy): domain Eukaryota; kingdom Metazoa; phylum Chordata; class Mammalia; order Pholidota; family Manidae; genus Smutsia; species Smutsia gigantea. The sequence continues at coordinate 99,684 of JAVSCE010001140.1, forward strand.
AAATAAACACATACTTGGTGGCAGGTCAAGACAGGGCAGAGGCTCTGCGGGCGCTGAGTTCCCTGAGGATACTGCAAAGAGGCTAAAACATCACCATCCACTGAGGCCAGTTCACAGATTTCACTGTATTTCCAGTGATTTGGGAACTCACAACCTCTTTCCTATCATTGGCCATCCATATATGGAAAGTAAATGATTGGCATTTGTTTGCCAACATACATGTGCTTCCCAGAAGAATGTTGAGTTGCCCAGTCCTGCTGACAGGTTTGGGACTTGCTATGGTCAAAGTCCCAGTGAGAGGATATGGGTCACATTCCACCGGCACTCACCTGGGACAGCAGCTCCTAGCAGGCCAGTCTCTGATGCCCAGGTTCGCCCATGCACAGCCCTGAGACTTTGGTGCGGGGTCCCTCTATTGTCTACCTGAAGGAGCGACTTCACACATGAGGCTGGCCCAGGGACCCCCTCATCAGGAGTGAGGGAGGACCAGACATCTGACAACCCTGCTAATGCCTTTAACCGGGCAAATCAACCACCTGCACCTTAGGCAGAATCCAAATCAGCTGCAGACTCACACATCCGATTAAGCTAAAAACTAAATGGTAAACTCTGCAACACAGAATAGGCAACCACAGACATGTCTTGTAACTGCCACATTCTTTAAAAGACACTCTCTGTCCTACTGCCCTCCCTCCCTCTCTTCAATGTGCTTCTCCATTCGTATTGGTTCCTAAATCAAAGAGCACGTTTAAATGATTAGAAAAGAGAAAAAAAAGTATTCAAGTCTAAAAATGACATCCTAATCACAAGCTACCACTTACTAGACAGTCATCCAACCTCTATGTCAGAGTCACGAGGAGACGTGACCCACTGAGGGTGGCTGTGCAGAGCGCTGGCACACAGCAGGCACCCAGGCTGATGCTGTCCCCGCTCTGCCTGCCCGCAGCGTGTACCCGCTGGAGAGCCTGAGGCAAGCCCATGAGGTCAGCAAACGTCCAGAGAACAGGAGCCCCAGGCAATACTGTGAACAGTGGGGCCTCCTATGGTCTGTTTCCCAGGTGAAGAAACTGAGGTGCCATTTCCAAAGTGGTAAGGGATGGCATCAGGACCCTGGGGATTTGGCTCCAAAGTCTCTACACTTAATCCGCTCATCACCAGCTCTACTTATAGATGGGTAGGAAGAGTGAATAACCTGCCCAAAGTCACAGAGGGGTTCTAACCCAGGATACTGGGCCTGGAAACACAGAACTGTTCTACTGTGCATCTGAAAGACAGAAGAGTAGATACAACCAGAACTGTCTCATTTGGTGAATCAAAGACAGTTTGGAAATTAGATGACATGGTGTGGAGTTCTGAAAACCTGTCAAATAAACCATGACAAACTAGGAAAAAAGATCAACTATATTTTCACTAAATTTAAGAGAAACATATTCTACACGTTTTCAACATGTGAACACTAAAGCAACGTACTGCTCTGTAACTTACAGGTTGAGTTAATGTGAGTTCATATTGCTGTTTGGTAGTGTTCGAGTTGAGAAATTTAGACATATTTATATAGATTACCTAATAGCAACGATTACACACCCTCTCCTAAGCAGTTTCTGGATGAAACACCCTTGAGAAATCAAGGGCTGGCCCTGGTGTGGTCAGGCTGACGCTCCATTAGGCCAGAACCAGCCAAGAGTGAGCACGGAGAGGCACCTTGTCCCATATGAAATACCCGAGTCTGGGTGGATCCTGTACAGAAAAGTGCCAGAGGTCCCCCCATCAAACTCAAGCTGGGGGTCTAGGCAGGGATTTCTACACAAAGAAACACCTTTATGACAATCACGTTAGGCCCACAAAGAAATACCTTTTTACAGCATTGACTGGCAAGGACCCAAAAGCTTAACTTGTGTTAGTGAGGATGTGAAACGGATCTCCTACACAATGTGGGAGCACTCATCCCCTGGGGACACCATGGCACTATCTCAAAGTGACGAGGGCACATACCTTCCTGACCCAACAGCTCCGCTTCTAGGGATTGTTCCCAGATACGGTCAGTGTGCCAACATGTACCACAGCACCATGACCACCAACGGACTGGCCAAGCAACAGAGGCGCCTGTCCTTTGAATACTACACAGTCATCAGAAGGAACAAGAAAACTCTACAACAGGAAATAATCTCAAAGATACACTCAGTCATTACGGGGTGCAGGGGGGACAGGTGTAGAGTATCTGTACTGTAGACTACTATTTGTGTGAAAAAGGAGTAGATGTACCTTCTCCCCAGGTATCCACCACATAAGCTCTAAAGGAAATACAAGACCTAACAACTAGCTGCCTCTGGGGGCAACCAGAACAGAACAGGAAAGAGGTTTCCCAGCGTATCTTTCGTACCTTTTAAATTTTGAACCATGTAAGTGTTCTGCACGTTTTTAAATTAATATAGGCATTGCAATCCTAATGAAATAACCCATCTAGGCTAGAATCCTCCACTGCTGCTTAAAGCAGAAGGCCCGGGACTGATGAGGACCTTCACGGCCCCAGGTCAGACTGCTTGCAGCCCCCGAGCCCACTGACAAGCGGGCCACCTGAGGGGACGCAGCACAGGGCTCTGCCCTGAACCAACTGGTCAGGAAGAACTTAAATCTGAGTTAAACAACATAATGAGGACACAATCAGCAAGACACAGGATACAAGAGACTTAAAAATTAATTTCTTCAAAGATTCTAAAAGACTTACAAAAGCATTCTAATGTATAGCCTTATTTTGGGTCCTGAGTCAACAAAGTAACTGTAAAAAAATTCTTTTTGTGACAATCTGGGCCATTTGAACAATACTAGATGATGTTAAGAATTTTTTTTAATTATGATTATTTTTAATAAAGTTCCATATGGTTTGCAATATATGAAATTCTATGTGTACGAACTACTATAAAACAATCAGGTGGAAAAACGATAAAAATTAAACAAGTCTTCATTCACATCAATAGTTCACTAAAAACTGGGAGATGAAACCCTGAGATCTCAAAGTATTATTCTGTTCACTTCCCTATCTTTAAAATCTTCCTTAACACGTTCTTAAAAACATGTTAAGTAGATCCTGCCACACATACTCTAAAGAGAGCTTAAAAGCCAGTAACAGTGCTGAAAAGTTTAGATGAAATGACAGGATGTGTAAGTTTTGTGAGAGAAGTGGGATCACAGAAGAAACAAAGTTGGCCATGAGATGATATTCCTGAGTGATGGATATAAGGAGATTCATTATGTTAATTACATCTGCTTTTAATGTTTGAAATTGTTAATCAAAAAAAAATCCCTGGTAATCAATCTCTCCTAGTCTTTTTCTTTTTTGTAGAAAAATATTCCATTTAATCATAGCTTTAAACTGTTCAAAGTTCTATAAGCACAATTCTCTACATCCTTTTTGCCAGCAGAGTCTCAGAACTGACCTACATTCAATTACTGCACTGGATGGGACACAGGCTTCCATCAACTGCTCTGAGACAATCTGTTAAAGAGCTGACCCACCAAGGTCAACTTGCAGCATTTAAGAAGCAAATGTTGCTTTTAAAAATTGTTTGCCTCCTTGCATTATAAAGCAGTAGTAAGGGACTGCCCCCAGAGGGCACAGGGAAGAGGTCTGGAGGGTTTTTACCTGTGAGATTAAGCAATACATGTTCAATAAGAGCACACACAAAAAAGCTTAGAGTTGAAATCTACAATACATAAAATTCTGTGAGTTTGTCCTGACCATATCGTAATTTTAAGCCACTAAACAGGTTTCATAAGCAGTTTCAAGGGCACAGTCTAGAATACAAGTGCATCAAATATATTCATTTGTTTCCTTATTTCTGTTGCTTCTAATTTTTTAATCATGAACAACCTACCACAATTATGTTTGCATACCAACGTTTGCCTAAATTTCCAACTACCTCCTTCGGATAGAGATTTACAGAAATAGGTCACAGACAGAAACACTTTTATGTTTCCATTTCTGCCTATTAGCTATGTGACTGGACCAAGAAACCTTACATGACACAGAAAATGTAATTCTTCCCTCCCTCAAGAATTAATCACTTAAGAGTTTACCTTTTAAAACTGAACTAAAATGCATATACAAGCACACAATTTTTATTTCAAGCAAACAGGGTCATTTTGCAAGTTTGCTTTTTTCTTTTTCACATCAGTGCACACAACTCTGATCTACAGCTGGGCAGGATTTCATTTTACTTGCACTACTTTAACCCCTCAAATGAGTACATATTTGTTTTTTTTTATTTTTTCACAAATTCAAAATGGATGAAAAACATATCTTCTTATACACAGGCAAATATTCTTCTAGAACAATTTCTTATAAATTGCTTAAAAGTGACTCAAAATCTATAAATGTTTCAAGTTTTTATAAGAGCCTGTAATATTTTAAAAAATCGGCTAAAGTACCATCATAACAGTACCATCTATTATGCATAGCTTTCATGTTAACAATCTGACTACAATAATCTGTTCTAAAAAATAACTCTAAAAATGGCTTAAATAAAATTCAAATGCCTGTTGCATTTCATATATTTGATAAAAATTGTCAATATTAAAACTAATGCTGTATTTTTGCTGTCAGTTGTCTCTAAACCCTAGACACAAAGAGCTCCTGAATATGCCTGCTGACCCCCTGAATGGGGGCTGCTTCCCCTCCCAGAGTCACATCCCCTCCCAAAGTCACATGCTACTGCCCCATTAATTCTGGCAAATAACATCAAACTTATAGTACTTGCAGAGGCTCTGGAGGTAAATGCTTGGCCCATCTCACAGAATTATTGTCCACAAAGAACACATTCTACCAAAACACTCAGTGAGTTACAAAACCCCAAGTTATTGAGAAAAATCAGAACAAGTCATGGATTAGTGATGGCTCAGAACTTGTGAAAATGAAACCTGTGTCACCTCTCATTAGTGAAATCACACAACAGCCCTTCCAGAAACCAACCTCAGTATGTCCCCATGGGAGCTAGACCTGACATTTGGGCAGTGGGTGGCCGCACAGCAAGCTGGGAGCCTAGCCACCATAAGCAGGTTATCAGGAAAGCAGTCCACTGGACACACCTGGCCGCAAAGCTTCCGAGGTGTCCACCTTATCAAAGGTGCAATTCTTACAAGAAAAAAACACAACAAGCCTTTCTGGTAAATGTATTTGTTCATCCTGAATGGACTACCTTTGAAAGATACAAGTGACCTCCAGACAGAGGTCCTGGATGGCTGGTCATGTGGAAAGGGGAGAGACTTTACCAGACAGCCTTGCAGAGCTCTGCAAACTGTAAAGTAAGCATGTATTACCTACCAAAAGGATTTAAAAATTCACTTATCAAGTTATTTTAATCTATACTGAGAAAAGACTATTTTTCTTCTAAGTTTATTATTCATAACTAAGGAAATAAAACGGTATTTTAGCTTGATATTTTAAAGCTTGATACACTGAAGTAACCCAAGCATATCCATACTGGCATATATAATTAAAGATTTTAAGGTTGGGTCAAATTTATAGCATGTGAATTATATCTTAATGCCATTATTTTAAAAAATCTTTTAAGGCAAAATCTGCTTAACAGAGGTATCTGCTTAGAACTTCATCAAGACATCATTTCACTCTATGACAGGACCACAAATTCTGCTGCCAATCCCCCATTAAAAGTTACATTACAGCCTTTTTTCCCTTTATAACACATTGTAATGAGCATCTTTTCTATGTACTCATTTGCACACATTCCCAGCTGTGGAGTTCTGGAACACACGTGCACCAGGCATGCTGACAGTACAACAGACTGCTTTACTACAAACACAGCTGCCCTAGGCTGGCCTTGATACTTCAGGGCAGGGGACCTCTGCCATGTGTTTACAGCAGTGGTCATCAAATTTAATATGAGCAATTTGTAGGGTCAAAATGATTTTAAGGAGTTGAGGGGGTGGTTAGCTTTTGCAATTAATGGAAAAAATAATTTCTTTGTATGGTGAACTTCCATACAGTACCTACTCTAGCCCTCCAAGACAAAAGCATTCACGATTTCTAACTTCCTCTGAAATGACCCCTGCACTCCTAAGCATGGCATCAAGTGTAAATCACCCTCCCTTTCTAAAAAGCACACTATGGAAGCAAATCATACTTTTTTGCTTTTCCACTTTGTCTTGGAGGTAATTTCACATTAACACACTGAACCACCTCCTTCTCTTTTCTTACAGCTATCCGCCTGTCATTCATTGCAAAGAGGCGGCTATAATTTAGCCAGTCCTTTATGGAAGAAGTCTATCTGGTTCCTGCTTTCTGCAGTTAAACAATGCTACAGAATTTTCTGGCACAAATTTCTCTTTGGACATAGGCAAGGATGCAAGTTAGATACACTCTCAGAACTGGCACTGCTGGGATGTGCGTTCACAGCTTGACATGCTGAATTATCCAGGTGTAATCAGGGTCACTTAATTCTTCGTCTCTTTAGCTTTGAGTGAGGGTGAGCACCTGCCACAGGATTAGACGCCAGCTAGGAAATGCTCTTTGCCCAGTTTCTGAGCTACTGACACCAACTCTTCAACCATGACATGTTTTACGTACAAAGTAAACTAGGCCATAATCACACACTCTGCAAATATTTTGTCAGTTTATTGTCGTAATTATATATGGTAATTTTTGATATGTAATACTTTTCATATGACAAACGTGACTATCTTTCTCACAGCCTCTAGGCTTTATAAAGCCTAACATTTGAAGATAACAAAACAAAATTCACTTTTGGGGGATCAAATCTGGGTCTTTTCCAAGTGGTTACTCTGTAGTTTTCTACACTGTCCACTGAAAAATCCTACTCCACACTGGCTGACACACACTCTTCATATACTTAATTTGCTGTATGTTTTTAGTCTCCTTCTGTAGTCTCAATTTCTTCTATTCATCAATACTCTAGCATTAAATTAATCAGGCCATTTAAGACATTTGGATTTAAAAGTAATGTCAAGATTTGTGATCCAAAAAACTATATTACTAAAACTGATGTTTCAACCTATACATCTATATACTTATCTGAAACCTGATATCCCAAGATTATGGCTTTTTTATATATCCATTTTCCGACTATTGAAGAATTAACCAAGAATTGCTCTTTGTAAACCACTTTTTAAGACTACTCATTTTAAAGAGAATTTACTCCAGCTAAAATAACACCCACTAAGAGGGTCTCCTTCAGGGAGTTTCATTCTCTCTGGCTTCAGCAAACCTAGCTCAGCCCCTTTTCAGTCTCCACTCTTAGGAACCTGAATCAAACCCCTTCGCTGACCTCTGGTCATACCAGCAACTGAGACTTGAGGAAAAGAAAAATTAAAACGGAGTGACTCTAAATCATGCATTCTCAATATGGGCAAAGGTGAAAACTGGTCTTACAGGGTGAAAAATAATCTTATATTATTACAATGGCTTGTGGCCTGGAAAGGATGGCAGTACTTGAAATGATATGCATGATATTCATAGTATCAAAATGTCATGCAGGGAAGCAGACGGTTTAAGAAAAAAAGGTCTAAGAAAGTCTCCTCTGGGAGACAATAAAAAAAAACTGTGAAATGCTACTTTATTAACACTAGGTGTCAAGCACTTAATAGTCTGAGAATAGCAAGTGTTGGTGATGGTGCATATATTGCTATTGGGGATGTAAGTTTTAAGAAACAACAGAAAGAAAAAGACATTATAGAACTATCTTGCAAGGATGAACAATACATCCCCTGTGAACCAGCAATTCTTCTCCTAGGGTATCCTACCTGGGTATTCTTATCTAGAGTGGAAATATACTGTACATAAATCCTGTACATGTGCACCAGGAAGATATTCAAGAATATTCATAATACTTGTTCATGTCAGCAAAGAAACTAAAACCAACCCAATCTGAATGAAGAACGGATAAGCAGCAATGAAAACGAACCACACCAAACAAAACAGGTAAACAGAAACATAATACTGAATGGAAAAAAGTCATTGAAGACTCTCTACACTATGAAACCATTTATATAAAGCTCAAACACAAGCAAAAATAAACATTAAAGAAATCATAAAAATATGTACTAAAAAATATTTTTGAAAGGAAACAATACATAAAAATTGCAGAAGAGTGCTTGGGAGGTAGACACAAAATGATATTGGACATGTAATAGCTCTCAGCTGGGATGGTGCAATAACAAGTATCTATTTCATTATTTTACTTCAATAACAAGTATCTATTTCATTATTTTACTTCATAACTGACAATGTTACATTATTCTCATTCCACATTTGGCTCTTCACAGTAGGGATGAATTAACACCACATAAAACTTACATCTAATTCAAAAAACAGGTCTCTTTCTTTACTTGCAATCTCATAATCAGCTCGGAGGGCCAAGTCGTGGATTTTGGTACATTCTCCTAAATCCATGCGCTGTGAGAAAGAAACAAAAAATTTACACATGAACATCCACTAACTGTAGAAATCACATCACCTGGTGTTTCAACTGTCACCAAAATAAACAGTACTTTTTTGAATACTAAACTGTAAGAAAATTAAGAAACGGTATATGCGAATTACTATGTTGTGTACTTAAAACTGATACAATATTGTCTATCAACTACACATCAATTAAAAATAAATAAAACAGTATATGACTGAGAGTCTCATTTTTCTTTCACCACCATGATTATATGATACTCAGCACTGATATATTTAACAGTGTAAAGGTTTCTATCTTTTAGACCCAAACATAACTGGATTAATAATGAAAACACATTAATTAGCCTTTGCGGGTTTTACTTTTACATCAGTCAGCAGTGCATACTGGGTATGCATGAGTGACAAGGAAAAGGCCAGAAAACAAGTGCACCAACGACAGCAACAAGTTTCTTGGCATTCCTTCTTGCAACCTTGACTTACTCAAGATGCTCAACGCCTGAGCTGCAGACACAAGAAAAGGAAAGAGCAGAGAGAAATCAGGTTTTGACAATTATAACACAACCTAACCCTTGGCTTTGTGCAGTTCTTTATATACCAATGGGAATAAAGCAGAATAGGCTGTTTCAGAGCCAAATTCTCCCAACATTCTCCTAACCTGGACATGTAACTGGGGACCCAGAACTGGGCCACTCAGTTGCCCCATTTGAGAAACAAAAGGCTGTTTTCTTTTACTAAAACAATCTGTGTTACCAGTTAAGATTGGTCTGATGTTCTATTATGCACTGTGAACATTTAAATGCAAAAGACCTATTTTCTCCTTCATTATTCTTACTCTTAAGTCATAAGTAGCTCAGGTATGTTGGTTACCATGGGGATTTAGAGGTAGGGCAACAGTGTTCTAAAAGCCATAATTTAACTAGAATTGCTATCTGTGTAAAGCTGGTAACTTCTGCTTTTACTTCTTTAAGTACCAAATATCATTATTTAAAATATATGGTTTCCACAAATGAAACTGAGAGCTATGACTAAAATGGGTGGTAGCTATCAGAAATGCTTAAACACTGATGGAGGCTCTCCTGCTCCATAACAAAAAAACAAAAAAACCCTACCAGAGGAAGCAAGCACAAAACACGTTAAGTACTATCTTTCTGAAATGCAAATCTACTTCAATTCTAAATACTCCAAGAAAGTTTTGACACTGGGGAACCACATGGAAAGCTGTCTTCCTTTGGCTGAGGAGAGCTCTGAGGCAGCTTCTGCTGAATCAAGCAGAAGCCTGGCTTCCACAATTACTCTCTGGATATACATTTCCAGCTTTTCCAAGGAGACAGGGAAATACCAGCCCATTCTCCTGGCAGCTTACACATCAAGCAGAGCTAAAATACCACATTCATTAAGTCCTCCCAAAATACTTCAAATGGCTGTTAAATCCAGTGTGTCAGACCTTTTACAATGCACAAACCCCTGCCTTCTCTGCCCTCTAATGGTCTCACACTGCTGACAGGGAAGGACACTAAAGGCTCCTTCGAGAACCTTTGGAAAACAAGTTCTTTCTCTAGACAAAGTGGTACCACCTACCTACCCTTTGGTGTTCTTACTCTTCCAAACTTACTAATCAACATGACGTTTTCCCACAAAGTCACAATAAAAACTTACTTCTATTTCTATCTTACCCCCTACAATGACAAAAGATGGTCTGAGCGAAAATAGGCCTGGTGCAGTCATCAGCAGGCTGAGGGTAAGAAGCACTTTCATCTTTAGCATTATATTTATTCTGTGTCAACTTAACACAAAACACAAACTGTTACCTCTAGCTCTCACCTCCACTTCTCCACCTCCACAACCAGCTCAACCCTAACTCTCAAGCCTCACCCCAACGACCTGGCAGGCACTGACAGTGGTCCAACCGCACCTTCACGGAGGGTGGATCTCACCTTCGCCCAGCTGCCCCTGCCCAGGTCCACATGAAGCCACCTTGCTCCGTCCAGGGCTCCTCGTCTCTCATGAAAACTCCAGTCTCACTCCCTCTAGTCCACGTTACCAGTGGCATTCCCACTGTCCTTCAGCTACATCCTCCATCATGAGTGTCACATCCCAAACCACGTGTGTGTTCTCACCCTATCCAAAACAGTCCACTGCCTACTCATCTATTACTTATTGTCAGTCCTCTTCTTCCCTTGGATGAGAATACTTTTGTCTTATTGGCACCATATCCCCACTGTCTGGAGCAGAGTAGGCATCCAATAAATATTTATCAAATTACTCTATACCCAACACATCAAACATCTGTAGGAAATGTCTTCATTCTTATTATTTTTCTCACCAGCATTCTGGAACAATGCTACCAGGGATCTGACCAAAAAGACACAGCTAAAATACTTCACCCCGGTGCTTTTCACTCTGTCCCCTCTGACTTCTTCCACTAAGATCTATCAACAGCTCCACGTTTCGGCTGAGCTGCTTATGCCTGGGGGAAGCCTTGAGTCCACACTGAAGGTACCCAAAACCACCTACAGCAAAGAGTAGTTGTAGAATTTTCCCATGCAGGTCAACCTGCAGGCAAAGCCTCAAGCAACAGAAGCACAAGGTTAGGCATTTATTTCCTATTGCTGTCAGAATAGTCAGCTCAAGAAGAGTAACACATCTGAGTGGTTTTCCAAAAGGCTTCTCCCCCACAATGATAACAAAGGCACAATTAATAGTGAAGAAAACATTTCCTAATGCATGCACATTTGACCCTTAAAATGAGTGGACAGCTCTTATATTCCACAAGGTAGCTGTGAAACGGTGGTGGTCTTTACAGCACCCGTTTCCTCTAAGTGGCTGAATCACATACGTAATCCTCTGCTCTTTGGCCTTCTTGAATTGTATCTGATTTTGTATAAATGCCCATTATGCAAAACAAGCATTTATTTTTTTGGCTCATCTGATGTGAACTTACAATGTTAGGTGTCTGTGTTCACTGGATCATGTACTGATTTCCAAAAAGGGTGGCATAAACACAAACTACAAAAATCAGTGTTATTCCTGATTTTTTAAAAAACTTAAAAATTTGGGGAAGAAATGTACCTTGTTAGATCAAAAATCTAGTTATGTTCAACTTGAAAACAATCAATCCAGAATCTTCAAGGAACTATAGGCTGACCTGAAACATACTTTTTGCTACAAATGAGACTACTTGCATTACGTAGTGGTGAATACCTCAGCATAAATGACTGCAAAAACCTGGTAACTTTACAGAGTTTCACTGCAGTGAAATATGTCCCATAATATACAATTCCACAAAACTAACAAAATCTGTAATTTGATAGGCAGTTCTGTGACATCCCCCTCAAATGCACCTACCGTCCCAGCGAGGATGTCATGCGGACAGCAATCCAGAAGATGACTCTTGCAGACACGGTCATCTGTAAACTTGACCCTCTGTCTGGTTTCATCTCCTGAAATTCATTTGTGGTTTTAAATAAGACAATATTATCACATCAAGCACAAAAGCCTGTCTGGTACAATTCACCTGGATGATTCGCAGACTACCAAATAACAATGAAAAACTGATCTAGAAATATTTACAACTGGAGCAGCACACAGATGTTTTATGATGCTTAAATATGCCATGAAGAGTCACACTTAATGAGATCTGACTCCATCATTGTGCCAAAGAAGTCAAGGAGTCAGAAGTAATAGGCTCAGCACCAAAAGGCCATTAGCCCCACACATACATGTGGGCAATGAGATACCAAAACCCATGCTAATCAAAGGGCCACAAATCACCACGTATTGTAGTAGTTTCCTCCAACAGAAGCTACTGATTAATCTAATCATTTTGCTGTGAACAAATGCATAGGCAGTGTTTTGCCCAAAATCTCATGAAGAAAGCTTTCTAACTGTACCTCTGATAAATAATCTAGACCTAGTCTTCCTATGCCCCTTTCACCCCCACCCTTAGAGAGAGTTGGCACCTGGGAGTCACTTTTAACAAGACAATACCAAAAAGAGGCAGAAAGGAACTAGGTTAGTCAATACACACTGTGAGTTCCAACACATACTGTACCCATCTGCATTCTTCAAGACCTCAGCTGCAGAATTTTATGCCCGCTGTTGAAAAGTTTTAAAGGAAAAGTTTTCTTGCCCAACCTGCAGTAAGGAAGTCAGGGGAATGATACATAAAAGTAAAGGCAAAGTGTAATGTGACAAATTTTAAAGCTAATCTGTGTATATGACACAGAGCTGTGTAATACTAGAGGAGGAATATATTTTAGGATTTGCAAGCATCCAGGATTAATGTTGTGTCTCTTTATTGAAAATGTTTTCTTTCTAAACTACACTTTTAAAGTTACTTGTGAAAAAAAGCAAACACTTTTTTGTTATAACAGCTTAGAAATTGGTTGTGACTCACGGCTCGATGAACATGAGGCTTTTCTGCAACTCCCTTGCAGATTGATGTAGGCAGGCAAAGATACACTGAACCTTTATAAATAAAATAGAGGGGCCACAATTGTTCAGTTTGTATGAAATAAAAATATGGGAAGCAATTCAAAAGCAACTCAATATACAAAGAAAGCTAAAAAGCACTTATTCACCTATGAAATAAAGTGCAAAGAATCTGCACAGCCCTGCAAATGTGCCAGTGTGAACTTACAACTTCGTTACTTCGGGAGAAAAGAAAACACAAACCACAGCAGGAATACAGTTTGGCAAAGATGCGACCGCTTTCTCTTGAGACAACCACCATCCTCTAGGACTCCTCCCTACAGTACGACCTCCCTAACGACTGCCAAGCACTGGCTAAACAGAGGCTCTCCTGTGTGGCTGGAGGGAAAGGGGGCTGGAAAAGCACTCGGCAGGAACCCTCGTTAGAAAAGCTCAATTTACGGCTCCCCTTGCAAAAGGTACAGAACAAGCACGGCCGGGGTTTTGAGGCCCATCCGGCTCCCTCGAGTGTAGCTTCTTCCCCCAAGGAGCCTCGGAGGAGCTTAGCCATCCGGCGGCCAGCGACTGGAACCCATGCTGGCTCCAGCAAGCCCTCCGCCAACACCCGAGTTCGCGGAGGAGCCGCGGCGCCGGCCGGGGAAGAAGCCGCAGGTCGTGAAAAGGGGAGAGGGCGGCAGCCTCCGCCTCCAGTACGGGCTCCGAAGGAGGAGCCCGCGGGGATGCAGCGCCGGGCCGCAGCCGCCTCCCAAGCAAACCGGCTCAAACAAAGGCCCGGCGCCTGCGGTCAGCCGGCGGGGGGAGGGGCGGGCGACCGGCGCAGGCGCAAACGATCACAGCCCCCGCCTCAGGCCGCCCGGCGGCCTCGCCTCGCTCCCACCCGGCCCCTCGCCTGTCCAGTCGCCTTGACTCACCGTCCCGGGCCGTGCCCATGAGCTGGTCCAGCAGGGCCCGCATCTGCGCCTGGGCGGACATGGTGGCCGGCGGGGGCGGCAGGGACGGCCGCGACGGCTGCTCTCGACTCGGCGGCGGGGACAGCAGCGACGAAGGTTGGTCGCGTCGGCCTCGAGCCCGCTTGGCTCCTTCCCGTCGCGGGGGACGCCGGGAGGAAGTGCGTAGCGCCGGTGCTAGGCCTGCTGGGAAGCGTAGTTTCCGGCGTGGGGCGAGGCCGCGCGGGAGGGAACCTGTTGCAATGCGCGTGCGCGCTGCTGAGCACAGCCTGGTCCTGATTTTAGTCGGTCTTGCGAGACCTGGGTACTCCACTGAGGCTGAAATGCAATAAAATAAATACAGACCATCCAAAACAAAGTAAATCTCGATTGTTTTCTGGCTAGCCGTGAAACCAGCTGTGAGCACGTGTAGCTGCTCTGACTCGGTTCTCTTACGCCTGTGAAATGGTGATTCTGATTGGTGCCTGTCCTGGCTTCTGTGAAAGTCAAACCAAGCCTGGAGCTAATGTTAAACTCTGTAATCAATGCTTCGCGGCATCCCTCTGCGCTCAGAGGCTTGCCAGCCCTGCCTCGTGGGAGGCTGACGGACCCTGGGTGTGGGTGGCACTCTCCTTAGTGTGGAGCGACCTGCCCACCCGAAGGTAGGTGGATTACACTGGATCCTTTCTACTCTGGAGGGCAGTGGTTCATCCTTATGGAACTGTCGACAAACCTGGATGTGTGTCTGCTTTTCCTGAGAAGGGAGCCTCCACACCAGCACATGTCCAAAGGCTAGAAGCATGCAATCCTGCGCAACACTGTTTCGTATCAATTACTTATTTCTGTGTAGCAAGCCACTTAAAAACGTAATATTGTAAAACAAAATGATTTATTATTTCTCATGATTCTGTGCAATTTAGGCAGGATGTAGCTGTGCCCTGGGCTCTACTGCTCTAGGTGGCCTTGGTTGGGCTCACAAAATTGCTTGTGTGAAACTGGGCTGTGTGACGATCTAAGAAGGCGTCACTGATACGTCCCCCTGTGGTGCTCCATGGGCATTTCTTTCTGTACAAGAGATCATGTCTTTCATAAGTCTAGACCAAACTGGCTGCCCCCAGGGAGGGAATGGAAGCTTTCAGTCCTTCTAAGGCCTAGGCTCAAGCCCTAGAACTTCACTTGTACTATTATCTATCATTCAGAGCAAGTCAAAGGCCAATGCAAATTCAAGGGGAAGAGAACAGATGCTACCTTTTGATGTGAGCACATGTGTGCACAGAGATGGGAGGAACTTTAAATAGCCGCATTTGAAGACTACTGGCCACAGTCCCCAAGAACTAAAATATACAGGCTTTGGAATTAAAGGCAGGAACATTTCCCAGTGGCTCCCAGCAGCTGCTTTGTGGAGTGGAATTTGTGCTTCTTGCTCCAGCCTGGGGCTTCCCTGTTGTTACTAGGGCTGACATTCACTTACATGTGCAACCCAGGAACACAGAGAAGTTGTGTTCTGTGGAGTGAAACTTGGACCAATTGGAGATGGAATGTGGTGGACAAATTTCTGTCTCTTCTTATACACACTCCTAGCCCCCCACTGGCTGTCCTGTATCCTCTCACAAGACCAGCTTAGGAAAGCAAGCACTCCAGAGTGCCCGATGTCAAATAGTGGCCAGCTCACCAATGCACCCTTGTTTATGTGCCCCCCTCGCGCCTCACTTGCTCCTTTTGCCTCATCCCTAAAAAAGTTGCAGCACTAAAGCTTCTCTGTGAAGTTTTCCCCAGGGAACCAAAGCTAAGGCACAAGAATTCATAAAGGTTGTCATTCAGAAAGAAAATTTTGTCAAAATACTCTCTCTGAGATGTAAGAAGAAATTGCAGTAAAAAGCAAAAAAATGGTGAACATGCAAAATGGAAACATTACCTATATAAAATGATAATAAATTAGTTTGTGGACTTAAAAAAAAGACTGATAAAATACTGGAGAACAATAGCATATTAGTCAGAAGGGTGAATGATTAGTTTTATGGTCTTTGTAGTAAGTTCCAGAGGTACACTAAGATATTGTTTAAATTTAGACTTTGTTAAATTAAATATGCATTGTAAAATTTCAAGGTTAAATGTTTGAAAAATATAAGTGGATTATATAAATCCAAATCCCAAACAGGCATGTGGGGAAAAATAGAATAAGAACATAAACAAATTTAGACAATCTAAAGCATACAAGAAGCATTAGAAAGATGGGACAAAAAAAATGTTAAATAATATGGCTAAATGCACAGTGGCAGCTTGGATTGAATCCTTGAATAGAAAAATGACAGTAGTGAGAAAACTAGTGAAATTGAATAAAGTTTGTGATTTAGTTAACAAGTAATGTACTAATATTAATATTTTTAGTTTTGATAAATGTATCATAGTTATGTAAGATGTTAACCTTAGAGAAGACTGGTGAAAGGTATATAAGAACTCTTGTACTGTCTTTGTAAATTTCCTGTAAATCTAAAATAATTCCCAAATAAAAAGTTTATTTAAAAAAGAATATAGTGGAAACAAATTCAAATAAATTATTATCATGATAATTATAAAGGGATTACATTTATCAGTTAAAAGAGAATGGGATTTTATGAAAATCTAGCTTTATGTTATTTACAAGCAATATACCTGAACTATAAAGATATATAAAGGTTGGAAGTAAAAGTGTGGAAAAATATGTAGGCAAACACCAGTATAAATACAGCTGATATGTTACAGTATAAGGCTTAAGGGGAAAATATTAAATATAGAGAATTCACTGTATTTAAAAAGGGTTTGTTCACAGAGGATGTAACTATTCTAAACTTGTGTGCACCTACTAAAATGGCCTCAAAATATGCAAAGTAAAAGATGACAGAACTACAAAGGAAAGAAATACACCACAACAAGAGAGGATACCAATGTACTGCTTTATAATGTATCGATTAGACAGCCCCCAAATCTGTAAAGATACAGTAGATATTCTATATATAAAGATATAGAACATGTATCTAGCACTGCATCCTATGGTCAGGCACACCTGGTTCATTTTCAAAAGTTGATCATAAAGCAAGTGCTAATAGGTTTAAAAGAATTTGTGAAAGTACAAAGGGAAAAACTATACTGTGTACAACCAGAGAAAATTATACCTTGGTTCTTCTCTAAATTTTCATTTTCCTCAACAGTCAAAAGACTGTAATTGCTTCACTTTAAGAACAGCAAGTAGTAAGAATGGTCAACAATTAGGAATGTCATACATCTTGGGGTAAAAACCAGACTTATGCCATCAATCTTTAAAGGCCTTAATCCTGCCCATAACTTCACCTCCGTATCAAAACCTTCCCTCTGTGTCTGCCTCTAATTAAGCTAATTTTTTTATGCATCAACACTAATAATAAATCTTATTTTAAAATTCTTCCTCAAATAGTGCATCAGGCCCACGCAGTTTTACCAGTGAATTCTACAAAACTTTTAAAGAAACAGATCATTCCAATCTTACACAAACCTTTCCAACAAACAGAAAAAGATTAAATACTCCCCAATTCATTCTATGAGGCCAGTATATATAACCTTGATAGCAAAATCAAACAAGGATAGTAAAATAAAATAACATTATAATCCAATCTCAAAAATAAACATAGAGGAAAACATCCCAAACAATATCAGCAAATGACACCTAGCAATGTGTAAAAAAAAAAATAGGACATGAGCAAATTAGTTTAATCCAGGATTGCAAGGATCTTTTATCATTAGAAAGTCTATGGTATTTATCACATTAAAAAATTAAAGAAAAACCACATAATCATCTGAAGAGATGAAGAAGAAGCAGTTAATAAAATTCAATGCACATTGATAAAACTCTTATGAAATTAGGAATAGAAGTAAACATTCCTAAACTGCTAAAGAACATCTACAAAAAAACCCTACAGCAAGTGGGCAACTACTGACAATTTTCCCCTTAAAATCAAGAACAGGACAAAAATGCCCACTATTGCTTCTATTTAATAGCTAACAACAGCAAGGAAAAATAAAGACACAAGAATTGGGGAGGAGGAGACAAAATTCTCTTTATTCAGATAATATGATTATATTCCTAGAAAATTCAAAAGAATCTACCAACAAAGTACTAAAAATAATAAGGTTAGCATGGTTGCTGGTTAAAAAATATATGGAAATCTAAACATTATTTCTATGTGCCAACCACCACAACAGAAAACAGAATTTACTTTTAAGGAGACCATTTTCAATACCACTAAAGATCACAAAATATCTAGGAATAAATCTAACAAAAGATTCAAAAGACTTGCATGCAGGAAATAAAAATCTCATTGTAGGAAGATCACAGAAGGCCTAAACTAAATGGATAGATAGTCTGTGCTCTTGAGTAAGAAAACAGTGTCATTTCTCTAAAGTGATTTGCAGATTCAGTACAATTCTATTAAAAAAAAAACCTATAGGAGTTCTTTTGTGAAACTTATCCTGATTGTAAAATGTTCCTGAAGAATGAATGGCTGATGCTTTTCCAAAGAATAAGGTGGAGGTACCTGTCCAACCAGGTGTTACAAGTTATTATAAGGATATTGTAATTGAGACTGTGTGGAACCTTCACAAGAATAGGCAGAACAAGAGGAGAAAACAGATCCCAGAAAGAAGCTCTGGGAAATAAAACTTCCCTCCATTTCCCAATATCCCTGTGAAAATCCCTAGTCTCCTTAGACTCTGCACATACTATGAGAAGTAGATCTGTTGCCATGTCCTAGTTGGTTGCTCCCATCCCAAAGTTTAATAGCTTCTCTTATTTCTCAGACAGGGGCAAGGGTTACAGCCAAGATTAGGGGCCTGGGCACTGGGCAGAGGGACTGTTGCCTTCCTAGGTATTTACATTTCAAGGAATAAGGCCAGAAACTTGGAGGTGCCTCTAGGTCCTCAAAGTCTAGACAAGAGACACTGAGACTGCCTGGCCCCTGGAGAGACTCATGGATACACGACAGCATGTAGTGGGGAGGACACCGTTTTAGGAAGAGGACCGCTGCGTCTTCCCCTTTGTAAAGAGTCATTTTTCCACATCCCTCACCTGTGTTGTGTCCTCCACTCAGGTAGGCAAAATTTCTATCCGTTTTTCATGTGTCTATAGCTCCAGGCCAGGCCTGTGGGGAATGTGAGGGGCTCTTATTGTGGAGTAACAGTGATCCAGAACACCTCGTGCGAGCATTAGGGTAAAACTAATGAGGCTGAATATTAAAAACAACAGAAAGTCATGCATATACAGATTTCTGAAAAATATAGCAGGTGCCATTGCTCATTGCTGGGGAAATGGCCTAATTCAGTAAGTGGCGCTAGGACTGGTGATGCGAATGGAGAGAATTAAATTACCTCCTTAACCCCCCACGAAACCTACTCCAACCTGAATTAATGATTTACATGTTAGAATCAAAACTTTAACACCATTAGAGAAACGTGGGAGTAATTACGGTAGGGAAGGACTGTCTTAAACGAGCAGAAAAAGTAGTAAACATCAAGGGAAAAACGGACACATTTTCCATGTTAAATAAAACTTCTGTTGCTGAAAAGGCACCCAGAAGTAAAGGACAGGCCGCCGACTGCGGTATTTTCAACGGGCATCACTGACAGAGGCTGAATATCCAAGGCCGAGCACTGCGGAGCAGCGAGGAAAGACATACCATTCGGCATGTCTGGACCTTCCACCCCAGCGCGCACTCGCGAGGGGAGGAAATGTCGCCGCGCCGCCCGCGTGGAGAGAAGCGCCCCGGGCAGCCGCCCCCAACCCATGCCCGAGCAGGGAGCCAGCTCCGCCACAAAGCGTAACAAAGCAGCCTCCCGCCTCCTCAACGCCCTTCCGCCCCTGGCCCGGCCGGCCGGAAGTGACGCTCGGAGGCGGGGCTTCGGGGGAGACGCGTATGTACCAGAGGGCGCAGCGCCAGCTGAGTGCGCCCCGTCTGTTCCTCTCGACGCGTGCGCACCGCAGGCCCCGCCTCTGCCCTCTGACCCGGCCCCTGTTCCTCGGCGGTCAGCCCCGGACACCCCGCCCGGGGGTGGGGGGGGCCTCGCGCGCGCCCGCGCCCCGCCCTCGCGGGCTTACCGTCCGGCTTGTCAGTGACGGCTGGGGGTGGAGAGGCCGCAGCCGAGCCTGTTCCCGCAGTCTGTACGTGGGAGGCGATCGGCTCCCAGGGGCAGCTCTGGACTGCACCAGCCGGCTGCGGGCAGGTAAGGGGCCCGGCTCTGCGCCCTGCGCCGCCCGCCTGAGCGTGGTGACAAATGCGAGCACGCACGCGGCGGCCCCACGGGGTCCGCCCGGGGTAAGGGCCGCGACCGCCGGTGAGACCCTCCTGATGCTGCACGGCTTGGGGCTCAGGGAGGCGGGGGAAGGCGAGGGGACTCGCTGCCTGGGAGTGGGAAGGGCTCGCTGCCCTGGGGGGGGGGGGTGGCTCGCTGCCTGGGGGGCTCTTACTGAACTGCGTGAAGGAGCCCCGCCCCTCAGGAACTGGCAGGGAGCAGATTGACAGGCGCCAGGGCGGAGTGCGCGGCCGGCGGGTCTGGGAGGCCTGTGATTGCGGGTGAAGGACACTTGCAAATGTCTCACTGAGGCCCCCCACCCCCGCTGCCCGCCCGCTCCGGAGCAGTTGGCGCGGAGAGCTGAGGTTTAGCACCAGCAGCCGGGGAGCCCCGCTCTAGCTGGAACCTCGGTCCTAGGGAAGGACACACAATCCCCGAGACAAAAGCACCCTGCGGAGCTCGGCCAGCAGAGCAGCCAGAGCAGGCAAGCACGAAAGGATGGGGATGCCCAGGTGTTGCGGGAACATTGATGTATTGATGTGGGCGTCCTTCCAGTTCTTTGGGTGCCTGTACTGGTTGGACTGCTTTCCGCTTACAGGGTCAAGAATCCATTAAAACTAGGTCAAGCTATGGAGG
This sequence comes from Smutsia gigantea, assembly GCA_032199065.1. Taxonomy (NCBI): domain Eukaryota; kingdom Metazoa; phylum Chordata; class Mammalia; order Pholidota; family Manidae; genus Smutsia; species Smutsia gigantea. Next base: position 120,408 of record JAVSCE010001140.1, read on the forward strand.
GATTCCACCAGGACGAGGAGTAGATGGGTCCCAGGGCTTTATGAGGTCATCAGATTTGGTAATGGTGTGAGGGGCTCCTATTAGTCCCCCAACCTCCCACATACCTTCTCTTCGCCGTGTTTCTATAGATTTTGGCTTTTTTCTCAGGCTTCTGCCTCCATCCTACTGACTTGGATAGTTATCTGTGCTGCAGGGCAAATAAACAAAGTTTAAGGACTGAAATACCAAACTTGTATTACCTCACAGTTTCCATGGGTCGGGAATTCAGGACTGGCTTAGTGAGGTGATTATGGTTCAGGGACTCTTGCGGGGTCACAATGGTGCTGCTGGCCGGGCCTGAGCCATCCAGAGGCCTGATTGGGTACACGGCTCCAGATGCCACCCCAGCTCCCTCCCAGGACTGCTGACTGTTGGCCTTAGACCCTTGCTGGGCGTGCTAGAGCCTCTGTCCTTACAGGCTTGTTGCCTTCCTTCAGAGAGAGGAAGGTGGAAGTCACAGTGCCTTTTATGACCTAGTTTTGGAGTTATAATACTTCTACCATATTCTATTTGTTAGCTTTACTAAGTACAAAGGACTTGACTTTTGAAGGGAGGCATGTCAAAGAGTGTGTGAACATATCTTAAAACCACCATTCCACATACCACCCCAGTGAGAAAAGAGTGCCTATCCTTGTGATTTCAGCTAAGTTCTGGACCTAATACTGAGTTGGGCCCTAATCAGTGCAAACCTGATGAGTTAGCCGGGCCTCATTAAGGAGCCCTCCCCAAAGTGGAGCAGGGTGGGTTCCACCAGAACCACACTGAGCATGTGGAAAGTGCATTTCCCTAAGAAAATCAAGGCTCTGTTGCTAGAGAAAAGGAGTGCACGTCAGGCAGGCCAGTTGGCCCCTGCACCTGAACTATACCATCTATTTCACACCAGATTTTAAAAGTCAACTGCTCCTGCAAGCTGTAGATTTCAAAGCAACAGTTAATAAATGAACTAATCAGTTACTCTTCTAACAAAAGTTTATGAGCAGAGCATTGCAGGAATTGGACATTTATTCAGACTTGTGCATGTGTGTGTGTATTTTATGCCAGGCTTTGTCCTCAGAAAACAGAGCAGTATAAACAAGTGTATGCCTCAGTTCCACACAGTTTGTGGGAATGGGGTGCGGAGGTCAGGTTGAGTGGGATTTGAAGGCCCAGAGGAGTCACTGGATGAGGGACTGGTCCTGGGGAACAGCGTTTGACAGGACAGACATCAGAGGTAGTATCTGTGGAAGGCTGACACGAGGAGGCAAACTCAGGGGTTTGAGCTTTTTGCTAGACTTGGTGTGAGAAGAGTTTTGAGAAGGGGAATGACATGAATGGGGGATATTGTAGGAAGATGTCTCTTGGAGCATTAAGGAAAGATTTGAGGGGCTGCAGAAACTCAGGAGAGAAGTTACACAGACGAACTGAGCAGTGGCCCTTGAAAGGAGGAGCTAAAGGACAAGGTCTTAAACTATTTGTATATACAACGGCTAGCTTTAGGGACCAGCATTGACCACTTGCTACAAGATCAACTAACAATTATAGAATCATGAAGTCTGTATGAAAAGCAGGCTCTGGAGTGAAGGGAATGATTTTGTTATCTCCCTCATCTTCCTGCGTGGGTCAGACTCCATAAAGTGCTGTCCCACTTAACTGACATTTCCTGAGTGGCCGTCACATGTTGGCACAGAAGACTCAGCAGAGCCCTGCTGCCCCCAAATAGCTCTCAGGGGTGTGGCAGGAGCTTTAAAAGAGCCAGGTCAGAACCTCCTGAGGTTTGGTGCTGGTCCAGCTGAGGGCTGGAGGACTAAGAGGGGGGCTTCCTAAGCAGGGCAGCAACAGGAAGTATTGGTAACCAGCATGCTTTCATCCTCAAGGCACCGCGCAAGCGAGCAGGCAAAGGCAGCTCACAGATAAAAGGCCCAGTGAATACCTGGCCAGACGAGATGCTCAGTTGTATGTAATTCCTGTCGTTCAGAAAAGTAATCCATCTGAGTGTGAATTAGGGGCAAGAGTTCCCCATTGGAAAGAAATAAATCTACTCTCCTCCCACTCAGACCTCAGTGTGACCTGAGAGCATCAGTGCACAGTGCCAGCGAGGCAGGGTGTTCCGTTCGTTTTTTTAATCCACTCACACTGCAAGGTGAAGCTCTCTGCAAGCACGCTTTCGTCCGAGGACTCCCTGTGCGTTTTCTCGTTTAAAAACTCATCTATTTACTGCAAGCTTCTCTTATTTAAATGACGTGTTTATCTCTCTCTCTCACTTTTTTAATGTGCAAGTACACTTTTTTCCTCTTGTTTTACTTTTTTATTTAAATCTGCAAGTACCCTTGATTAAAATAATGCCTACTTTGTGAAATTGTCACCCTGGAGAGGCTGAGTCATGCATGAAGTAACCCTTCCTCTCTGAGTGGTGGAAAGTGTCCATTTGGCTAAGAGTTAAAATTGAAAAGTTGGGGGGTCAGATTTCTTAGTAAAGTACCCTGAAATCTTTTCTCAAAAAAGAAGTTATCAAACTTTAATTAAAAACTTTAGAACTCCTCTCAATGTCTGTAGAATTACTTATTCTGTCGGTTTCCTTCAGACCTGGATGTGTTTTTTTTATAAGTTTATTTTGATATCATTAATCTACAATTAAATGAGTAATATTATGGTCATTACACTACCCCCTTCATCAGGTTCCCCCCCAACCCCATTACAGTCACTGTCCATCAGCATAGTGAGATGCCATAGAGTCACTACTTGTCCTCTCTGAGTTGTACAGCCCTCCCTATGCGCCCCCCCAACATTACATCTGCTAATCGTAATGTCCCTTCTTCCGCCTTGCCCCTCCCTTCCCACCCATCCTCCCCAGTCCCTTTCCCTTTGGCAACTATTAGTCCGTTCTTGGGTTCTGTGAGTCTCCTGCTGTTTTGTTCCTTCAGTTTTTTTTTTTTCCTTAGTTCTTATACTCCACATATGAGTGAAATCATTTGGTACTTGTCTTTTTCAGCTTGGCTTATTTCACTGAGCATAATACCCTCTAGCTCCATCCATGTTGTTGCAAATGGTAGGATTAGTTTTCTTCTTATGGCTGAATAATATTCCATTGTGTATATGTACCACATCTTCTTTATCCATTCATCTACTGATGGACACTTAGGTTGCTTCCATTTCTTGGCTATTGTAAATAGTGCTGCGATAAACATAGGGGTGCATCTGTCTTTTTCAAATTGGGCTGCTGCATTCTTAGGGTAAATTCCTAGGAGTGGAATTCCTGGGTCAAATGGTATTTCTATTTTGAGTTTTTTGAGGAACCTCCATACTGCTTTCCACAATGGTTGAACTAATTTGCAGTCCCACCAGCAGTGTAGGAGGGTTCCCTTTTCTCCACATCCTCGCCAACATTTGTTGTTGTTTGTGTTTTGGATGTTGGCCATCCTCACTGGTGTGAGGTGATATCTCATTGTGGTTTTAATCTGCATTTCTCTGATGATTAGCGATGTGGAGCATCTTTTCATGTGCCTGTTGGCCATCTGAATTTCTTCTTTGGAGAAGTGTCTATTCATGTCCTCTGCCCATTTCTTAATTGGATTATTTGCTTTTTGTTTGTTAAGGTGCGTGAGTTCTTTATATATTTTGGATGTCAACCCCTTATCGGATACGTCATTTATGAATATATTCTCCCATACTGTAGGATGTCTTTTTGTTCTACTGATGGTGTCCTTTGCTGTACAGAAGCTTTTCAGCTTGATATAGTCCCACTTGTTCATTTTTGCTTTTGTTTCCCTTGCCCGGGGAGATATGTTCATGAAGAAGTTGCTCATGTTTATGTCCAAGAGATTTTTGCCTATATTTTTTTCTAAGAGTTTTATGGTTTCATGACTTACATTCAGGTCCTTGATCCACCTCAAGTTTACCTTTGTGTATGGGGTTAGACAGTAGTCCAATTTCATTCTCTTACATGTAGCTGTCCAGTTTTTCCAACGCCAGCTGCTGAAGAGGCTGTCATCTCCCCAATGTATATCCAAGGCTCCCTTATCAAATATTAATTGACTGTATGTGTTTGGGTTGATGTTTGGATTTTCTATTCTATTCCACTGATCTGTGGGTCTGTTTTTGTGCCAATACCAAATTTTCTTGATTACTGTGGCTTTGTAGTAGAGCTTGAAGTCAGGGAGCGTAATTCCCCCTGTTTTATTCCTCCTTCTCAGGATTTGGATGTGTTTTTATGCTTTCTTTATCCATTAAAAAACAGTTGGAGAGAGGCTTCCGGGAAGATGGCGGTGTGAGCAGGGCGGCAGAAATCTCCTCCCAAAACCATATAAATCTATGAAAACACAGTAAATACAACTATTCCTAAAAGAGAAATCAGAGCACACAGGAAAGTGCACAGCGTGCAGCCACACCTGGGAGGACTCAGCACCCCGCGAGGCGGGTAAGATACAGAATCGCAACCCAGCGGCACCCAAACACTCACCCAGCCCAGCGCGCCGACGGGAGGAGAGGAGTCCGAGCCGGGAGGGAGTGGAAGAGTAGGTCCGCGAAATAACCAGCCCCGGTGGTCTGCGCCGGAGCACCGGGAGCTCTGACACACATCGCGCGGTGCATCAGACTTTGGAGAGGCAGAAGGTGCAGGTTTTGAGCCGGGAAGGTGCCGGGACCGTGCAGCCAGTGCCCAGGGACAAGAGAAAAGCACGCGCCATTTGTAGCAGTCTCGGAGAGGCGGCAGGCCCAGCGAGGGAACACCAGCGCGCTGGCAGGCTCAGCCCTGCAGGCTGGAAGTCCTGGGGAACTTCACTCCCCTTCGCTAGTGCAGCCAGCGCCCAGGGATAAGAGAAAAGCACGCGCCATCTGTAGCGGTCTCAGAGAGGCGGCGGACCCAGCGAGGGAACACCAGCGCCCCGGCGGGCTCAGCCCTGCACGCTGGAAGTCCTGGGGAACTTCAGTCCCCTTCGCTAGTGCAGCCAGCGCCCAGGGACAAGAGAAAAGCGCGCGCCGTTTGTAGCGGTCTCAGAGAGGCAGGGGGCACAGCGAGGGATCACCAGGGCCCCGGCGGGCTCAGCCCTGCAGGCTAGAAGTCCTGGGGAACTTCGGTCCCCTTAGCTAGTGACAGAAACAAGGGAGCAACCACGCTGGAACTTTATACAGAAAACAATAGCGTCCCATTCATTCCTACCTACAAAAACGGCGCGGCTGCAGCTGCGAATTAGTGGAGCAACAGCGACATCTACAGCACGCGTAGAGAATCAATTCCAGAGCCCAGCTGACATAAGTGGCACCTGCCAGCGACCACTCCTGCCAGCATGACAAGAGAGAGGAAGTTAATACAGACAAAGCTCACCAAGATTCAGAGCCCCTCTGAGAAGGAATCTGAAGAGATGGAAATGCAGCATCTTCCTGAAAAAGAATTCAGAATAAAAGTCATAACCATGCTGATGGATCTACAGAGAAATATGCAAGAGCTAAGGGAGAAAGTGAGGGAAGTCAGGAAAGATAATGCAGAAATGAGACAAGCCATCGATGGGCTCAGCAGCAGACTGGACGAGATGCAAGACACTGTTAATGCAATAGAAATCAGAGAACAGGAACACAGAGCAGCTGAGGCAGAGAGAGAAAAAAGGATCTCTAGGAATGAAAGAATATTAAGAGAACTGTGTGACCAATCCAAAAGGAACAACATTCACATTATAGGAGTACTAGAGGAGGAAGAGAGAGAAAAAGGGATAGAAAGTGTCTTTGAAGAAATAATTGCTGAAAACTTCCCCATGCTGGGGAAGGAAATAGTCTCGCAGTCTATGGAAGCCCACAGATCTCCTCACACGAGGGACCCCAGGAAGACAACACCAAGACACATAATAATTAAAATGGCAAAGATCAAAGATAAGGACAGAGTATTAAAGGCAGCTAGAGAAAGAAAAAAGATCACCTTCAAAGGAAAACCCATCAGACTAACATCAGACATCTCAACAGAAACCTTACAGGCTAGAAGAGAAAGGCATGATATATTTAACGCAATGAAACAGAAGGGCCTCGAACCAAGAATATTGTATCCAGCACGATTATCATTTAAATATGACGGCGGCATTAAACAATTTTCAGACAAGCAAAAGCTGCGAGAATTTGCCTCCCATAAACCACCTATACAGGACATCTTAAAGGAACTGCTCTAGAGGGAAGCACTCCCAAGGCTAAAAAGCTGTCACCAGAGAAAATAAAATCATAGCAAGAAAGCAGAACACCCAAAACTAACTAAAGGCAAAGAATAAAACACCTAGTATATAAAGAATGGAGGAGGAATAAGAAGGGAGAGAAATAAAGAAACATCAGACTGTGTTTACAATAACTTAACAAGAAGGCTAAGTTAGATTGTTAGACAGTAAAGAAGCAACCCTTGAACCTTTGGTAACCACGAATCTAAAGCCAGCAATGGCAATAAGTACGTATCTTTCGATAATCACCCTAAATGTAAATGGACTGAATGCACCAATCAAAAGACACAGAGTAACAGAATGGATAAAAAAGCAAGACCCATCTATATGCTGCCTACAAGAAACTCACCTCAAATGCAAAGATATCCCCAGATTAAAAGTGAAGGGATGGAAAAAGATATTTCATGCAAATAACAAAGAGAAAAAAGCAGGTGTTGCAGTACTTGTATCAGACACAATAGACTTCAAAGTGAAGAAAGTAGCAAGAGATAAAGAAGGACATTACATAATGATAAAGGGGTCAATCCAACAAGAAGATATAACCATTTTAAATATATATGCACCAAACACAGGGGCGCCGACATATGTGAAACAAATACTAACAGAATTAAAGGAGGAAATAGACAGCAATGCATTCATCTTAGGTGACTTCAACACACCACTCACTCCAAGGGACAGATCAACCAGACAGAAAATAAGTAAAGACACAGAGGCATTGAACAACACACTAGAACAGATGGACCTAACAGACATCTACAGAACTCTACACCCAAAAGCAACAGGATACACATTCTTCTCAAGTGCACATGGAACATTTTCCAGAATAGACCACATACTAGGCCACAAAAAGAACCTCAGTAAAATCGAAAATATTTGAAATTCTACCAACCAACTTCTCGGATCATAAAGGCATTAAACTACAATTAAACTTTAGAAAGAAAACAAAAAGGCTCACAAATACATGGAGACTTAACAACATTCTCCTAATTAATCAATGGGTCAATGACCAAATCAAAACAGAAATCAAAGAGTGTGTGGAGACAAATGACAACAACAACACAAAGCCACAGCTTCTATGGGACGCAACAAAGGCAGTTCTAAGAGGAAAGTATATTGCAATCCAGGCCTATCTAAAGAAAGAAGAACATTCCCAAATGAATAGTCTAAAGACACAATTACTGAAATTGGAAAAAGAAGAACAAATGAGACCCAAAGTCACCAGAAGGAGGGACATAATAAAGATCAGAGAAGAAATAAATAAAATTGAGAAGAACATAACAATAGAAAAAACTCAATGAAACCAAGAGCTGGTTCTTTGAAAAAATAAACAAAATAGATAAACCCCTAGCCAGACTCATTAAGAGAAAAAGAGAATCTACACACATAAACAGATTCAGAAATGAGAAAGGAAAAATCACGACAGACCCCACAGAAATACAAAGAATTATAAGAGAATATGATGAGACTCTGTATGCTAACAAGCTGGAAAACCTAGAAGAAATGGACAACTTTTTAGAAAAATACAACCTTCCAAAACTGACCAAACAAGAAACAGAAAAACTAAACAGACCAATCACCAGCAATGAAATTGAAGCGGTAATCAAAAAACTACCCAAGAACAAAACCCCCGGACCAGAAGGATTCACCTCTGAGTTCTACCAGACATATAGAGAAGAAATAACACCCATTCTCCTTAAAGTTTTCCAAAAAATAGAAGAGGAGGGAACACTTCCAAACTCATTCTATGAAGCCAGCATCACTCTAATACCAAAACAGGGCAAAGACCTCACCAACAAAGAAAATTACAGACCAATATCCCTGATGAACGTGGATGCAAAAATACTCAACAAAATATTAGCAAACTGAATTCAAAAATACATCAAGAGGATCATACACCATGATCAAGTGGGATTCATCCCAGGGATGCAAGGATGGTACAACATTCGAAAATCCATCAACATCATCCACCACATCAATAAAAAGAAGAACAAAAACCACATGATCATTTCCATAGATGCTGAAAAAGCATTTGACAAAATTCAGCATCCATTCATGATTAAAACTCTCAAGAAAATGGGTATAGAGGCAAGTACCTCAACATCATAATGGCCATATATGACAAACCCACAGCTAACATCATACTTAACGGCGAGAAGCTGAAAGCTTTTCATCTAAGATCGGGAACAAGACAGGGATGCCCACTCCCTCCACTGTTATTCAACATAGTACTGGAGGTCCTAGCCATGGCAATCAGACAAAATAAAGACATACAAGGCATCCAGATTGGTAAAGAAGAAGTCAAATTGTCACTATTTGCAGATGACATGATATTGTGCATAAAAAACCCTAAAGACTCCACTCCAAAACGACTAGAACTAATATCTGAATTCAGCAAAGTTGCAGGATACAAAATTAACACACAGAAATCTGTTGCTTTCCTATACACTAATGATGAACTAACAGAAAGAGAAATCAGAAAAACAATTCCATTCACAATTGCATCAAAAAGAATAAAATACCTAGGAATAAACCTAACGAAGGAAGTGAAAGACCTGTACTCTGAAAACTATAAGACATTCCTAAGAGAAATTAAAGAGGACACTAACAAATGGAAATGCATCCCATGCTCTTGGCTAGGAAGAATAAATATTGTCAAAATGGCTATACTACCTAAAGCAATCTACAGATTCAACGCAATCCCTATCAAACTACCAACAGCTTTCTTCAGTGAACTGGAACAAATAATTCTAAAATTCATATGGAACCACAAAAGACCCCGAATAGCCAAAGCAATCCTGAGAAGGAGGAATAAAACAGGGGGAATTACGCTCCCTGACTTCAAGCTCTACTACAAAGCCACAGTAATCAAGACAATTTGGTATTGGCACAAAAACAGACCCACAGATCAGTGGAATAGAATAGAAAATCCAAGCATCAACCCAAACACATACAGTCAATTAATATTTGATAAGGGAGCCTTGGATATACATTGGGGAGATGACGGCCTCTTCAGCAGCTGGTGTTGGAAAAACTGGACAGCTACATGTAAGAGAATGAAACTGGACTACTGTCTAACCCCATACACAAAGGTAAACTCAAGGTGGATCAAAGACCTGAATGTAAGTCATGAAACCATAAAACTCTTAGAAAAAAACATAGGCAAAAATCTCTTGGACATAAACATGAGCAACTTCTTCATGAACATATCTCCCCGGGCAAGGGAAACAAAAGCAAAAATGAACAAGTGGGACTATATCAAGCTGAAAAGCTTCTGTACAGCAAAGGACACCATCAGTAGAACAAAAAGACATCCTACAGTATGGGAGAATATATTCATAAATGACATATCCGATAAGGGGTTGACATCCAAAATATATAAAGAACTCACGCACCTCAACAAACAAAAAGCAAATAATCCAATTAAGAAATGGGCAGAGGACATGAATAGACACTTCTTCAAAGAAGAAATTCAGATGGCCAACAGGCACATGAAAAGATGCTCTACATCACTAATCATCAGAGAAATGCAGATTAAAACCACCATGAGATATCACCTCACACCAGTGAGGATGGCCAACATCCAAAACACAAACAACAACAAATGTTGGCAAGGATGTAGAGAAAAGGGAACCCTCCTACACAGCTGGTGGGACAGCAAATTAGTTCAAGCATTGTGGAAAGCAGTATGGAGGTTCCTCAAAAAACTCAAAATAGAAATACCATTTGACCCAGGAATTCCACTCCTAGGTATTTACCGTAAGAATGCAGCAGCCCAGTTTGAAAAAGACAGATGCACCCCTATGTTTATCGCAGCACTATTTACAATAGCCAAGAAATGGAAGTAACCTAAGTGTCCATCAGTAGATGAATGGATAAAGAAGATGTGGTACATATACACAATGGAATATTATTCAGCCATAAGAAGAAAACAAATCCTACCATTTGCAACAACATGGATGGAGCTAGAGGGTATTATGCTCAGTGAAATAAGTCAAGCTGAAAAATACAAGTACCAAATGATTTCACTCATATGTGGAGTATAAGATCTAAGGAAAAAAAAACTGAAGGAACAAAACAGCAGCAGACTCACAGAACCCAAGAACAGACTAATAGTTACCAAAGGGAAAGGGACTTGGGAGGATGGGTGGGAAGGGAGGGGCAAGGGGGAAAAGGGGCATTACAATTAGCAGATGTAATGTTGGGGGGGCACGGGGAGGGCTGTACAACCCGGAGAGGACAAGTAGTGACTCTATGGCATCTCACTACGCTGAAGGACAGTGATTGTAATGGGGTTGGGGGGGTAACCTGATGAAGGGGGTAGTGTAATCACCATAATATTACTCATTTAATTGTATATTAATGATATCAAAATAAACTTATTAAAAAATATATATTAGCACACTGAATTCAAAAATACAGCAAAAGGATCATCCATCACAACCAAGTGAGATTTACTCCAGGGATGGAAGGATGGTACAGTATTTGTACATCAATCTATACCATACACCATATTAACAAAAAGAAAGATAATAACCATATGATCATTTCAATATGTGCTGAAAAAGCATTTGAAAAAATTCAACATCCGTTTATGATGAAAACTCTCAACAAAATGGGTATAGTGTGTACTTCAACATAACAAAGGCCATGCATAAAAACCACAGCTAATGTCATAGTTAATTATGAAAAGCTGAAAGCTTTTCCTTTAAGATCAGGAACAAGACAAGAATGTCCACTCTCACCACTTTATTCAACATAGCCCTGGAGGACCCAGCCATGGCAATCAGACAAAACAAAGAGATTAAAGGTGTACAGATTGGTAAGGAAGAAGTTAGGCTGTCAGTATTTGCAGATTACATGATAGTATACATAGAAAACCTTAAAGAATCCACCAAAAAACTGTCAGAACTAATAACTGCACTCAGCAAAGTTTCAGGATACAAAATTAATACATAGAAATCTGGCGAATCCCCATATACTAACAATGAACTAGCAGAAAGAGAAATCAGGAAAACAATTCCATTTACAGTTGCATCAAAAATAATAAAATACCTAGGAATAAACCTAACCAAGGAGGCAAAAGACCTATACTCTGAAAACTACAAGACACTCATGAGAGAAATTAAAGAAGACACAAATAAATGGAAATCTATCCCATGCTCATGGCTGGGAAGAATTAATATTGTCAAAATGGCCATCCTGCCCAAAGCAATTTACAGATTCATTGCAATCCCTATCAAAAAAGCAAACACATTTTCAATGAACTAGAATAAATAGTTCTAAAATTTATATGGAACAACAAAAGACCCTAAATAGCCAAAGCCATCCTAAGAAAGAAGAACAAAGCTGGGGAGATTATGATCCCTGACTTCACGCTCAGGTATAAAACTACAGTAATCAGAACAATATGGTACTCACACAAGAACATACCCAATAGATCAATGGAACCAACAGCGAGCCCTGATATAAACCCACAGATATATGGTTAATTAAGATATGATAAGGGATCCATAAATATACAATGGGGAAAAAGACAACCTCTTCAATAACTGGTGTTGGGAAAACGGGACAGCCACCTATGTGCAAGAGAATGAAACTGGATTATTGTCTAACTGCATACACAAAAAAAAAACTCAAAATGGATCAAAGACCTGAATGTAAGCCATGATACCATAAAACTCTTAGAAGAAAACAGACAAAAATCTCTTGAACTTAAGTATAAGCAATTTTTTCCTGGACATATCTCCTTGGGCAAGGGAAACAAAATAAAAAATGAACATGTGGAGCTACATAAAACTAAAAAGCTTCTGTGCAGTAAAGGACACTATCAACAGAACAAAAGGCAACCTACAGTATGAGAGAATATATTTGTAAATGTATCCGATGAGGGGTTAACATCCAAAATATATAAAGGACTCATAACTTGACACCAAAAAACAAATAAACCAATTAAAAAATGGGCAGAGCACCTGAACAGATATTTCTCCAAAGAAAACACAGATGGCCAACAGGCACATGAAAAGGTGCTGCACATTGCTAATCATCAGGGAAATGCAAATTAAAACCACAATGAGATTTCACCTCACACCAGTCAGGATAGCCACTATCCAAAAGACAAGAAATAATAAGTGTTGGCAAGGGTGTGGAGAAAAGGGGTGGGAATGTAAATGATGCAGCCACTGTGGAAAGTGATATGAGGTTCCTCAAAAAACTAAAAATAGAAATACCAGACAACTCAGTAATTCTACTTTTAGGAATTGACCCAAAGAAAACAAAATCCCTGATTCAGAAAGATATATGCACCCCTATGTTTATTGCTGCATTATTTACAATAGCCAAGATATGGAAGCAACCTAAGTGTCCATCAATAGATGAATGGCTAAAAAAGATGTGGTACATATGCACAATGGAATATTATTCAGCCAAAAAAAAAAAAAGAAATCCAGCCATTGGCAACAGCATGGATGGATCCAGAGGGTATTATGCTCAGTGAAATAAGCCAGGTGGAGAAAGACAAATACCATATGATTTCACTTATTTATGGAATATAAATATAAAACAAAACAGAATGCACAAAATAGCAGTAGACTCACAGACACAGGGAAGTGACTGGTGGTTACCATGGAGATGGGGTTGGAGTGGGTGGTTAGGGAGGGTGAGGGGGATAAAGGGGACCAAAAATTCTCGATCATAATGTAGGTTGGTCACAGGGATAGTAGTGTAGCATGGAGAATATAGCCCATGATTCTGGAACATCATTCTATGTTCATAGTTATCACACTAGTAGGGATGAGGATTTAATAATATGTTAACTGTTGAGCCACTGTGTTGTATATCTGAAATCAGTATAAGATTGTGTATCAATAAGTTTTTTTTTTAAAAAGCAGCAGCCCGTGAAAGCTACCCAAGTAAATCCTTCATAGTGTAAACACGAGTGACTTGGGAGTATGGAAGTGGTCCTGTTGCAACCTTTTATCTAACATTAATTCTTCAGGCTGCAGTTTAAACACAATTCCATTTCATTTCTAAGAAGAGATGGATAGAAGCTATTCACTATCTTTCATGTAATTGCATCTCAAGGAGTAATCTAACCATGACTTCACCTTTCTGCTCTTAGTCCTTCCTGCTAATCCACCTTCATTATCCCAATGTGTAGGTTTCAGGTCTTCTGTCCTGCAGGTGTATTTCCTTGGCACATCCAGACAGGCATCCACATCTTTGAGGAGGAGGTGCCCATACTTCACGGTAGAGACACGTACTGACCAGAGCCCATTACAGCTCCCCGTTGCAGGAGTGCTTCCTGGTCTTTTCATCCGTGCACAGGAAACGGTAATACTTTTAGGATCACATTGGGCAAAATGGAAGAAATAATTTGTGGCTGAAGGAAAGAGCCCAGGACTGACTATACCAGGTCTTGCCTGGTTACCCCAATGTCTGAGAGGATCTTTGTAGGCCACTCTGCACAGAGATTAGGAATTTCTGACCTACACAGTAGAATTTAAACCCCTTCAGCTAGTGTGCAAAGTAACATATCCAAACAGCAGAATGGATGGGGGCCTTGTTATCTGGCTTTTTTCCCCCCAGACACTGAACTCTCCACCGTCTACTCAGTTCAGACATCCACCTACCAAGCTATATCCAGAGAGGTTCTTTAACTTGGGAATTTATAGAGATGACAAGAGATGATGACTGAAGACATGCCCCGAAACCTTTAAAAATATTCCTCTGTATGCTTCTCACTTTTCTTTTCTTTTTTTTTTTTTTTTTGCTTCTCACTCTTTGATTCCTGGGGGAGGGTCTGCACAGGTAGGCTCATTTTTGATTCGGGTTTTTGTAATTTTTGCAGGTCATTCTTAGCTTCTGAACATTAGTCTCAGGAATCATTGGTCTTAGGCAAATCTGTCTCTGGACCTCTTGGGGAATTCAGTAGCCCTGTGGGATTGCATTGTTTGGAGCTGTAACGGGGGCGGGGGTAGGAAAGAGTGGACTAAACTTCTTCCAGCATGTAGGATTACTTCCTTCTTGGACTGGGCTCTGACAATAAATCCCCCATTGCATAGATGCCTGCTTGCCATGACACTTCCTGTGTAACACCTTCAACTATACTCCCCTTAATGATAAGCATTTAGACATCATTGCTTAACCACCCAGTCAGTGCCTGCACCAACTCGATGCTTCTTATCTTCTTGTTTCTCTCTACTGCTTACCGTGCATCCTGTTCTCCAGCCAGTCACATTCTTAATTTTTTCTGCACAGGTTTTTCCTTTGCAGCCCTTGTGTCCCATCTATGAAAAACAAGAAAAAAAAAACTTCCCCAACTTGACTTCCTGGTAAATATCTGCTCCTCAAGATCTATGAATCTTTCCCCCCAACTCCCTGGTGGAGTGAGTTCATTGCCTCCTTGTATTCTCACCTCATAATGTACATACTTCCTCTTCTACAGTACCTATCATGTTGAATTATAATGATATTTGTCTCTCTCCTCCCCCACCCCCATGAGACTGTTGACCCTTGAGGCTAGCAGTGGTACCTTATTCAGCTAGGTATTCACAATGCCCAGCACCACCAGGCATGGGGAAGGGGCTCTACAAATGTCAAATGAATAGTTGAAGCACAGGCAAGAGCTTCCAGCAACCCTGGTAAAACTCTTTCCTGGCTGGCAGGGGTTCTAGTGGAATAGAAACCTTGAATACAATCCTGACATTTTGCATCAAGTGTCTTAAAATGTCTGCAAGAATTTGTCACTGATGCTATACCTAGATATGCATGCTTAGGTGCTCATAATGATGATTCTTTGACAAAAAGACATGCAGTTTCCTCTGCTTGGAGCACTCTTTCTTCCACCCCAAACCAGCTACTTCTGAATATCTGAACTTCCTCAATCATTGCACTGTATTATAATAGCCTATGTATTGAACTGACTCCTCTGGTTAATTGCCAAGGGTGTGTGTAAGTTATGCTCATCACCATATCCTCAGTCTTACAGAATGCCTAGTATGTAATCCAAGCTGTATATTCATGTGAATGAGTCAGTGAATGAATGAATGAAGTGAGCTATCCTTGTTGGCTTAGCCAGGGATCTTGAAGAAAAGGGTAACTTAGTATTACCTGAAGAGTTTCAACAGTATAGATCCAGGTACTTTGAAAGTTAGTGGAGGGGGACAACTGAGCAAGATGAATTTGGCGATGCTTTAGAATCTTGTAAAAGAGAAAGCATTAAGTCAGTGTAGATTATTGTAGCAAACCCTGAAAGAAATTTTCCTGCTGACTTTCATATGCTTAATGATAGCCATTCTTACAATGATTTTAATGATTCATTTCTATTGAATCACATACCTTAGTAAGCAAGAATATTTTTACTGTTTTACTCACCAGAGTGTTTTCCCAAAGCAGCTCTTTGAGAGTAACTGAATGGCTTCGAAGGGCTTTGATGGCGTGATCCTGAGTCCTTCACTGCTCCATGGTGATATCGCTGGAAGGGGAAAGTTTTCCTATCATGTCCCACAGAAGGTGGTTTGCTTTTCATTTGGCAAGAATCATTTCAGGCTGAAAGGTTATGAACAATTTGACAAATGAAACAAATGGCTAATGCATATCAGAAAAATGTGCTCCTACCATTTTTTTTTCTGCCTGATAGGCAAAAACTAAAAAGCTTTCTGATAAGCAGTATTATAAATATTTATAATATTGCAGGAAGATATGGGAATTGGGCTCTTATACCCTATGTGGAGAAGACTAGAGATTGGTACAGGCTTTTTATGGAAACTAACTTTGAAAATACAAGGATTTAACCAAAAATTTAATGTGCATATTCTTTCACCCAGCAATTCCACTGTAAGAATCTGTCCTATTTACATACCCACATAAGATAGCTCTAAATATGTATAAAAATTTTTACTGTTGCAACTTTTTTTAAGTCATGTGACTGTGTGACTTAAATGGAAAGAGCTAAAGCTCTGTACACACAGGTTGGGCCAAAGATAAAAGCCTTGGAAGTCCTGCCAAGAAGTGTGGGCTCTCTCCTGAGGGCTGTGGGGAGCCGTAAGGAGTTTTAGGAAACATAATCTGTAGAAGGAGGAGACACCTTCTGGACAGCCTTAGCACTATCTTATCTCCAAAGGAATTATTGCTGACATCCCCAAATCATTGACTGCAATAAAAATCTCAACTGAAACCTCCCAACTATGTGTCAAAAAGGATCCCACTGGTAACACACAGCTAAACTTCTTCAAATCCTTCCCCTCTTTATCTTTCTCATATCTTACCTTACAGCCAAATAAATACCTTCTCCCTTCTCTCTTTCTCAGGTGTAACCCCCCAAATTCTTCTACATTCAATCTACAATTGTTCTTAGAAATTTCAAGTGTGTATGAGGTTTTTCATTTTTAAAATACTCATTTTGTTTTGTATACATCTATACAATTTTATGTGATAGTAATCAATATTCTTTTTTAGTGCAGTGATTTCCTTGTCCTCTAATTTAATC
Source organism: Smutsia gigantea (assembly GCA_032199065.1). NCBI lineage: Eukaryota > Metazoa > Chordata > Mammalia > Pholidota > Manidae > Smutsia > Smutsia gigantea. Next base: position 137,100 of record JAVSCE010001140.1, read on the forward strand.
CTCTGTATTAGTTTTCTATTTCTAAGAAATTATGAAAAACTCAGTGGCTTAAAATAACACCCACTTATTATCTCTCAGTTTCCTTGGGTTAGGAACCCGGGCAAGGCTTAGCTGGATCCTCTGCTCAGGGTCTCACAAGGCAGCAATCAAGGCGTCTTTGGGGGCTGCTGTTTCCTCCCAGGCTCAGGCTCCCCTTCTCAGTTCCTGTGGTTGTGGGCGTAACTCATTTCCTGTGGCCGTAGAACTCAGGGTGACCAGTTTCCACAAGGCCAGCAAGAGAGAAAGTCCTTTCTGCTTTCCACCTCTGATCTCAATCCCTCTTTTAAAGAATTCCCTTGATTAGAGCAGGCTTAGCCAAAATAATCTTTTTGATGAACTCAAAGTCTAAACTAATTACAGATTCAAAAATCCTTTCACTTTGGCCACATAACATCATCACAGGAGGGGTATCCCATCATAGTCACATGTCTCATTCACACTCAAGGGGAGGGAATTATACAAGAGTAAAGGGCATTAGGGAGTCACTTAGAGTTTTGCTTAACACATCCATCACCAGCAGCACCCTGCATCAGTTTCCTATTGCTGCTCGAACAAATCACCACAATTGTAGTGGCTTGAAACAGAAATTTTTCTCTCATAGTTCTAGAGGCCAGAAGTTGAAATGAGCCCTAAGGGGCTAAAATCAAGGTGTGGGCAGGGCTAAAGGGCCCAGGGGAGAATCTGTTTCTTGAATTTTCCACCTTTTTGGGGCTGCCAGCATTCCTTGGCTTGTGCCTGCATCATTCCAATGTCGTCATGTTGCCTTTCCCTCTTCTTATTTTATATACATCTGATCATATATATACATCTGTTTTATGTATATTTCTGACCTCCTGCCTCCCTCTTATAAGGATCCCTGTAGTGACATTGCACCCATCCATTTTGAGGTCCTTAATTTAATCACACCTGTGAGGCCCCTATTGTCATATAAGGTAATATTCACAGGTTCTGAGGATTAGGGCATTTTGGAGGGCCATTATTCAGCTTACCATACCTCCCTTCACCATTTCATACCTATAATTCATGTCTTGGTGTCTTATGTTATCTTTAAATAGTTCTCCATGCTCATTTAATTTTACACACAGTCATATATACATAAACATATAGGTTCATACACATGTACATATAGTGCAAGGTTTTGGTCATTGTTTAACGAAAATGCATTTGTGTTATATACTTCTTTGCATTTTCCTCTTCTTACTCAACAAAATCTCATGGAAATCCCTACACATTATCTGATGTAGCTCTAATTTATTTTTTCAAATTTGCAGCATAATTTTCCATGAAATGGTTTATTCTATCTTTTATTCAACCATTCCTTGACTTATAGTTATTCCTTTAGTTTCCAGTGTGTTTTATTTGTGTTTTTGTCACACAGTTCTTTGCATCCTATCACTTTTATTGCCTGGGATGGACTCCCAGAAGTGGAATCACTAAAGCAAAGAATATTTGTATTTATTATTTTAGTATATGTTGCCAGGTTAGCTTTCCAAAAATTCTGTAATGATACATTTTCACCAGTAGTGTTTGAGTGAAACACTATTCACTATTTCATCCCTGACAGTAAGTCTTATTAGTCTCTTTAATGGTTGCTAGCCTGATATGTTACTTTAACCTGAACTTCCATACTTAGTAGTATATGAACATCTTTCCATACATTTCATACATTCATAATTTGGATTTGCTCTTCTGTGAACTCAGCCTTCTTAACCTTTTTTCCATTATGTTGTTTGGTCATTTCATGTCAATTGTAAGAGCTCTGAGAATATTGTATTAGCTAAGTAATATTATTTGCTGCAACAAACACCCAAATAGTGGTTTAACACAGTAGAAGACTATTGACAATGGGATGGGATAGTCTGCTCCATGCAGTCATTCAGAGACCCAGGCTGATGATGGCTTGGCCATCTTCAACAATGGCTTCCTAGGTCACCTTGGCTGTCAACATCCAGCCAGGACACAGAGGAAGACAGATAGGTTCATAGGTGGGAGGCTAGGCCTGGAGGAATGCTCTCACTTCCACTCACATCTCTCTGGCCAGCACCTAGGCACTTGGCCATACCCTACAGAAAGGTTGAGAAATATAGTCCATATGCAAGCCTTTGGAAACAGGGTAGAAAGTGAGGAATGGATTATAAAGGTACCCCAAGGACCCTTTGGGGGTGATGAATATGTTTTTTACCTTGATTGTGGTCATGTCTTATACACTTTAAGTGTGGCTTATTGTACCTCAACAAACCTGCAAAAATATAATGGCAGGGGAAGTGTATCTCTTGAGGAAAAGGAATCACTTTTGTGAACAGCTAGCAAGTCTTCCTCATTGTTACATATATTTATGTATGTTTTTCCAAATTTGCCATTTTTATATAGTTAGATCTATTGGGGTGGGAGGCAGTGTCTGGCTTAACAAGATTAGTCAAGAAGGTCTCCCTTGCCCCTATATTATTCTCTTAATTTCCTAGATTTTATCTCAAGATTCTTAAGATTAATATTTCAGTCCATTTTTTCTTCTGTTAAAATGAAAATACTAATATTCTTTTATATCCAGTTAGCTGACTCTTTCTCTACTTCTATGCTCATGATAGGACATTGTCTTTACTATCAGAAAGCAAGCCAGCAATTATTCCCACAAGATGAACTCTAAAATAGTTCTGAATGCCCATGCTTTTTCCTCTCCTTTCTGCCTTTCCCAGCTGAGACTTGGCGGTCCTGGTACTCCCTCCTTCCCTACTCATAGTCTCTAGGACTTGCTGAGATCAGTCAGTACTTTCAGTTATAATAATCATACCGCCCATGTCGCATGCTGCTTCTGTTATAAACCCTCTTGTTGAACATACGTATTACACAATTCCCAGGGAGTCTTCCATTATGTTAATAGCCAAAATACTTACTGTGTACCAGGTGTAGTTTAAGTCGTTCATGTATAGGATCTCACTTAATTTTTACAACTCTGTGAGGTAGTTACTATCATTATCCCCTTACAGATGAAGAAATTGAAGCATAGAAAGCTAAAAGTTCACACAGCCAGGAAGACATAGAGCCAAGGATCCAAATTTAAAGGGTCACTGTGAGAGTCCATGGCTGTGGTGCAGGTGCCAGAAGCACTGGCACCCCTTGGGGGCTTGTTAGAAATGCAGAACTTCCCATCTCCATCCCCAAACTGCTGCACGGGAATCTATCTGTAGGTGATTCACATCAGGTGATTCACATCAAAGTTGAGAAACGCTTGTTCTTTGCCCTAGTGGGGGTTTGTGGATTACATGGGATCTATATGATCTGAATTCTGGTATGTCCATAACACCTTTGCCTACCCAGTTAGGTGAATGAGAACTTGGTGAGCTAGTTTTTCCTCATAGTTGGCCAATGAGAAATACTAGGAGAGTCTTACTCTTTTTCTTTGACAGGTAACCTTTTTTTTCCATTCCAAAGGCATGTAAGATTGTTCTTTTTATCCTTAGAATTCAGGAATTTTAGCAGGATATGCCTAAAATGGGTATGTTTCCTCATCAATCACTCCTAGAACTTGGTGAGCCCTTTCAATTTTCAGGCTCAGATTTTCATTCGTTGCAGGGACATGTTCTTCTAACTTATTTAATTATTGCTTCTCCTCCATCTGTTCCTTTAGCTCCTCTGGAGCACCTATTATTTGCTGGTTTAGGTACCCTCCAAGTCTCTTACCTCTTCCGTAATGATTTCCTTCTCTTTAATTTTTGTTTTGTGTTTTGAGATGACTCTTGCATTTGATTGATCAGACCATCAGTAAATCTCCTTCAAATTACCTACTGGATTATTTAGATGGGAAATCATGTTTTTAGCTCAGAAAATCTGCACGTGTGTGTGTGTGTTTGCATCTGCATGCAGGCACATGCACACACACACGATTACTTGTATCTTCTTAAATGCTCTTTCTTTGATCAATTCTCTGTCTGTCTCTTCCAGAAGCTTGACTTAGTGGAAGTGTGTTCTGATTGAACTGAGTGGTCCTCCTCCCTCGGAGTGGTAAGCTACCTGAAAGGTATGTTTGTTGCTCTTGTTCACTCAAGGGGGCTCGTGTCTGTTCGGCAGAGTAGTCTTCAGGGCAGCTTTCCTGCAGGTGGAGAGATGGAGCAGCTTTTTCTCCCATGAGGCTTCAGTGTAGAAGCCAACAGTCTGCTAGGCCCCTCCTGGGTCACCTAGAGGAAGCTTGATTGCCCCCCCCCCAACTGTCCTGTCGTCTCCCAGCCTCAGGAGCAGGGAGGACTCTGCTCACTGGGTCAATTTCATCTAGGTCTCCTGGGAGCCAAGGAGATATGGCACATTTATGCAGAACCGAGGTCACTGCTCCTAAGAGACCCAGATCTCTGAGGATCCTTGCTTGTGGAAAGCTCCCAGGGACGGGGACTGTGGGCAGAAAGGATTTTCCAGCAGGCTTCCAGTCTAAAAAGTACAAAATTCAGTTTGCTGGAACTTTTTAACAGAATCTAGAGCCTCATAAAGTTATTTGTCTCAGAGGAGGCAGACAGACTGGAGTTAGGAGTAGAGAAGAAAGGAGCTCTGTCCTCTTCCTTTAGCTTCTCTTAATCCTCTTCTGCACTCAGCACTGTTTTTCGTGGCAAAAATATTGGAAATAATTTATCATAAGGGAGATAATGAAATCTATTATAGTACATCCACACCTAAAATGGTGTATAGTCATTAAAAGGAATGTGTAAAATGATGTTCATGATAAATAGGACAAAGGGGGAAAAAGAAGCATCGAAACATAATGAATTCTTGCTCTATTAACATTATGGACTGAACTCCTTTTGATGCTAATATTTCCTGTCAGAGATCATGAGCTAGCCTTTGGTTTTTTCAAACAGTTTTTTTTCCTTTTTGCTATTATTAATATACAATTACATGAGCAACATTAATGTTACAAGATTCCCCCTATTATCAAGTCCCCACCACATACCCCATTGCAGTCACTATCCATCAGCGTAGAAGGATGTTATAGAATCACTACTTGTCTTCTCTGTGTTATACTGCCTTTTCTGTATCCCCCTACCCCACCCCCACCCCCGCTACATTATGTGTGCTAATTGTAATAGCCCTTTTCCCCCCTTGTCCCTCCCTTCCCACCCATCTTCCCCAGTCCCTTTCCCTTTGGTAACTGTTAGTCCATTCTTGGATTCTGTGAGTCTGCTGCTGTTTTCTTCCTTCAGTTTTTTTCTTTGTTCTTATACTCCACATATGAGTGAAATCATTTGATACTTTCTTTTTCTGCTTGGCTTATTTCACTGAGCATAATACCCTCTAGCTCATCCATGTTGTTGCAGATGGTGAATTTGCTTTCTTCTTATGGCTGAATAATGTTCCATTGTGTATATATACCATATCTTCTTTATCCATTCATTTACTGATGGACATTTAGGTTGCTTCCATTTCTTGGCTATTGTAAATAGTGCTGCGATAAACATAGGGGTGCATATATCTTTTTCAAACTGGGCTGCTGCATTCTTAGGGTAAATTCCTAGGAGTGGAATTCCTGGGTCAAATGGTATTTCTATTTTGAGTTTTTTGAGGAACCTCCATACTGCTTTCCACAATGGTTGCACCAATTTACATTCCCACCAGCAGTGTAGGAGGGTTCCCCTTTCCCCACAACCTCACCAACATTTGTTGTTGTTTGTCTTTTGAATGGCGGCCATCCTTACTGGTGTGAGGTGATATCTCATTGTGGTTTTAATTTGCATTAATCTGATGACTAGTGATGTGGAGCATCTTTTTATGTGCCTGTTGGCCATCTGAATTTCTTCTTTGGAGAAGTGTCTGTTTAGCTCCTCTGCCCATTTTTTAATTGCCTTATTTGCTTTTTGTTTGTTGAGGTGCATGAGCTCTTTATATAATTTGGATGTCAACCCCTTATCGGATATGTAATTTATGAATGTATTCTCCCATACTGTAGGATATCTTTTTGTTCTACTGATGGTATCCTTTGCTGCACAGAAGCTTTTTAATTTGATATAGTCCCATTCGTTCATTTTTGCTTTTGTTTCCCTTGCCTGGGGAAACATGTTCATGAAGAAGTTGCTCATGTTTATGTCCAAGAGATTTTTGCCTATGTTTTTTTCTAACAGTTTTATGCTTTCATGACTTACATTCAGGTCTTTGATCCATTTTGAGTTTATTTTTGTGTATGGGGTTAGACAGTAATCCAGTTTCATTCTCTTACATGTAGCTGTCCAGTTTTGCCAACGCCCGTTGTTGAAGAGGCTGTCATTTCCCCACTGTATATCCATGGCTCCTTTATCGTATATTAATTGACCGTATATGCGTGGGTTTATATCTGGGCTCTCTATTCTGTTCCACTGGTCTGTGGGTCTGTTCTTGTGCCAATACCAAATTGTCTTGATTACTGTGGCTTTGTAGTAGAGCTTGAAGTCAGGGAGCATAATTCCCCCTGCTTTATTCTTCCTTCTCAGGATTGCTTTGGCTATTCAAATAGTTTTTTTAAGGAGTGATTTGATAGTGAATTCTTTATTATACTTTATATTTTCCAAAATTAAAAAAAATACAATAAATACTCATTTACAGAGATTAACTGTTAAAAAAAAAAGCATAATGAATTCTGTGGTTCCGTTTTAGAAATATTCTCTGTGCATGTATGTACACTAAGGCTCTTTTACTGCAAGCAAGAAAAGCTAGTTTGGGTTAGCTTGAGAAAAAAAATAAAATGAAATTATTTTTTGAATTAGAACTGAGATAGCTAATGAATTGGTGGCAAATGTTGGACCATCAAGTTCAGGAATGGAAAGGAAAAAACTGGGACAACATTTAGGCTTCAGTACACAGACCTCTTTAGGGCATTACCATTGAAATGGCTCAGCTCCCAACTCCTAGTCTTCCTGACACTCCATCCAGTCAGAGGTAGTATAATTGTCTTGGCTTAGATCAGATGTACATTCTTGGATCAATCAGCCATGTCCACAAGAATAGAATATTCCACAGACCCATCTCTGTGTATCTTGAGTCTTTATCAAAGAAAGGAACATTACTGAGGGTCTAGCAGCCACCATAAAGGAAATCCAAAATGGTTTAACAAACACATACCCAAATAGATATGAATACCTATCAAACTGTTACTTCTAAAAGGTGAGAACGGATATGTAGGAAGGATGAGAGGAGCAGAATTTTTCTTTTTTCTTAAAATACTTCAATATTCTTCAACAATTTTTTACAGTGAGCTTTATTTAACAAAATGGAAGGGAGGAAGGGAGGGAGGGAGAGAAAAGGGGAGGGAGGAAGGGAGGGAGGGAAGGAGGGAGGGAAGGAGGGAGGGAGGGAAGGAGGCAGGAAGCTTCTCCAAGTGGCTTAGGCTTCTCCAAGCTGGAAGGCTGGTTTCCAAGAGATGGGAAATGGGATTGCTATTCCTTCTAAATCCTAGGTTTGGAAGTTTCCTAGGTTTAGAAGAATGTCACTTCTACCATATTCTATGGGTTAAAGTCAGTGATAAAGAGCCACATTCAAGGGGAGGGCATATATGTTCCACCTCTTGATGTGAGGAGCAGCATACATGTACAGGAGGGGAGGAATTGAGGGTGGCCATATTTGGGGGTGAGTCACCACACCCATACAAGGTAGGGAGACTCTGTGGACATTCCATAAATTCTCTACCTTAGTTATATCACAGTTGGGCTCCAGTTCATGATGGAAGTCTCTTGCCTTCAGGCTATTCATTAGGTATCAAAACTTCCGAAGGAAGCTTGCTGGAAAATTTACCTTTTTAGTTATTTTTTTTTTAACTTATTGAAATATTGTTGATATACAATCTTATATTGGTTTCAAATATACAATTGATTTACTTAATTGCATAAATTTTGAACATTCTCAATGTAAGGATTTTAAATAGACTGTAACTACACTGAATAAAAGGTAAAAGATCCTAGTAGCATTCATTTACTCCTTATCCCATTGTTTATCCCAAAATGTACCACTACCTTTTAGGAAAAAACTCACAAATCTTGTTTTTTTTCCCCATTTATACTATGCCAGTTTCCCCTATTGTTAACATCTTACAGTAAGTAGGACAGCACATGTTATAATTAATGAACCAATATTAACACATTATTATCGATAAAGTCCTTTGGTTGTTCCAGTTTCCTCAGTTTTTATGTAAGGTTTTTTCTGTTCTAGAATCCCATCCCATATAATACTATATTATATTTAGATGTTATATCTCCTTAGGCATCTTAGACTATGACAGTATCTCAAAGAGTTTCCTTTGTTTTTGATGCTACTTTGAGAAGTACTGGCCAGGTATTTTTTAAGATGCTCTGTATTGGGATTTATCTCATGATTAATCTAGATATGGATTTGGGGAAGAGAAGTTTACTACAGAAATAAGTGCCACTTTCCTTAAGTCACATCAAGGGTACATACTATAAACATGACATATACTATTGATGTTGACCTTAATCACTTTGCTGAGGGAGTGCATGTCAGGTTTCTCCACTGTAAAGGTACCCTTTTCCTCCAAACCTCTTTCTATTCTGTGGTCTTTGGAAGGAAGTCACTGCACAGCCCACATTTACAGAGAGGGGAATTATGCTCCATCTCCTAGAGGACAGAGTGTTCCATAAATTATTTGGAATTCTTCTGCATAAGAGATTTGTCTCTTCTCTCCCATTTATTTGTTTATTAAATCATTTATTTATATCAGTATGGACTCATGGATATTTATTTGGTACTTTGGGTTATAATCTAAATACTTTATTTGCTCAAATTGTTCTGGCTTTGCCCATTGGGAGCTCTTTCAGTTGGCTTCTGTGTTCTTTTGATATACCCTCCACAATGGTTTCATTTTGTTTCTTTGAGTACTTCCTTACATTCTGGCACTCTAAGATGCTCCAGGCTCATCTTGTTTATTTCCTGCCCCAATCTTAGAATCACCCATTTCTCCAAGTAGCCCTAGTTCCTTTAGAGAATGGTGTTAGAAACAAAGATCTTGATGATGAACGTTATTTTCTAAAGTGTAAAGAAAAATTCCCCAGCTTAATTTGGTTTATTCTGAGCCAACTGCCACTTAACCAATGTTGGTTAACTGACCCTCAGCCACCTGGCTTCTTGCACATATACAGTTTGTAGGAGCTTCTCTTCTTCCTTTCTTCCCTTCAAATTTAGATGTTTAAAAATTCCAATTGGAGAAAACATTTCAGAAGTTCAGAAGGTTAGTAGTGAATTCACATGTAACTTTTGAGAAAACCTAAGGCATCAGGAAGAATGCTGGGCATTACAGAAATCCATTTGCATTTCCTGTCAAATATATCGCCAACTTGCTTCAGATTTCCTATGGAAAACAAATACAGATCCATCTGCTCCTGTGATTGTGAGGGGCGGGGGGATGGTCGTTCAACCTCATTAGCATAGAGATCCCTAGAATTATTCAGTTTACAATACCTAAAAATGTTATGTTGAAATTAACCTCTTAAAACAAAATCAAGCAGTAAAAGATTTAAAGAATAGTCCTTAAACTATGAGAGGTTTAACATCAGAAATATAAGTTCCATTACAGTGGTCTGTGCAGATCATGGTGTAGCCATGGCGTCTGGCCATCTAACATACCACAAGAGATGCTTATGGGACTTTTCCTGTGAAACCACCCAGACTTGTCATTTTCTATGTCAGTCCCCATATCTCCTCCTTTTTTGCTTATGAGGCAAACATTCCTTGCTCTTTTTCCACCCCACCAGACCTGTCCTGTCACTTCTTGTTTTTCCACCAGTACTTCTCATGTTACTGTCCAGTTGGTAAAACCATCTGCTTATGATTTGCCACACAACCTTTTTCCCTTATTTTGATATGTGCTCATTTTTTTTTCTACTTCTTTCCTGGAGTTTAAGCAGATGAAATAGAATTAGGAAATATATTCCCAGCAAGAATCTTCCATATTTTTCCTTGGTTCAAATTACAGACGGAAGAAGCATAAAAGAAAAATAGTATATTCTACCCTTAGTGAAAACTGGTTCTCTTTTCATATCAGGATTTAAGCAGATTGAATCATGTGCATAAAGGAATGTAAATGGGCCTTGAAGTCAATAGTTCAACTGGATTCGAATCCTGGCCCAACCATTAATTGACTATGTGATCTTGGGCAAATTATATACCTCTCTGAAGATAATTTTTCTCGTCTATAAAATTGGAATAATACCCTATCTCACAAGATGGCTACAAAGTTGATTATTTAAGTCATATAATAAATGCTAGATCCTTCCCCCTCCTCCTTCCTAAGAAATTCTGTGTAGGAGAATATTTTCCATGAGTTCCAATCTTTGATATTGTTCTGCAGTCAAGTATTTCTAGTTAAGCAGGAGTCACAGAATGATAAAAAACATCCATTTTATGGGTGAGAAAACTGTGATCCACAGGTGTGCAGTGACTTGACCAAGGTCAAGCCATAGAAGACTAGGATGCAGTTCCAGAAGTCTTCATGGAATATTTCCTGAAAAAATCTATCAGGTATCACGTGTTATGCTAGGCACCAGGAATACACAACTGTAAAAGGTCTGGAGTTTAGAACCTTCTAAGAGAGATAAACACGTTTAACAAACCATAATATGCTGTGATGTGTACTAATACTCCCACTGTTGAAGAAATTTAAGAGCCCAAGGCTGCATCCATATGAGATTATGAATGTAAAAATCAGTTGGAAGATGCGGCAGAATGCTTCAGGTTAAATCATAATGGAAGCAAAGTGACTTGTTACAGAGTTTCCCCTCACCCTAAAGCCCCATTGAGTTATTCATTTACTCTTTCATCCAACAGACATTTATTGGAGACCCCTTATGTGTATAACATCATGTGCGAAACTAAGGATATAAAGATAAAGACGGTAAGATTGTTGCTTCAAAACTTACGAACTGAAGGAGTGTAAGTTGACAGTGTTTTGGGCCTTTAATATGTGTATGCTCTGTAGAGATCTTAGGAGTAATCAAAGCTTAAATGTGATGTCTTACTGCATGTACTTAGTTCTATAGTTAGAGCTTATTACTTCAAATATATATCTTCAGTACAGAGGAATCTTCTCCTTGGAAATGCAGGAGGGAAAGGTAATTCTTACTTGTTCAAGATTCGTATTTACCCTTTGGCTGTCATGAATAAGCAGTCTGATTGCCATGGTAGAGAGTCGATTTCTAATGCACATCAACATCATTGCAGTTATTTTCAAATCTCAGATCTTTTCACTGACCCTGAAATAGAAATGATAAACTTGACATACATATATATCACATATTTTTTCACTAAATTATACTAACTAGTTCATCACTGTTGAAATACAATTGTGAAGTTATCAAATCAATGTCTCAACAAAATTGATATCTATTAACGGGTTTTTCTTTTGTTTTTCCTTGAATCTTCTAAACCATTTTCTCTTAAAATAAGCCAGCCTCCCAAAGGCTAGGGTATTAGTGTCAGCACATAATGAAACTGATGGACTAATCAATTTTTTGCTTTTTAGCAGTATCTGCAGGGCCTAGATAAACATTATTTATTCATTTTTATTTGGAACCATCTCCATGGAACTTTACTGAAGAGATGTGAGATATTATTTTATTTCTATAAATATCTTCTGGTAGTGGGTAGAGCATACAGAGAGAAGTATTGCTTTCAAAGATTTATAAAGACCTCAATTACAATACTTTGCAGAAAGGAAGTGGAGAGAATAATAAATATTCTGTTGATGTCTTTCCTCCAAGCCTTGTTAAGGTCACTCTTCCCCAAAACATCTCTAGTCTAGTATTGAGTCAGAAAGAAGGGCCTATGTTCTTTTTTATAAATTCCATTTTGCAATATCAAAAGATCTGCAATGGATGGTAGAACTGTCAAAACAATTTGTGATAGAAAAAACTCCTTTTGGGAGAACAATTTCTCCATGCAGTGTTTCTGCAGCCTAATCTGAAGTCATCCATTCAAGCCATGATGCCTCTCTACCAGAAGAGAATATCACAGAGTACTCTAAGAATGAATTTTAGACCATACAATTCTGATATAGGAACTGGTGTCTGTTAGAAACAGTGTCTTTCCTAGGGAAGCTTGATCATAGGAAAACCGTTCTTAAGTAAACACTCCAGGGCATGGCAAAAATCGATTGCCTTGTAGAAAAGGTCTTTCCCTAAAGGTCAAATCCCCTTTCGCAATAAAATGAAGGGAGTTATTTAAATAGAAAAGTTCAAAAGTAGTGAAGTTATGCCATGGCTCCTTTTTTTTTTCTTTAATTTGAAAAGAGAAAGTCACATACATAATCTGCATCTCTTCTTGAGGTTCATATATATATGCTCAACAACTGCTTTCAGATCAAACTCTACCAGTGATACCAGCATGGAAGCATGAGAAGATATGCTATGATATGCTATGATATGATATGATACGATATGATAATAGTGCTTCCTATTATTAAAAAAAAAGAAATGTGATATTTTGAGAAATTGTTTCTCTTATTGCATTTCTCTCTTCCCTTTACCTTCTTTTATTGCAATTTCTGGCCCTCATGCATCCCACTGAATATCTGGGGTTGATCAGAAAATCTATTTGTGAAATAAAGGAAAAGGAAATACTTCATTGGGATGTAGGTATCTTGAAATGCTCTATTAGTCGTAACTGTAATTCTTTCATTCATATTAGTGTGACGAATAAGAGTTAAAGTAGAATAAAGTTGGCATTCTTTTGTGCCTGTTAACAGCATTTGGAAAGATTCATGCCTTACCAGACAAGGCCTCCTACTCTGATTACTCATAAAACCTGTCTTTGAAAAGAAAGTGCTGCCACAGATCATATGGTCTTTACAGCTTTGATTTTTTTGGCTCCAAAACTAGCAAGATGTTTTTTTCTCAAACTGAACTACCTCATCACGCATCATAGCAAGCCAGTATGCTATGCTTGTCCTATGCTTTTGAGATGTGAGCATGCAGGGTCCATATCTGAATTGTACTATCAGAGCCCTCCCACCTGTGAAATAATTAACAGAACAATTGCTCAGTAGCTTTCTATCCCTCTCCAAATGATATTGGAATGCAAGTCGTTCAATGCCTGCTCTATGCCAGGTGTTCACGTGAAGCCCCCTGGGCTGAGCGCAAAACCTCTCCCAACCCGGAGCTGAGCCTCCCCACCACTTGGGAAACCCCATTCCTATTGCCTCAGCCTCGAACCCTGACTGAGCCACAACTCGGCTGACTCCTTCCAGAGGGACTAGCGTCTGCTCACCTACCAGAGACCTGAATACTGTGTGAAGAGCACCCTGCCCAGGCTGGAACCGGACACTCCGGTGCCCCCGCCAACCCTTGGGCCACGTAAAGACCCGGTCCACATACCCCCATAATCCTTGCTCACTACGGAGGTGTACTTTCTTCTCAGTTCTGTCTTCTTGATCATCTCTGCCCTTCCTTCTTGCTCTGGACCTGACTCTCCCACCTCTTTCCTGCTTCCCTCTGCCTCACACCTTTTGCCTGCCTCCCTTTCCCGCTGTGGAACTCTGTTCCATGAAAAACAAAATCCCACATACCCTCAACTGCTTCCCGAAAGACTCCATCCCTTGGCCTTGAGATGAGCCTCATTCGGAAGGAGGCTACTTGCCTCACAGGCTGCAACCAGTCCTGCCCATCCTCCAAGCCTCCAGGGCCTCCACACCATTCAGCTCCACCCTTGGGGAAGATTGCCCTACCCTGTGCCTTTGAGCCTCTTGCCAATCACCCGAGGGCACCATTTTACCAGCCGCCTTATCACTGAAGAGTGTTTCATCCAAACTAGGTTTTATTTCAACCCTTCAGCCTCTATTCAACCTGGTGACTTCATATCCAAATGGATGACTGTCTAACATTGATCTACGTCACAAAGTCCTCTTCCTACTTCCTGCTCTTCCTGAGCACTCACTTCCCAGCCTCCCTGCACGTGGGTGTGGCCACGTGACCGCATTCTGGCCAATGCAGCGCAGGCTTGGGTGATACATGCCACTTTCTGGCTTACGCCAAAAAACCCTTCACACATGAAACCCATGCCCTTCCCCCCTTTTGCTGACTTGAGCAGAGAACTTCAAGGTGACCTTGGAATCTGCCTTTAGACACCAGGGGCACAAGGTGGAAGAAGTATGGGTTCATATTCACCACTTGGAGAAGAGCTCCCCAAAGAGGAACACCCACCATTATTAGGTGACCAGCCCATTAGGTGACTGAAAAGTCAACCTTAGCTGTGTTAAGCCACCAAGACTTGGGAGCTTATTTGTTACAACAGCTAGCAATCCCTTAACTAATATCCTTCATCTCAGATAACCTCCTTGACTCCACTTTAGCCATCCACCCCCACTGTCACAAATCACAAATCACCTCAGGACTGTTACCAATGTCTCCTTTTATACTTTTCTTCCACTAAATTCATCTGGAAAATCCCTACCCTTTTGAGTCCATTTATTCACCTTTTCTGCCTTTCTTCCCAGAGGGCTGAGGCTGCTGAAGAAAATTGCCTCACTGAGCCACTTGTCTTGTGAACAGTAACGTCAGCAGCCCTTAGTGCCACCAGCGTCCTACTGTGTTTTGTTAGTCACCTCTCCTGTGCTCGGCTCTTCTCAACCCTCTGACTATGCCGCACCCCACCTGGGCAGGTACCACCAAGCTCACACAGCCCCTTCTTCCTATTTTTCCTCCCCCCTTGCCACCACTTCAATGGAAGAGCCAGGCCACCTCGCATGTAAGGCCAGTCCCTTCCCATCTAATGCCTTTCCTCTCCCTACAGCTTTCCAGACACCTTGTGTCCTGCAGTGGCTTTCTTCTGTAGCTACAGAGATTCCTTCTCTCCACATCCCTCCCTGTTAGCACTGAATATGCATCCCTGCCTGCACTCTCCCCATCCACCATTTATCTCTCTTTCCTTCCCTTTACAGATAAACTTTCTGAAAGGGTGCCCTCCCCTACCACCTCCCTTCCTCACGCCTCCACTCCCATTGATATCTGCCTTCATCATATCAGTGAAACTGTTCTCACTGAGATCACCAGTGACCTACTCATCAAGGCCAGTGGGCTCTTCTCAATTCTTATCTTATTTGACCTCTCAGCAGCATTCCACAGGGCTGGCCATTTCTCCCTTTTCAAACAATCTTTTCCCTTGGTTTCAGTGACTTCTTACTCTTCTGGGTTTCTTTCCACCCCTCCCTCTGGCTATCCTTTCTCCATTTTTGTCTCCATTTAGATTGTTTTTTCTTTAAGTGTTGCACAGAAGTTTTTTTGCTGTAGGCATTCTAATGTCTCTCTATACAGACACTCCCAGGGCAATCTTAAGCACTGCCGTATCTTCAAGGATTCTTTTATCTGATGGTTCCCAGGTGAAAATACCTGTCCTAGATTCTTCTCCTGAGTGAAAGATTTGCCTTGGTCCATTCAGGCTGCTGTAACAAAAATGTCACAGGCTGGGTGGCTTACAGATAGCAAATACTTATTTCTCACAGTCTGAGGGCTAGAAGGCCGAGATCAAGGCGCCAGTAGATTCCGTCTGGTGAGGACACTCCTCCTGGTTCACAGACAGCCATCTTCATGCTGCAACCTCACATGGAGAAAGGGGCAAGGGACCTCTCTGGGGCTTCTCTTAGAATGGCACTAAACCCATTCTTGAGGGCTCTGCTCTCATGACCTAATCATCTCCCAAAAGCCTCCTTCAAATACCACCACATTGGGGGATAGAATTTCAACATAAGAATTTTTTAAAATTAAAGTATCATTGATATACAATCTCATGATGGCTTCACATACACAAAACAGTGGTTCAACATTCACCCATATTATCAAGCCCTCACCCCCGCCTTTGCGGTCACTCTCTGTCAGCATAGTAAGATGTTATAGAGTCACTGTATTCTCCGTGCTACACTACTGTCCCAGTGACCTACCTAACAGCATAAAAATTTTGAGGGGACACAAACAGTTCATAGCAGGATTGATATATACAACTTCATATTGCACATCTGCCTCTGCTTAAATGTACCTATGGCACTTTAATCTCAATTTTTCCAAAACTAAATTCATAATCTAGTCTTTCCATGGCCCAAAGCCATTTTCTGTTGTTTCTATCCAAGCAAAAGTTATCCCCATCCACTCAGGAGCCTAAACCCAGGAATTCAGGAGTCAACCTTGACTCTTCTCTCTCCCTCAACCCCACCTCAATCCATGAGTAGGTCCTGTAAATATTCCCCTTAATGCCTCTCCATTCTGTTCACCTTTTTCAACTCCCACTGCCACTACTCTAGCCCAGGTCCCCAGTAAGTCTTGTTCTGAGTAGCCCAACAGCCTCCTGCCTAGCCTTGGGGCTCTCATTTCCCCCCTTCCTAGTCCATTATCCTCATGGGTAGAGTGATCCCTGGGTCAAATGTGAACACAACTATTCCTATCTCCACTTAAAATGCTTTACTGACTTCCTCCTTCCCTTAGGATCATAGTCAGTTTCTAGACCCCACCCCAGACTTAACAGAAGCAGAATCCACCAGAAAAGTTTATAAATATTCTCATGATAACACTCACCTGGGATGCTTGTTAAACTTCCTGCTTCTTGGACCCCTTGCCTGGAGAATCTAGTTCAGTGAGCCTGAAAGAGGGCCCAGAAACACGTATTTTGACAAGTCCCCATGTGCTGCTTATCCTCAGGAACACTTAGAAAATACTGCTAAGGGTTGTAAGCTCCCTGAAGGCAGGGATGGAGCCTATCCCTTCCATATCTGTATCCAGTAAATTTAGGCCCTAATATAATGCCTGTGGGTGTTGGCGGAAAGATGGGAGGAAGGGAGGGAATGATGTAGGAAATAAATATGATTTTTGTTCTATAGTCAGTTACTGAGTCTGTGATATAGCTTCCTGAGAGTTCAATTAGTAAAGCTCAATACAAAAGGGATAATTTATCCATCTGCATAGGTACCCCAAATATGTTGGTAATAGAGAATCTAATTAGGGTAACCATTCTTAGAATACAATTGAAGTCAGCTATGCTCAGTGTTTCTCAAGTTCAAGTAAAATGTGGAGTCCTTTAAAAAATGAAAAACTCTCTGATGGACTCCAGAACTGATCTCTATTTTTCCTATTATGTTTCTTGAATGTGTGTAAAAGTATATATAAATGCCTTATACTTACAGATCTTGCATTATTATAAACTAAAAAAAGCAAACAAATGAAATACAGGAAGTAAACTAGTGTTTACTGGCAAAACCAGTAAAATTCAAGGTAACAGCACTAATTTGAAATGATGGCTGAAAGAAAATTGTCTCTCATCATGTGATTACTCCTGCCTGCTACAGAACAGGTGTTTGGCCTGCCTTTGCTATCTTGTATATAATTCAATTCTTCTGCAGCTCTCACTTATAAGGTGGCCTGCCAGATGAAACAACATATGCTCATATCCCACTTTTTTAGGTTATCATCAAAAAGAAAACACATATGAAAAACTATTCGTAGAGATTATTCTATCCCAGAGAAGGTACTGATGGATTCCACTTTGAGTAATGCTTCCATAACTGATGAACTGATTCTCTAACTTTCCCAAATGGTAGTTATTGGTCCTCACACTCCCTTCCTGAACACAAAGCTGCTGGACAGTGTGGTTATCTTCCTAGGACCCAGAACACTACTTTTCATCGGTATCATTTTCATTGAAGGGGGTAATTCTCAAATAGGAGTATCCAAAGTCTGAGACTGTTGGAGAGTGGGCAAGCTCTGTCCAGGACACTGGCCCACAGGCTTGATGGGGTGTGCCTGCCTGGTTTGCTAGCTACCTGACTTTCCCCAGGAAGAGCCTTTGTTACGCTTGGCAGTGACTACACCACGTTGCCTTCTGCTACTGCCCTGGCTTTCCCTGGGGCTTTGCTTCGAGAGGGAGAGGACGTGCTGACCAGTTCAATCTCCTGATAGTGTCAGTTCTCAAATTAACAGTCTGGCATGTGTGTGTGTGTGTGTGTGTGTGTGTGTGTGTGTGTGTGGAGAGAGAGAGAGAGATACTTGAGAATTTAGACAATAGGAGTCTAACCCCAAAGGCTTTACCACCTCTGCATGGAGATAACTATACTGCCTGCTGTTGGAAGGATTAAACAAGATAGTGTCTGCAAAGTGTCCATTATATCTAAAGTAATCTCAGAGAACAATCAAACCCCACCACCCCCACTCTATGCTTCTCTCCTTTGGGGGAGAGACGGGGTGGCGGGGACAGGACTGCATCTGTACAGCTGTGTTATATGAATTTTAAGTCACCTCTCATGCGTTTTTAAAGCACTGACTTAATAAAAAGTATGCTCGATGTGGCCACATTGTTTGGTTGTATGTTTTGGGGGAAGGCACAGACGCGGGTACTTCAGAAGCCGCTGATTGCTAACACAAAGCTTCAGTGGCTGCCACTCCCACCCATTTTGCACTGGTCCTGTGAGCACTCTTTGGAGTTGGAAGTAATTTCCCAAAACGTCGAGAACACATTTAAGGATCCTGAGAGAAAACACTCATTGAATCATAATATTTATGTGGCTCCTGACAACAAGAAACATCGACCTTTCATCAACAGTGATATCATTTTTGTGTCCTTCATCTTCTGGAACAGTTAGGAAATACATGCAAAGAAGAAGAATAAAGAATTGCCCCATTTGGATAAACCACGTCCTCTTTGCATGGTTTATAACCATATTTTTTTCCAGAGCATCCTGATAGTGTAATATTTATAGCACCCTAAAGTATCTAACTTTCCATGGGCCCTAGGAATGCTATTGTTCAAACTGTTGCCAAAGTAATTTCTAAGATACTTTCCAAGATTTTAAGGAACACTTCAAAATATTCCCCAAACTGGCCCACCTTTCACTGCATTTTTTGCAGAGAAACACAGATCTGCTTAAAACATCACACGCATTCTGGCCAAGTTACTTTGAGTGCTTGTCATTGTTTTTCACAACACAAGCTACCAGACAAAGCAGACTAGCTTCATTCTATTAGGAGAGCACTGGAACCCATCTTTTGTGGTTCCCACCCTGCAGCTCTGTGTGAAGTGTGGTTGGGAGATCAGCTTTCAATTCATTCCTATTTTTGTTATAGGACTGGCAGCCTGTGTTCTGCAATCAAATGAACTGAGGGCAAAGAAAAGAAGCATGCACGTGTGCATGCACACACACACACACACACACACACACACACAAGGAAAACTAATTCTACTTCTCTTGGGTTCACTGTTGTTGTGTCCCCCAAAATACAGTGTCACCAGTCATACACAAGTGCCATATTTTAAGCTGTGCCTGTTTTAGAGGGTGATGGGAACTGCTGGGAGATGATGGCTACCATTTACACCAGGATGTGCAGATTCAGATGAAGGCCTACAGAGGATTCAAGAATGATCATGAGTAGATTAGGAAGTTGCATGGCAATAACAAAAGGCCAAGAAGCCTTTGCCAATCCACCAATATGGTCAGTTCTGGAAATCCATCAATATTTCAGAGGCATGAAGCCAGTATTGGGTCACTCCGGTAAGACCCACATTTCATTTGTGATCTCAATGACCCAGAAAACCAACATGTGATAATAGGTAACAGGTATGTAGTCAAATAATTAAGATATGCCATGACAAGGACTCCAAGAGAGGTGAGTGTAAGGTGCTATGGAGGAGAGCGGACAGAGGAGCGCATAGGAGTAGAAAGGCAGAAGGTGGAACACAAGGGGCACCTAATTAACACTTGTTCTGTGAGATGTATGTCGCCCAGGGTAATATGCTAGCTGGGATTTATAGGATGAGTAGGAGTTGACCGAGCAGAAAGAAGAGAAAGAGCACTCGGAAGGGAGGAAATGGTTTGAGGGAAGGCCTCCTTTTTACATTATGTAAAAGCTTGCACAATTCTGCGGGATGGTGGAGACAAAACGTCAGAATCATAGACCTAGAAAGAGTTCAGATATTACCTGATTCCTTGCTCTGAATTTACATGAGGATGAATTGCTCAGTTTTTAAGGATCTGGGATTCCAAATCTTAGGCTGAAAAGTGGTAAATAAAAGGAAAGAAGCATTTATGCTGCTTTTGCTATGCAAGCCATACCTCGTGTGTATCTATCAACCAATTGCAATATAACGATCTTAGATCCTGGTTTGAGCAAAGTATAAAGAAAAAGCCACAGCAATTTGACTCTGACTCTAATATTTGATAGTATTAAAGGATTATTAAATTTTTTTGGAATGATACTGATGTTTGGTTATGTTTGCAAGCAAGTCTCATCTCTTTGAGATACATACTAAAATAAAGGTGAAATGATATTATATCTGGTATTTGCTTTAAATAATCCAGTGTGCAACAAAAAGGGGAAATTTAGATGGAACAAGTCTGGCCATGAGTTGATAACTGTCAAAGCTGAGTACGCAGGAGCTTATCAAACTATTTCCTCTACTTTTGTATATGTTTAAAGTTTTCCATTATAAAAAGTTAAACAAAAAGACAAAAGCCTGCCTGACCAGTCAGTTGGCTTGAAATTCAGGAATAGACTCTCATTCTTAGGGCTTTTGCCTCTACAACCTACTGCTGCCCAGATTTATATTTATAACTAAAGTAGTTGGATATTAAGTATTTTTGTCTGCTTAAAGAATAATTATGACATAGTAGCTAACCCCGAGAATGCATGTGCACCATACCATGCTCTCAGTGCTTTGCATGTGTCAGCTCATTTAAACCTCACAACAACACTATAGGTAGGTCATTATTTGTTTTTTGTTTTTTGTCTTTTTTTTTCCTCTGGTAGGTCATTATTATCACCCCCATTTCACAGATGAGAGAAATGAGAGACAGGTAAGCAGTTCACCTAAGATCTCAAGGTAGAAAATGGCTAGTGAATGTCTGGTTCCGAAGTCTGCATCCATACTTCTCAGTGATATAATATGTGGAGGAGAAATCTGTAGGCTTCAGCTGCCTGTTGTATCACTCATCTATTGCTATGTAACAAGCCACCCCAAAACCTAGTGGCTTAAAACAATCATCTCACAATGCTGTGGGTAGGCTGGGCATGTCTCTGTTTTCACTGGGCTATTTGTGAGCATGCCTTCAGCTGGAGGAGGGTCAGCTCATTCTTTCCACCATAGCAGAAGTTGAAAATCTCAGGGAATTTGGAGATCGATGAGAGGGGAGGGGGCTGCATTTCGTGCCTTGTAAAATATTAAGTTTATCAATGCTTACATGCAAATAGATAAAAAAGAAAATTATTTCTAGAAAGTTTATAACAAACTTGTAGCTCCTCAGACCTCCCTTCTTCCCCAGCTATCCAGCTCCCTGGAGGCAACTAATTTCAACTCTGTAAGCCATGTTTTGTGGTCCCCCCAGTTTTTAACATGTTCACTTACACCTCTTGCCTACCATCCACCCTTATATTATAATCACATCTCTATTTTTTATTAAAGCCACATGCAGTGTTTTATTTGTATTGTTGCCTCTTGAGGCACGTCATTGTACTAAGACTGTACTTTACCTTTTTTCCTGAAATTTAAACATGATTATTATTTTGCTTCCAACTGTATTAGTCTCTTATTCTTTCAGTAATCTCTTCCAGGGTTAACTGCTTCCCGTTTGTAGGTGATGAAATGTGGAAGGAATCCACTTCGAATGCTGGGACTGCTATGAGTGTCGGCTTGCCCTTTACCTCACTCAGAATTAAGACTTTTGATTCTTAGTTTTGATATTCCAGTCCCAGAAGTAGTTCTCACTGTAGAAGTCATCTAAAGACAGTCTTATGCTTTCTAGTCACAGTGTAAAACCAGGCTCTAGCTTCTCCAAGAACACTGTACAGGATGGGTTTAAGTATATATCAAACTTAGAAGCATTCTCACAAATGAGTTTAAATGCTTTTTATTTTTAAACAACCTACATGGCATGTTTTTTTTTTAAACCATGCCTCTGCTCCGAATAACTCAGTCAAAATAAATGAAGAGTTCAAGAGGACATCACTCCCATTTGTATAAGTTCTGGTGTGTGAATGAAAAGCAGTAGCCAGTTACCACGGTAGGGGACAGATCCAAAAAGTCAAAATTTGTTAACATTTTTCTATTTCTTTATAAATTATCCTCAAAGAAAATCATATATGGCAGTCCACTATCCTCGTGGTGGTCCAGCAGGGCAGCCATGCCATCTGGATTCATGTTTTCACCAATAAAAACCTGGCAGTTTTTGAAATTTGCAAGAATGTGCTTGATATGTTCTGCAGCCCCTGCCATAAAGGTTTTACTCTTTCTGGTCTCTGTTGTTCAAGTTTGCCTTTGATTTCATATCATTTTTGATGTTCTTCTTGTAGGCTTCTTCTGTGAAGCCGGTTTCCTGCAAGTGATGGTTCATGACAGTATCAACATCACTGATGACTGTGCTTCGGTACCTTCGCTCGGAGCCGTCAGCGGAGGCCTTTCCACCAGTGAGCGAGTCATCGATGTTACCCCCTGCTTCACTGACCGTCTTCCCCTTCACCCCCGGGCACAGCGATCTGCCGGATCTTGTAGATGTCGGAGAGCATCTCAGCATGGCTGCTTGGGTCGGGGTAGATGATCGTGAGGACGGTTGGAAGGCCGCGACCCTGGCGGGCGGTAGCCTAGCCCGGAGCAGAGCAAGCGCAGGGCAGCCCAAGCGGTGCCCGGGGAGGGGAGAGCGGGCAGAAAAGCTACTTAGGTTTTTTTAAAAAAATAGCTGATCACTTCCTACACACTGTCACCACTTTAAAATATACTTCTTAGCGACTGTTTTCTACACAGATCTGTCAGAAAATTTATCCTTCCTCCTACCCTATTTTGTTTTTAATTGGAGAAATTCTTCCAGAAGCCCTTGTTCTGCTCCACGTCGCACTGATTGCTCTTTAAGTCGGTTGCCCAGCTGCAGACTCAGGACCTCACTTGCCAGCATCTTCGGGATTTTCTCTGCTTCTCTCGTTACATTTCCAGTTTCTTGGGTTTGTCCTTCCTGGTTTATGCCCTTATTGCACAGGGGTGTGTACGTATGAGTGGGTGGGGTGGGGTAAAGATAGATTCCGATAACGTTCTGAGAAAGGGTGAACAGAGATTTTTGTTTTTGAAACTCTGTAAGTCTAAAAATGTCTTTAGTCTATCCTTATATTTGATTGGTAGTCTGGGTGCAGAATTCTAGGTTGGAAATTATTTTCCTCTCAGGATTTGAAAGCTTTGATTTCCTCTTTGTAGCTTCTACTCTTGCTACTGAGTGGACCAATAATGCCCTGTTTCCTGATCTTGAGAAATGTGAGCCATTTTTTTTGTTGTTGTTCTGGAGTTCTGAAATTTCACAGTAATGTGCATCAGTATTGGTCTTTCTTCATTCGTTGTGCTGGGCACGTGTGTGGGGCTTTTCTAGTCCTTAAGTCTAGAAAACTTGTTCTCTTCTTTTGATAATAGCCCCCCACAATCACCACTTCCTTTTCTCCTTTTCTCTTTCTCCCTTTCTGGAACTCCCATTATTTAGATATGCAATATTTTATAATGATCTTCTGATGTTATTTTCTCTTGCCTGTTGCGCTACTTGATTTAGCCGTTTTCTGAGAGATTCCCCAGACTTCAACTTCCGAGTCATATATTACGTTTTTCATTTCTATTAAAATGTTTTTAATTTATAAAAGGTGCTTATTTTCTGATTATTTCACTTTATGGCATAATCTTATTTTATGGAAGCAGTTTCTTGTATCTCTCTGGGACTATTAATTATATTTACTTTGGAGTTTTCTTTTGGTCTCTGGAGTTTCCTCTGGGTCCTCCTTTCCTCCCTTCTGTTTTAGTCTTTGTAATTACAAATACCTAGTGATTTTTGGCTTCCAATTTATATTTAAAAAATCAAGCAGTAGAAAGTTTAATGGGACCTCTGTGTGCATAACTGCTGAGCTTCCTTTGGATCGGTCAGGAGGTGAGCTGGAATTTCACTGGGGAACCCTGAATATCAGTAACTATAAGGGTTTTTGCCCTTAGGTACCTTGAATTTATGAGCATTTCAGGAACTTCTACGAGGCAAATTGGCTTGTTTCTCATCGACATTAGGTTGAATTCCATCCTCTCTAGAATCTATAATTCTTCCATCTGTTCTATCTACACATTGTGGTAGGAAAGATGTTTTCTTGTTTAATGAAAAATGGAGTTTGTCAATTTATTATTCTTGTGGTTTAGGAGTATTTTTAAAGAGCAAAGTGGAGAGAAACATCTTTACTCCACCACCTAGGACTGGATTTTAGAAAAAAAAATTGTGAGGATTATAAGGTAGGAAAGAGACTTTAAGGGTATAGTAGGCAGAAATCTAAAGATGCCCTGCCAAGATTCTCATCCTTCCTCTGTTTGTTCAATCAAACACTAATCTGGAGATTGCTGTAAAGAACTTTGCAAATGGAATAAAAAAGACTATTAATAGAGAGGTTATCTTGGATATTCCAGGTGGGCCCAGTGTGATCACCTAAACCATTAAACACAGAAGAAAACAGAAGAGTCAGAGAGATGTGGCAGAAGCAGGTGAGAGGAGGTAGAAATCAACAAGATGTGAAGCCTGAGAAAGACTTTATCCACAATTATTGGTTTTGAAGACGGAGGGACCATGAACCAAGGAATGTGATCAGCTTCTTCAAGCTGAGAACAACCCCTGGTCAACAGCTGGAAAAGAAAACAAGGACCTCTGTCCTAAAGCTCTGGCACTGAATGACGTCAACAATCTGAACGAGCCAGAAGAGCTTCCTGATGGGAGCCCAGGCCTGCTGTTGCCTTGATTTTAGCCCAGCACCCAGCAGAGTACCCAGCCCAGTCCACTGGGCTTCTGACCTATAGATAATAAATGGTGGCTTAAAAAATCACTCAATTTGTGGTAATTAGTTATGGCAACAATGGAAAGACCACTTCAGCGCATGAGAGAGAGGCAGAGGAAGAGAGGGGGAAGTGTACACTGGGAAGGTCTGCTGTGTATTGTAAATGGAGGCTCCCTTGGGCATTCCGGAGAAGACATTACTTCACACGAATGGGAGCCATAAAAATACTCAACCCTTTGAATTTCATCTTTGAGTTAGGAGGATGGAAGTTAACTACCAAAGAGAGAGAGCTATGCTGTTTCACCATGTGTGGGAGATTATTATGGTAAGTGAATGACACTCCTCAGTATTCCTGCCCTGTGTTTCCCCTCCCACATTAGCTGTGGCCTTGGCCATGTGACTTGATTTAGCCAATGATATCCCAGCAAATGTGACTCACGTGTAGACTCGTAAGCACTCAACGCATCGGGGTTTGCCCCTTTGAAACCTTGTGCTCTTGCCTCCTGTGAGGAGGCTGACCGCCGCTGGGTGGCTGGGGGAAGGGGAAGCCTGAGGCACTAAAGGTTTGTTACAAACCCTTTAGAAAGAATCGTCCTTTTAATCTATTTACATGATGCATGTAAACATTGATAAGTTTGAAAATATTTAAGAAAGCACCAAATCCAGTGCACGGGGCCTCTGCTCTCCTGCCTCCCAACTCTGAGATTCTTTTGCCCATTATCTCCATTATCATCACAAAAGACCCAGACTCCTCCTTAAGAGGCACCAGGAAGATTGAGGAGGGTGGAGGAATTACCATACGCGTATTAATTTCTCTTCTTTCACCGTGTCTCATAAGTAAAAAAATCATTTTCTTTGTGGTTGAGTGGGTGGTGGTGGTTCACTTCTCCATGTCTAATTTCATGAATATGTGCTTCCATTAGCTTTTGCAAATGAAAGGACTAAACCCTCATTCAATTTTCTATTTTAGAAGGACCATTAATCTGGAAAACAAAAATAAATTAATTTTTAATGGCTAATGCATATTTTCTCAAAATAAGCTAAGACTTGTAACAGTAATATAGCTTTAAATAGAGACTATATATAAGACCCCAAACTCTGGTGTTATGTCCTACAGGGCTAATTTTTTCATGGAGCATATCTAAGGGTCAAAAGTCAGATACAGAAAACTGTTCAAAAAGAGCACGTGTTTTTTTTCACCTGTTGTCTTGTTTTTAAGACTGAGAACAATCTCATCTTCCCTAAGCAGTTTGACTTGAGAACTACATCTTTTCCACCAGGCACTGTTAATAGAAAGAAGCTGGGCAAAGATTTCAGAAATCAAAGTACAATCAAACTTTATTTAATGGAAATGTTCAGGGGACGAATCATTCTTGTTAATTAAATTTTCTGGTTAACTAAAAATTAACCCAACACCCTTTGTTCAAATCTTTCCATAGAAAAATCTTTCTAAAATGCATTAGCCCCTTTAAAGCCTTGGGAAGTGTAAGGTGGTAAAATGTAATTGAATCTTTGATGATCGAAGTCCTTGCAGTGCTGCAGAAAGATCATTAGGAACATAAATGCTCATTGTGCTGTGGATGTAGGCAGTCTAGGAGATTGTTTTAAGTGAAAAATCAACCCAAGATACAACTTGAAAGAGAATGTGTATGTGTGTGAGATACATATCACATGTATTCCATTTATGTCTGTGTACTTTTCTCTTGAATTCAGAAAATTTTTTTTTTAATCAAGTGTCCCAAGTAATTGGCTTACATCAATATTTTTTTGTACGGCCATCATTAAATTTCTCAAAACCAACTTTAAAAGTATTTGCGTTTGGTGTCCCACATTATATAAAGTTATGACACAGCTGTAATATTTCTTTAGGAACTTCCGCCTTCGCCTTCTTTGTTTTACCTTATAAAAAGACAGTATAACAATATTACAGTCAGGATAACAACACAACTATTTTCAGTTCCACACATCACTTTCTAGTCTTCATCATATGCATGTATATTTCTGCCAAGTTATGATCGTAGTGTAATATAATTTTATATCTTGCCTTATCTACTAAATACCATATAAGAAACACTTTCAATGTTGCCGTTGCCACACAACCTTGATATTCATTCATTCATTCAACAAATATTTATTGACCTAAGATGTGCCAGGCACTATTCTAGGTACTGAGAAATAGCAGAGAACAAAAGGACAAAAATCCCTACCCTCATGGTGCTGATTGTAGATTATCATTTTGAATAGTTGCATAGTTCCCTTTTGCTTTTAATGTATTTTCATACTCACTGGTGGCACCCTATGACCTCAGGGAACTAGGGCCCTTGTGTTGTCTCTATAATATTCTCTATGGAAAACTAGCTATTAGACTCTTAGGATGCTGTAAACTCACTCACCCTAAGATAAAAAAAAAATAGCAGCAACATAGCACTTATATTGCACTTAAGCCCACACCAGGCATTGTTCTAAGCACTTGTGTTACACATTCAGATTGCATAAAAATCTGAGGTAGGTACTATTAATAGCCCCATTTTTGAGAAGAGGGAATTGAGGGCAGTTGAACATAGATATGAAACAATGTATTTGAGGAACATTGAAGCAATTATTCTAACTAATATTAATAATGGAACCTAACTTTTATTACATGGTCATTGTGTGCCAAATACTGTTCTGAGCTTATTAATGCAGTGAATTCTCACAATCCTATTTTTTAAATTAAGAAACAGAGGCACAAATTAGTAAGTAACCTGTCAAAAGTCACACACCTAGTAACTGGTAGAGATGGAGTTTAAACTCCTGCAGAGTACATACTCTCAATTATTTGTCTGTCACCAATTGATATTTTGACGTCTTGTTCTTCCAAAGGGAGTTTGTATTATAAGAGTAGAAAGGAAAAAACTATAGTATCTGTAATGCATGAATTCTGAAGCTGGAAATTTTGATCCTTCTCCATTGACAGTACCATTTGGGCTCTGCGTGTTTTCACCCCAAGGACAGTTTGACCAGATCACTAGCAAACAGACTTGTGAGAAAGTAATCAACTGGCAATGGCTAATGCTGTTCACAAATAAAACTTATTAAAAAGCACAAAGCTTGCTGGGGAATGACAGCTTCTTGGTGATATTGAAAACTAAAGGTCGGCATGAAAATTAGACTCCTAGAAATGATGAACTCAAAATCTTCAGACATCACACCTTAATGACACTAGATCTGTCCAATTTGACCCAGATAAAATTGGAGTTAGTAAAAATGAGGGCCACAATAGAAAACCCAAGTTGGCAGAAATATAATCAGTAAAGGTTGATATGGACAAAAACTCGAATATTGAATTGGAAATTTACATAGAGGAGAACTGATCCCAATGAAAATAATTTCAGTAAAATAAAAATGAAAATATAAAACAAAAATGGAAATGTTTCACTACATATTGATCAAGCATTTAAATTATCATAACATTCACCCTGGAAAATGGGTATCAGGTCTTTCCAGGTGAAAATTCATTAATGTGAATGTCATTCTGATGACAAATATTCGTTTGTACTAAGACAAAAGACTCTCAAAGTCAAATGGTGGAACCCAGTCATCCTATTTTTTTAAAATACAATGGCAGAGCTATGGTTGACCTTGTTTGATATCTCCCCAGAATCCATTCCCTCTTTTTTATTCAGGTATTCACTGCCAGTAGCCTATGTTACACATCATTTTTAATCAATTTAGTTCTTTTAAGCATTCTGTCGAATTTAATTTGGACCTCAAACTTAATTTGGCATTTAGACTTAGAAGCAATAAACATACACTTATTGATCATGTATCTGCTTCTGTTTTGTTAGCAGCTGTGGGCATTCATCCAAGAAGACTCAATCCTTGACTTCGAGAAACACAACATCAAGCTGGAGAATAGAGACACGATGGCATAATTACATGAGAATATATGATAGCTAACAAATGCGCAGCAGTTCGGACTGGTGAAAACATCCTTTCAGATGGCCGCTCAGCCCTAAGCGTGGGACTGAGCGCTCACGTAAGCCCATGGTGAGTGTCTGGGGAAGAGGTCAGTGTTTGGAGTTGTTGGTTTTGAACACTAAATAAGATTTATCTAATAGAGATGGAGGAGGACATTGAAAACGAGGAAAACGAGGTCTGAAATGCTTCCTTCTTCGTGTTCTCATAGCCCTTTGTCTTTCACAGCAGGGTGCCCATTGCATTATAAATACTTGGACAGATAGCTCTCTCCTCTATTTGGCCCACTTTGAGAGTAAGGACTGTGTCTTACTTGCCTTTAGAACCCAGCACTATCCCCACACCTGTTTCATAATAGGCACTCCATAAATATTTGCCAACTTAATGAAAGACTGAGTGAGTAAATAAGCAAATAGGAAAGCCCAAAGGATACTCAGGGGTTGGCGAATTAACTAGTTTGGGGTGGAAGTGGAACTAATCGGGAGATTGCTGCCTGGTCTTTATTCTGCAGATAATGGAGAAACATGGTAGATTTTCAGCATGATAATTTAGAAGTATTGAAGTGACCCTGATAACAAGAGCAGCAAGCCTTTCTGGGCCAGACCAAGTGCTTTGTGTCTGTTAGCTTGTATAAGCCACATCCTTCTCAGGATTCGATAATATTAACTCCATTTGTGTTGACTGAATCTCTTAAGAGGCTAAGGAAATTATTTAGAATCACACAGTCAGCAAGTGGCCTGGTCAAGACTTGAACACTCGTGTGTTTTACTTCAATTCCATGCCTCCCCCTATGCCCTAGCGCCTCCTTCAGGGAGTCACTGGTGGTGACAGAAAGTATGGACAGGGAATACTTGGACCATTGGTAGCTCTTACACCTGGGTCTCTGAAATGCGAAGATGAGATTTGTCATTGCGTGGTTCCAGCAGAGATTTAGTGACGCAAAGAGATACACTTCCTCTCATTGTGTGCTTTGAACACTGCCTCCCCTAGCCTGCAACCTCTTCTAGGATAAATTGCCTGGAATACGGGACAGAGAAGTGTTCCATCTATTACTATATAAAATCAAGCCTGGCTTCATCTCTGTCCTCGATTAATTATTCTCAATCAGATGACTCAGAGAGGTGACAGGTTTTGCTTGATGAACTCCAAAGGGAAAATTTCTGTTCCCTATCCTCTTCTGACCTTATTTAATTATCTGAATATTTTCATTAATATTTAACAAACGTTAGTGTCTACTTTTGGGTGTTCACCATGGTAAGCCCACAAGTTCTTTCCATCTTTAAAAATGGTTCACTGTGAATTAATTTTTAACTCATTTCAGTAGCAGTGATAATACAATGCTCATTTATTATTCCAGTAGGTATTACTTGCATCTTGACACAAATTGCTTTATGATTCAGTCTTTATTTTCTGGTTGCCTGAAATAATATCCACAGTAGGTAAGGCCTTTCATCAAGAAATTGCTCTCAAATATCCTATTCTAATGCCACCTTATTTCCTCCAGACCAGAATTTTAGTGGATTCATGGAAGACTTGAAATCCAATGTCCACTTACTGCTGAAGTACCAGGAACAATAAATGACCTCTTTTTGTAGGTGATTAAATAACAAAGAGCAGCTGAGGCATCTCATTCTCACCAGGCCCAAATCACGCTATTGAATGAATTCTCTAACTGTGGGAGGAATCTTTCTAATACACAGGGGGAAAGGAGATGAAAGAAACCAACCTTTCAAAGCTTCATGCCATGGAAGGACCGTGACTGTCATCCTCCTGGGCGATCATTGACATCCCATCAAGGTTGAATTACTGGCTTAGCTGAATGGGTCTAGGAGCATGAATCTAAAATCAAATTCCAGTTGAAGAGCACAATCTATGAAGAAAGGCAGTGGATGCAATTGGACAATCATACGTGAGGGAATATGTTTGGTTTATTCAGAACTGAGAGTGACTGAATCATCTTGTCAGTCAGTGGTCAGTACATATTCTAGGAAAACCTACCCTGTTTCAGATGACTTCCAGCCTGAGGATTTGGCAGAACTCTTTCCTCCTCACATAATTTCACCTTCTCTTTCCATCTGTTTCTAATGGAAAACTGACTCTAATTATCTGCAATATTTGGGGCTTGTATGTCCTATCAATTTCTACACTATTGAGGGAAACTGCTTTCCCTTCAAAATTTTTAAGTTATGGATAATCCTCACTGAATGTTCATCTTTGTGGAACTTAAATTGTGACTCAGAGCATTTCACATTGGACTAATCACAAATGCAGTTGTGGAGTTTGAAAGTGTTTAATCTGGATGCAGGCTCTGTTCTCTGAGCTCTAACTACTTAGTGTGCCCTGGGTCAGCTGCGTCAGCCTCCATGGGGGCTTGTTAGAAATGCAGGCTCTCAGGCCCCACTCCAGACCTACTAAATCAGTGCCTGCCTCTTACCAGGATTCCCAGGTAAGTCATATGCACATTAGAGTGTGAGAAGTGCTGTGCTCAGAGAGTGGGGTGGAGGGAATGTTTCAGAATGCCTCAGGGAACAGCCAAACTGACTGGCAGAAGGCTCAGTGGAGGAAAGAAAAAAAGGATGAGACACAAGCATTGGAAAATGGGAGAAAAAGCTTCTCAGAAGCCAAAAAGGGACATTCAATAAGGACAGGGTTAGACCTTACTGTCAAATATTGGAGGAAGCTAGGGAGGGTATGTCTATGGCATCCTACTGGATTTGGCATGGAGGAGGTTCTTGGGCAGAGGTGGAAGCCAGATTGTGGGTAAGTTTGATCAGGAAATAATGACTGAAGGGTTTGACTTGCTGAAAAATTTGACAGCTCTGGTGTTGAAAAGAGGTTGGAGAAGTCACTTTGGGGGTTAGCGCCTGTGAAGACAAAGGGAGGGCCGTGATAAGGAATGGTTGAAGATGAGTACTGAAGAGTTACCCTTTCCATGCTGGGGGTGGTAGAATTCACATGGCAGATAGGGAGAGCCTTTATTGGAGGAGGATGTCTTTCTGGTAGGAGAAGAGGGTCTATAGGTGATGAAATGATGATACATGAGGACACAGGCCAATGTGAGAGGAAGTCTTCTTAATTCAGCAGGAGGAGAGGCCTTCTGCTGAGAACTGATAGGAGAACCTAGAGAAGGCTAAAAAAAGATAAACAATATTTGCATGTTAAATGTTTGCATCACTCTTACAGTGAAGAAGAAAATCTTTACATTCCTCTACTTGAGGTTGCAAAATATCTTTAATAAACAGTATAATTGGTTACTTGATTAAATTTCTGGGGTTTGGATTTCAGCAGGTTGGAGGTTATTGCTATATGGTTAGCATGAGTCAGCATCTGGTGCTCCGTGGATCAGAAGCAGCCCAATTTGCTCTACATGTCAAGTATTCCCTTCTCACATCCAATAATTTGATTTCTGAACCCTAAGTCTATTGAATTTATAATCTTGAAACTCCTTGTCACCCCTCATTGACAGATTCAATGGCCATTTTCCAGTTATCTTCTCCCTGTTTTTCTGCAACATTTGAAAAAATTGACCATTGCTCTTTCAATAAAACTGTCCTTATAT
The DNA here is from genome assembly GCA_032199065.1 of Smutsia gigantea. Taxonomy (NCBI): domain Eukaryota; kingdom Metazoa; phylum Chordata; class Mammalia; order Pholidota; family Manidae; genus Smutsia; species Smutsia gigantea. The sequence goes on from JAVSCE010001140.1 coordinate 169,404, forward strand.
ATTTTTAAATCAACAATATTGAAGAATAGTATATTCAATAAGTTGCACCCATTTTAAGTATGTAGTTTGTTGAGTTTTGACAAATGTATATACTCATATAACCATTACCACAATGAAGATATAGAGCATTTATATCATTCCAAAAGATCCCAAAGAGGGCAACCACAGGACTTTCATGTAAATATAATCATACTATGGGCATTCTTTTTGTGTCGGCCATTTTTATTCAACATGATATTCTTGAGATTTATCCATGTTACCATATGTATCAAGTTTGTTCCCTTTTATCATTGAGTAGAATTCCATTTAATTGGGGAGCCATAGTTTCTTTTTTGCCTGTTGACAGACATTTGGGTTTTTTCAGGTTTTAGTTATTATGAATAAAGCTGATATGAGCATTGACTACATGGGTGGACATAAGTTATTTTGGGAGCAAATACTTAGGAGTGCAAGTGTTGCATTATATCATAAGTACATCTTTAAGGAACTGCCAAACTGTTTTTCCAGGTGGGTTGCACTCCCCACAGCAACATATAAGAGTTCCAGTTGCTTTGCACTTTAGCCATTCTAGTGAGTATATAGTCGGTACCTCACTGTGATTTTATTTTGCATTTCTCTAATGATTAATCATATTGAGAATCTTTTTGTGCATGTTTTCCACTCCTACATCTTCTTGTGTGAAGTATCTATTCAAATATTTTGCCCACTTCTAATATTTTCTTATAAGTTAGGCTGTAGGACTTCTTTATGTATAGTAGATACCAGTCCTTTATCAGATGCATTTATTACAAACATTTTCTTCCAATGTATGAATTGACTTTTCATTTACTTAACAAGGCCCTAAGAAACAGAAATGTTTAATGTTGATGAGGCTTGATTTATCCACTGTTCCTTTGATGATTTGTATATCTCATCTGAGAAATCTTTGCCTCCTCCAGGATTGAGAAATTTTCTCCTATCAAACTGCCATTTATTTAACCTTAACGGCTTCTTCACTTTGTTATATTGCACCACTCTAACTTACTCCCTGGTTGTCTTTTTTCCTTTCTGACTCCTCCTCTTTCTATCCCTACCCATAGGCACTTCCAAGCTTTTTCTCCCTTTGATTATCAAATAACGCATGTTCATCAAAGCAGATCTAGAAAGCAAAGGAAGGACAGTAATCATAATAATAGTGGCACCAATTCTGAGTGCAGTATATAACATATGTTAGCTATATGATGGTAGAACGCAATAGTTAAGAGAGCAAGCCTGGACGTCAGCTGCATGGGCTAGAATTCTATTTCTACCATCATTTAGTTGCATGGTTTTGGGCAGGGTTTCACTCAGTAAAAAACTTATTTATATGACCTAATAGCAGTTTGCAGTAGGATTTTTGGTAGCAAAGGATACAGAGCAAAAGCATGAGGGAAAAATGAGTGCATCTTCAAATTCCAGAGAGATCAGGCACAGGCTTCTAAAGCTCTTCTTCACATGAGGCCACATAGGATATGCTTTCTCTCTAGCAGAGAAACAAAGGGACATGTATGGAATGTCTCTGCCCAGAGATGACTCCTTGAGTTTCAAGGTCCAAGGCCTTTATGCAGGGCCTGGTAGCACAGGCATATATCCGGGTACGTACTCTGCTGTGGCAACCCCAAGTAGTACCAATATGAAACCAGGTACACATCACCAGTCTTGATATTAGCACAGAGCAGCCTGACAAGCCAGTAGGACATGATCCGTCGCTCCAGGTGTATATAACAAAATCCTCACTCACCAGTACAAAGAACTCTCAAGAGCCACATTCCAAGGGGCTGGCCAAGGGTCAGTCGTGGTTCTCCTGGAGACAGTGAGGAGTAAACAACCATACCTGCTGTGTTCATGCTTTCCTCACAAGTAGTCTCTCAAAAGCCTCATTTTTCCCCACATGGAAAACGAGGGAAACTGTACTTCCTTCATAGTGTTGTTCTAAGAATTAAATGAGATTATAACTGTAAAGCTTACAGCATTATTTTTGGTACATAGTTATTGTTCAATCACTGTTAGCTATTATTAATATGAAGCATTTTCTTCCTCTGTCCTCCTCTGTGTAACTATAACAGTACTTGTTTCATTAGGTTGTTTCAAGAATGAAATACAAGTCTTGTAAATAGAGAGTTTAACACAGGGCTTGACAGAATTGTCCCCTAAATGGATGATAACAGCAAGATCTGTGGCAACAGCAATGTCTGCAGTGCCTGGGGGGCCTTGGCAAATGCTGGAAGGTATGCAGCTGTTTAAGCGGCAGAAACAGGGCCATCGCTTAGCCTCCCCTCCTTCCTGAGGCCAGGCAAGGCTGCGTGCTCCTAAGATTAGGATCCGTGGCCAAGTGTCCTTAACTTTCACTCTTTAGCCAACAAACAGTTTTTGTCTTCTGTGTAGCAAACACGATTCTAGGCACTGCAGAACAAGACCCACAGGGTCCCTGTTCTCTGTCTCCTGCTTTTCCCTTATTTCATGTGTGAACACTTATTTTAAATTAAGTGTCCTTTCATTATTCATGATGTTTTAGGAATTTACCCATTGGATTACTAGAAATGAACGAATGACGCTGGTCTTTTACTTGATAGTTTTGCTCTTACAGAGTTGAAGTCATACTGTATTCAATGTTTTGTCATTTTTCCCCCACCACTCCCAGTCCCAATCACAAGTAGTTTTTCCATATCATTAAAATATTTTCATTAACATTTATAGGTAGTTTTGCTGTAGCAAAGAAGAGATTCCTTGGACTCACATGGTGTCCTCTTGATCAGTGGCTTTCCAACTTTTTGGACTATAATCCACATGAAGAAATACATTATAGATTGTGACCCAGTAATCACACCAGACACACACCCCTGAAACAGAAGTTTCACAAAACAGCACCTGCCATTCCTACATGCTATGTATTCTGACATGTTCTTTTTTTCCAAAATGTGGGTCAAATATACCAGGAGAAATGGGTAACTACTCCTAATGGCCTTGGGTTCCCAAAGTTGGATAAATGAGAGTTGTTAGCTCTCTTTCTCTTATTTTCTCCCACATCCCATCTGTCTTGGTTTTCCTAGAATTAGAGCCTGAGGTAAGGGTTTGAATACGGGTCACTTATTTGGGAGGTGATATCAGGCAACAGTGCAGAAGTGAGAACAAGGGCCAAACAAGGTATATCATGGAGCCAGTTGCTGCCATAGATGATTGGGCTCAATCTCCTCTGAAAACCTCTGGGGAAATGGGAAGAATGCCTTCAGAAAAGGCATTTCAAAGGATGGGAGGCTGGGACATTTATCCACTGACTTCCATCTTTTGCTGGTTGAGGATGTCCAACCCATTTCCCCACTAGGCTGCAGAAACGTGGAGATGAAAGGCAAGTGCCTGGATGGAGGTCTGTCATCATGCTTAGAAGCCTCCACATGGTATACATGAGTGAGCCAAGAGCATTGATGCAGAGCCCAAGAAGCAGCTGCTGCTTCCTCCGAGCAGGAACGGGCGAGCTTCGGGACTTCATATCTTCCATCCAGGACATCACGTCTTCCTCTTCCCTAGGCAGCCAGTCTCGGGCTCATGCTGCACGGCAGATAGGCGGAACCTGAAGAACTAACTCCTTCAGACTTGGCCCATGACACATAAACATAATTTAGAAAAATCTGTCTTTCTCAATGAAGCTATTTTCTTACTGTGGACTCAGATGAATATCTAATTTCAGTTGAGGCTAGAAATGTCTTCTACATAAAAGGGCACCTGCCACTCCCTTGATGACCCTCATTGTTTCAGGGGGTGGGGGGTTTAGAGATGTGGAAATAGCTTTAAAATAAGTTCCACAGTGTTCTTTCTCTTACTTTAATTGTGATTTGTAAGTATTTATAATATAGGATGGATATACTGTAATATTTTTAATTATAAACTTTCCTAATGTTGGACATTTAGTTTGTTTCCATTCTTTCAGTATCACAAATAATGTTGTAGCAAACGTGTATAATTCTTTGTCTGAGTCTCATATTATTTGACCAAGATAGATAGGTCAAAGCAGAAATAGTTAAAAAGTATGAAACTGTAAAAACTGTTTTCGCATTGTCTTCCAAAAAGTGTAGATTTAACTGATTTACACTCTCATCTGTCATGTGTGTATATTGGGCAATCTTAAAAACATTTTTTTTAATTCTCAATTTTGAAAATTTAAAAAGCATAGGGTGCAAATCATAATAATAAGTAACCCATAATCCTGTGACAGCCACTATTGACATTTCAATATATATTTTTCATAGTTATTTTCTTTCACATATAGTGTATATGTAACATTTAAGAACAAAATGGGACATACCACATATAGAGTTTGTAGTCTGGCTTTCTCATTTAATATTATATTCCATTTTCAGAAAGATAATCTTAAATGGTTGCAAAATGTTTCATCTGTGTCTGTTAGGAATTGTGTTTGGCTGCTATGAACAGAGTTTGACTAGCATAAACATATAATGACTTATTTTTTCTCCTATAATGAGACATCTGGAAGGCGGCAGTCTCTGGCTTTGTTACAGCAGTTCAAGGATGTCAGAACTGCGGTGACTACAATTCTCCTGGATTTTCTCTCACGGTCTTCAAATGGCTGTTGGAGGGCTTGAGCCATCACATCAGTGATCGAGACAGCTGGGGCCGGGCAGCAATGCAGGCACTTGGAAATCTCACCCAAGGACTTCTGCTTATATCTAATTGGCTACCCTTGTCTGCAAGGAAGGCTGTGAAATGTGGCATATTTAGCTAAGCACATTGCTGGTCACAGTAACCTAGGGTCTTGTTAATGACAATGAAGAGGAGAATGGAAACTGGACAGTTGGCAGTCTGTGCCACAGTATCATGCGTGTAATGTCTATTTAGCCAGTTTCCTATGGAGGACTATTCAGGGCTTTTTTCCTTATTTTTACCATTCTATCAATTGCCATGGTAAGCATCTTTGTACAAACAACTCTACATCTTTTATTATTTCCTTATGATAAAGTCCCAGATGAAATTAATAAATCAAATTATGGAATAGAAAATTGCTTTCCAGAAATGTTCTACCAATTTACACTCTCACCAGCAACATATAAAATTGTTGGACAGTCTTTCTGAGAGTCATTCATTGAATACTTGCTTTTTGTCCAACTCCAGATGGTCCCTTGTGATTCTTTTTTGAATATTAATATCATTCACAAATGTTAGAAAATGCAATCAATCCTTAAATAGAATATGTCAAAATGGCAATTGCTGAGAACTATGCCTTTTATTTAATTAAACATATACCAGAAGAAAATGTCCTTGGAGAATGAGCCTGCAAGGTAACAGACACATCTTAGCTTTGTATGTTCTTTATTTTGATTTTTGGAAAAGTCTCTGAGATGGTTTTGATACCAATAATAACATGGGGCCGCAGGAGAAAGGATGACAAGGTACAGACCCATTTAAAAACCTATCAAGAAACCTAAATCAACTTAGGATCTTTAAAGTTTAATATTAGAATCTATTATGGAAGATATGAATCTTAATACAACTATAGCTATTCTGCAAACCAATGCAATTTTGGTGAAGTTTTGAAGCCCCATATGTTGAGTTGCATTCTAATAGAACTAATGTTAGCAGAAAGAATGCATGGTTAAATCCCTAAGCCAGGTTCCTTCACAGTCCCAAGCATGAGCCCCAGCTGGATACATTTAGAGGTGTATACAGTTAATATATTCTCAAAAGTTCATTCTTCAAATAAATTTCTGATAAATTGAAAATGTAAATACACTGTGAGATTAAAATGAAAAGAAATCATAGTAGCCCCTGTTCAGTTATTACGATAAAATTAAAAAGCAATTGCAGCAAATCCTTTAGTAAAGATCACTTTTATAAACAAGAATAATCATCTGATAATTCATGTTTTGAGAGTTTGCTTTTGTACTTCAGGTTTCCTTAAGGCAAAGTAAAGCTCTGTCAAAATTTCCATGGCTGTTAGCTCTCCTGGCTCAAACAAAGAACACCATTATAAAAAGTGATATTCCCATGTGTGTTCTTGGAATTTACAGTCTGTGTTCTAACTAGTGCTATGAACGGTCGTCTACATCCCCAGAACATCACGCAATAACTATTTTGTGGTAAATATAGCTCCGCTCTGGGGTAGATTTGGCAGGCCATGTCTTGAACCCAGGGAGCAGGGGCCATCTTTCTGTCATGAGGGTGGAGACTAACAACCATGAGTTATTTCCCACCTCCTTGGGGCACAAGTAGTCCCAGTGCTTAAAACTAGACCTGGCACATAGTAGGACATCAATAAACAGTTGTTGAATTTTTTTGAATATGGTACAACCCGAATATGATTTATCTCTAAGTGGTAGGATTATATGTGACTTTTTTTTGGTTTTCCATTTTTTATGAATGTCCTTGAAGGCATAGCTGAGGCATTTGTAAACAGTTAAAATAAAACAAATGTGTTTTCTTATAGCTGTGTACATAACTTCATTCCAGATAATGGGTCCAGGACATTTTTGCTAACTTTTTTTTTGAACTAGAGGAGGTAGATTATATTGTATCTTAGTTAACTGAACATCTTTATTAAATATGTTTAAATATTTTATGTTTTAAATTAGATGTGAGCTTTGAATTCATCTTTTTTTCTTATTAAGGTATCATTGATGTACAATCTTATGAAGGTTTCACATGAAAAACATTCTGGTTACTACATTCACCCATATTATCACGTCCCCCAATACCCCATTGAAGTCACTGTCCATCAGTGTAGTAAGATGCCACAGAGTCACTACTTGTCTTCTCTGTGCTATACTGTCTTCCCCATAACACCCCCATACCATATGTGCTCATCATAATACCCCTCAATCCCCTTCTCCCTCCCTTCCCACCCATCCTCCTCCACCCATCCCATTTAGTAACAACTGGTCACTTCTTGGAGTCTGTGTGTATGCTGCTATTTTCTCCCTTTGGTTTTTCTTCATTGTTATACTCCACAAATGAGGGAAATCATTTGGTACTTGTCTTTCTCCACCTGCGTTATTTCACTGAGCATAATACCCTCTAGCTCCATCCATGTTGTTGCAAATGGTAGGATTTGTTTTCTTCTTATTACTGAATATTATTCCATTGTGTATATGTACCACCTCTTCTTTATCACATTCATCTACTGATGGACACTTAGGTTGCTTCCATATCTTGGTTATTGTAAATAGTGCTGTGATAAACATAGGGGTGCACATGTCTTTTTGAATCTGGGATCTTGTTTTTTGGGGGTAAATTCCTAGGAGTGGAATTCCTGGGTCAAATGGTATTTCTGTTTTAAGTTTTTTGAGGAACCTCCATATTGCTTTCCACAATGGTTGAACTAGCTTACATTCCCACCAACAGTGTAGGGGGGTTTCCCCTTTCTCCTTATCCTCACCAGCATTTGTTGTTCCTTGTCTTTTTGATGTTGGCCATCCTAACTGGTGTGAGATGATATCTCATTGTGGTTTTAATTTGCATTTCCCTGATAATTAGCAATGTGGAGCATCTTTACATGTGCCTGTTGGCCATCTGAATTTCTTCTTTGGAGAAGTGTCTGTTCATATTCTCTGCCCATTTTTTAATCGGGTTATTTGCTTTTTAGGTATTGAGGCATGTGAGTTGTTTATATATTTGGAAGTTAACCCCTTGTTGGATATGTGGTTTATGAATATATTCTCCCATACTGTAGGATGCCTTTTGGTTCTACTGATGGTGTCCTTTGCTGTACAGAAGCTTTTCAGTTTGATATAGTCCCACTTGTTCATTTTTGCTTTTGTTTCCCTTGCTTGGGGAGATATGTTCAGGAAAAAGTTGCTCATGTTTAGATTCTAGAGATTTTTGCCTATATTTTCTTCTAAGAGTTTTATGGTTTCATGACTTAGATTCAGGTCTTTGATCCCTTTTGAGTTTACGTTTGTGTATGGGGTTAGACAGTAATCCAGTTTCATTCTCTTACATATAGCTGTCCAGTTTTGCCAATACAGTTGTTGAAGAGGCTGTCATTTTCCCCTTTGTATATCCATGGCTCCTTTATTGTATATTAATTGAACATATATCGTTGAGTTTATATCTTGCCTTTCAGTTCTGTTCCATTGATCAATGGGTCTGTTCTTGTGCCAGTACCAAATTGTCTTGATTACTATGGCTTTGTAGTAGAGCTTGAAGTTGGGGAGCGTGATCCTCCCAGCTTTATTCTTTCTTTTTACGATTGCTTTGGCTATTCGGGGTTTTTTGTGGTCCCATTTGAATTTTAGAATTATTTGTTCTAGTTCATTGAACATTGCTGTTGGTATGTTGATAGGAACTGCATTGAATCTGTAGATTGCTTTAGGCAGGATGGCCATTTTGACAATATTAAATATTCCTATCCATGAGGACGGGATGAATTTCCATTTACTGGTGTCTTCTTTAATTTCTCTCACGAGTGTCTTGTCGTTTTTAGGGTATAGGTATTTCACCTCCTTGGTTAGGTTTATTCCTAGGTATTTTGTTCTTTTTGATGCAGTCGTGAATGGAATTGTTTTCCTGATTTCTCTTTCCGCTAATTCATCATTAGTATATAGGAATACAACAGATTTATGTAGGTTGATTTTGTATTCTCCAAGTTTGCTGAATTTAGTTATTCTAGTAGTTTTGGGGTGGATTCTTTAGGTTTTTTTTATGTACAATATCATGTCATCTGCAAATAGTGACAGTTTAACTTCTTCCTTGCCAGTCCGGATGCCTTTTATTTCTTTGTGTTGTCTGACTGCCGTGGCTAGGACCTCCAGTACTATGTTGAATGAAAGTGGGTGGAGTGGGCATCCTTGTTTTGTTCCCGATCTTAAAGGAAAAGCTTTCAGCTTTCACTGTTAAGTATGATGTTGGCTGTGGGTTTGTCACATATGTACTTTATTATGTTGAGGTACTTGCCCTGTATACCCATTTTGTTGAGAGTTTTTATCATGAATGGATGTTGAATTTTGTCGAATGCTTTTTCAGCATCTATGGAGATGATCATGTGGTTTTTGTCCTTCTTTCTGTTGATATAGTGGATGATGTTGATGGATTTTCGAATATTGTACCATCCTTGCATCCCTGGAATGAATCCCAATTGATCATGATGGATGATCTTTTTGATGTATTTTTTTAAATAGTTTATTTTGGTATCATTAATCTACAATTACATGTGCAATATTATGGTTATTAAACTACCCCCTTCATCAGGTTCTCCCCACCAACCCCATTGCAATCACTGTCCTTCAGCATAGTGAGATGCTATAGAGTCACTACTTGTCTTCTCTGAGTTGTACAGCCCTCCCCGTGCCCCCCCCAACATTACATCTGGTAATTGTAATGCCCCTTTTTCCCCCTTGTCCCTCCCTTCCCACCCATCCTCCCAAGTCCCTTTCCCTTTGGTAACTATTAGTCTGTTCTTGGGTTCTGTGAGTCTGCTGCTGTTTTGTTCCTTCAGTTTTTTTTCTTTGTTCTTATACTCCACATACGAGTGAAACCATTTGGTACTTGTCTTTTTCGGCTTGGCTTATTTCACTGAGCATAATACCCTCTAGCTCCATCCATGTTGTTGCAAATGGTAGGATTTGTTTTCTTCTAATGGCTGAATAATATTCCATTGTGTATATGTACCACTTCTTCTTTATCCATTCATCTACTGATGGACACTTAGGTTACATCCATTTCTTGGCTATTGTAAATAGTGCTGCGATAAACATAGGGGGTGCATATGTCTTTTTCAAATTGGGCTGCTGCATTCTTAGGGTAAATTCCTAGGAGTGGAATTCCTGGGTCAAATGGTATTTCTATTTTGAGTTTTTTGAGGAACCTCCATACTGCTTTCCACAATGGTTGAACTAATTTGCAGTCCCACCAGCAGTGTAGGAGGGTTCCCTTTTCTCCACATCCTCGCCAACATTTGTTGTTGTTTGTGTTTTGGATGTTGGCCATCCTCACTGGTGTGAGGTGATATCTCATTGTGGTTTTAATCTGCACTTCTCTGATGATTAGTGATGTGGAGCATCTTTTCATGTGCCTGTTGGCCATCTGAGTTTCTTCTGTGGAGAAGTGTCTATTCATGTCCTCTGCCCATTTCTTAATTGGACTTTTTACTTTATGTTTGTTGAGGTGTGTGAGTCCTTTATATATTTGGATGTCAACCCCTTATCGGATATGTCATTTATGAATATATTCTCCCATACTGTAGGATGTCTTTTTGTTCTACTGATGGTGTCCTTTGCTGTACAGAAGCTTTTCAGCTTGATATAGTCCCACTTGTTCATTTTTGCTTTTGTTTCCCTTGCCCAGGGAGATATGTTCATAAAGAAGTCGCTCATGTTTATGTCTAAGAAACTTTTGCCTATGTTTTTTTCTAAAAGTTTTATGGTTTCATGACTTACATTCAGGTCTTTGATCCATTTTGAGTTTATTTTTGTGTATAGGGTTAGACAGTAGTCCAGTTTCATTGTCTTACATGTAGCTGTCCAGTTTTGCCAACACCAGCTGCTGAAGAGGCCTTCATCTCCCCATTGTATATCCAAGGCTCCTTTATCAAATATTAGTTGACTGTATATGTTTGGGTTAACGTTTGGATTTTCTATTCTGTTCCACTGGTCTGTGAGTCTGTTTTTGTGCCAATACCAAATTGTCTTGATTACTGTGGCTTTGTAGTAGAGCTTGAAGTCAGGGAACATAATTCCCCCTGTTTTATTCCCCCTTCTCAGGATTGCTTTAGCTATTCGGGGTCTTTTGTGGTTCCATATGAATTTTAGAATTATTTGTTCCAGTTCATTGAAGAAAGCTGTTGGTATTTTGATAGGGATTGCATTGAATCTGTAGATTGCTTTAGGTAGTATAGCCATTTGGCAATATTTATTCTACCTAGCCAAGGTCATGGGGTGAATTTCCATTTGTTAGTGTCCTCTTTAATTTCTCTTAGGAGTGTCTTGTAGTTTTCAGAGTACAGGTCTTTCACTTCCTTCGTTAGGTTTATTCCTAGGTACTTAATTCTTTTTGATGTAGTTGTGAATGGAATTGTTTTTCTGATTTCTCTTTCTGTTAGTTCATCATTAGTATATAGGAAAGCAACAGATTTCTGTGTGTTAATTTTGTATCCTGCAACTTTGCTGAATTCAGATATTAGTTCTAGTAGTTTTGGAGTAGAGTCTTTAGGGTTTTTTATATAAAATATCATGTCATCTGCAAATAGTGACAATTTGACTTCTTCTTTACCAATCTGGATGCCTTGCATGTCTTTGTTTTGTCTGATTGCTGTGGCTAGGACCTCCAGTACTATGTTGAATAACAGTGGAGAGAGTGGGCATCCCTGTCTTGTTCCTGATCATAGATGAAAAGCTTTCAGCTTCTCTCTGTTAAGTATGATGTTAGCTGTGGGTTTGTCATATATAGCCTTTATGATGTTGAGGTACTTGCCGTCTATACCCATTTTGTTGAGAGTTTTAATCAGGAATGGATGCTGAATTTTGTCAAATGCTTTTTCAGCATCTATGGAAATGATCATGTGGTTTTTGTTCTTCTTTTTGTTGATGTGGTGGATGATGTTGATGGATTATCGAATGTTGTACCATCCTTGCATCCCTGGGATGAATCCCACTTGATCATGGTGTATGATCCTCTTGATGTATTTTTGAATTCGGTTTGCTAATATTTTGTTGAGTATTTTTGCAGCTACGTTCATCGGGGATATTGGTCTGTAGTTTTCTTTTTTGGTGAGGTCTTTGCCAGGTTTTGGTATTAGAGTGATGCTAGCTTCATAGAATGAGTTTGGAAGTGTTCCCTCCTCTTCTAATTTTTGGAAAACTTTAAGGAGAATGGGTGTTATTTCTTCTCTATACGTCTGGTAGAATTCAGAGGTGAATCCATCTGGTCCAGGGGTTTTGTTCTTGGGTAGTTTTTTGATTGCTGCTTCAATTTTGTTGCTGGTGATAGGTCTGTTTAGTTTTTCTGTTTCTTGTTTGGACAGTTTTGGAAGGTTGTATTTTTCTAAGAAGCTGTCCATTTCTTCTAGGTTTTCCAGCTTGTTAGCATACAGAGTCTCATCATATTCTCTTATAATTCTTTGTATTTCTGTGGGGTCCGTCGTGATTTTTCCTTTCTCATTTCTGATTCTGTTTATGTGTGTAGATTCTCTTTTTCTCTTAATGAGTCTGGCTAGGGGTTTATCTATTTTGTTTATTTTTTCAAAGAACCAGCTCTTGGTTTCACTGATTTTTTTCTATTGTTTTATTCTCCTCAATTTTACTTATTTCTTCTCTGATCTTTATTATGTCCCTCCTTCTGGTAACTTTGGGCCTCATTTGTTCTTCTTTTTCCAATTTCAGTAATGTTCTTCCTTCTTTAAATAGGCCTGAATTGCAATATACTTTCCTCTTAGAACTGCCTTTGCTGTGTCCCACAGAAGTTGTGGCTTTGTGTTGTTGTTGTCATTTGTCTCCATATATTCTTTGATTTCTGTTTTGATTTGGTCATGAACCCATTGGTTAATTAGGAGAATGTTGTTAAGTCTGCATATATTTATGAGCCTTTTTGTTTTCTTTCTAAAATTTAATTCCAGTTTTATACCTTTATGATCTGAGAAGTTGGTTGGTAGAATTCCAGTATTTTTTACTTTACTGAGGTTCTTTTTGTGGCCTAGTATGTGGTCTATTCTGGAAAATGTTCCATGTGCACTTGAGAAGAATGTGTATCCTGTTGCTTTTGGGTGTAGAGTTCTGTAGATGACTGTTAGGGCCATCTGCTCTAGTGTGTTGTTCAGTGCCTCTGTGTCTTTACTTATTTTCTGTCTGGTTGATCTGTCCTTTGGAGTGAGTGGTGTGTTGAAGTCACCAAAGATGAATGTATTGCTGTTCATTTCCTCCTTTAATTCTGTATTTGTTTCACATATGCTGGCGCTCCCGTATTGGGTGCATATATATTTATAATGGTTATATCCTCTTGTTGGACTGACCCCTTTATCATTATGTAATGTCCTTCTTTATCTCTTCCTACTTTCTTCATTTTGAAGTCTATTATGTCTGATATAAGTACTACAACACCTGCTTTTTTCTCCTTGTTGTTTGCCTGAAATATCTTTTTCCATTCCTTCACTTTTAGTCTGTGTATATCTTTGGGTTTGAGGTGAGTTTCTTGTAGGCAGCATATAGATGGGTCTTGCTTTTTTATCCATTCTGTTACTCTGTGTCTTTTGATTGGTGCATTCAGTCCATTTACATTTAGGGTGATTATTGATAGATATGTACTTATTGCCATTGCTGGCTTTAGATTCGTGGTTACCAAAGGTTCAAGGGTTGCTTCTTTACTATCTAACAATCTAACTTAACTTTCTTGTTAAGTTATTGTAAACACAGTCTGATGTTTCTTTATTTCTCTCCCTTCTTATTCTTCCTCCTCCATTCTTTATATACTAGGTGTTTTATTTTTTGCCTTTAGTTAGTATTTGGATGGTCTGCTTTCTTTGCCATGATTTTATTTTCTCTGGTGACGTCTTTTTAGCCTTAGGATTGCTTCCCTCTAGAGCAGTTCTTTTAAGATGTCCTGTAGAGGTGGTTTATGGGAGGCAAATTCTCTCAGCTTTCGTTTGTCTGGAAATTGTTTAATCCCTCCATCATATTTAAATGATAATCGTGCTGGGTACAATATTCTTGGTTTGAGGTCCTTCTGTTTCATTACATTAAATATATCATGCCATTCTCTTCTGGCCTGTAAGGTTTCTGTTGAGTAGTCTGATGATAGTCTGATGGGTTTTCCTTTGTAGGTGATCTTTTTTCTTTCTCTAGCTGCCTTTAATACTCTGTCCTTATCTTTGATCTTTGCCATTTTAATTATTATGTGTCTTGGTGTTGTCTTCCTGGGGTCCCTTGTGTTAGGAGATCTGTGGGCTTCTGTGGACTGTCAGACTATTTCCTTCCCCAGCATGGGGAAGTTTTCAGCAATTATTTCTTCAAAGACACTTTCTATCCCTTTTTCTCTCTCTTCTTCCTCTGGTACTCCTATAATGCGAATATTGTTGTGTTTATATTGGTCACACGGTTCTGTTAATATTCTTTCATTCCTAGAGATCCTTTTATCTCTCTCTGCCTCAGCTGCTCTGTGTTCTTCTTCTCTGATTTCTATTGCATTAACAGTCTCTTGCATCTCGCCCAGTCTGCTGCTAAGCCCGTTGATCACTTGTCTCATTTGTGCATTGTCTTTCCTCACTTCCCTCACTTCCTCCCTCAGCTCTTGCATATTTCTCTGTAGATCCATCAGCATGGTTATGACTTTTATTCTGAATTCTTTTTCAGGAAGATTGTGCATTTCCTTCCCTTCATGTTCCCTCTCAGGTGTTGTCTGAGTCTGGGTGATCTTTGTCTGTACCATATTCCTGTGTCTTCTCATGGGGATAGAAGTCGTTGCTGGTAGGTGCCACGTATGTCAGCTGGGCTCTTAAAGACTTAAAAAAAAAGAAGGAAGAGAAAGAAAAGAGAAAAAGAAAGAAAGAAAAGAAAGAGGAAAAAAGAAATGCCCACCGGGAGTGGATTCTGTAAGGATGGTGTAGGTGGCACTGTAGCTTCACTAATCCACAGCCTCAGCTGTGCCGCTCTGTAGCTCTGGCCAGGGCGGGAACGAATGGGAGGCTGTTGTTCTATGTGTAAGGTTTCAGTGTGGCTACCTTTCCCAGTCGCCAGCCAAGGGGTCCCAAATTTCTCAGGACTCCTAGCCCGGTGGGCTGAGCGTGCCAGGGTGATCGTGTTCCCTCGCTATTCCCCCCACCTCTCCAGGACCGCTAAAGACTGCGTGCTTTTGTCTTGTCCCAGAGTGCCAGCTGCAAGGACCCGGGCATGTTCCCAGCTCAAAACCTGCACCTTCTGCCTCTTCAGTATCCGATGCACTGCGCGATGTGTGTCAGCGCTCCCGGCGCAGATCACTGGGGCTGGTTATTTCGTGGGGTGTACTTCCACTCCCTTCCGGCTCTGAATCCTCTCCTCCTGCTGGTGCGCTGGGGTGGGGGAGTGCTCGGGTCCCGCCGGGTCGCGGCTCCGTATCTTACCCGCCTCACAGGGTGCCGAGTCCTCTCGAGTGCAGGTGCAGGCTGCGCGCTGTTCTGTAAATTCTTGTCTCTCTTTTAAGAGTAGTTGTATTTGCTGTATTTTCATAGATTTATATGGTTTTGGGAGGAGATTTCCGCCGCCCTGCTCACGCCGCCATCTTCCTGGAACTCGCTTTTTGATGTATTTTTGAATTTAGTTTGCTAATATTTTTTGAGTATTTTTGCATCTATGTTCATCAGGGATACAGGTCTGTAATTTCCTTTTTTTTTTTTTTTTGGTGTCTTTGTCTGGTTTTGGTATTAGAGTGATGCTGGCCTCATGGAATAGAATGAGTTTGGAAGTATTCCCTCCTCTTCTACTTTTTGGAAAACTTGAAGGAGGATGGGTATTAGGTCTTCACTAAATGTTTGATAAAATTCAGAGGTGAAGTGATGTGATCCAGGGGTTTTGTTCTTAGGTAGTTTTTGATTACCAGTTCAATTTCATTGATGGTAATTGGTCTGTTCAGATTTTCTTTTTTTTCCTGCGTCAGCCTTAGAAGGTTGTATTTTTCTAGAAAGTTGTTCATTTCTTCTAAGTTATCCAGTTTGTTAGCATATAATTATTCATAGTGTTCTCTAATAATTCTTTGCATTTCTGTGATGTCCTTAGAGGTTTTTCCTTTCTCATTTCTGATTCTGTTTATGTGTGTAGACTCTCTTTTTTTATTGATAAGTCTGGCTAGGGGTTTATCTATTTTGTTTATTTTGTCAAAAAACCAGCTCCTGCTTTCATTTATTCTTTCTATTGTTTTATTCTTCTCAATTTTATTTGTTTCTGCTCTGATATTTATTATGTCCCTCCTTGTAATGACTTTGGGCCTCATTTGTTCTTCTTTTTCTAGTTTCATTAATTGTGAGTTTAGACTGTTCATATGGGATTGTTCTTCTTTCTTGAGGTAAGCCTGTATTACAATATAGTTCCCTCTTAGTCCAGCCTTTGCTGCATCCCACAGATTTTGAGGTGTTTAGTTACTGTTTTCATTTGTTTCCATATATTGCTTGATCTCTGTTTTTATTTGATCATTGATCCATTGATTTTTTGGGAGCATGCTATTTAGCCTCCATGTATTTGTGCACTTTTTTGTTTTCTTTGCATAATTTATTTCTAGTTTCATACCTTTGTGGTTTGAGAAACTGGTTGGCACAATTTCAATCCTTCTGAATTTACTGAGGCTCTTTTTGTGGCCTAGTATATGATCTATTCTTGAAAATGTTCCATGTGTATCCTGCTGCTTTTCAGTGGAGTGTTCTGTAGATGTCTGTTAGGTCCATCTGTTCTAATGTGTTGTTCAGTGCCTCTGTCTCCTTACTTAATTTCTGTCTAGTTGATCTGTCCTTTGGAGTGAGTGGTGTGTTGAAGCCTCCTTTTCAACTAAAATGAATGCATTGCATTCTATTTCCCCCTTTAATTCTGTTAGTATTTGTTTCACATATGTAGGTGCTCCTCTGTTGGGTGCATAGATATTTATAATGGTTATATTCTCTTGTTAGACTGACCCCTTTATTATTATGTAATGTCCTTCTTTATCTCTTATTACTTTCTTTGTTTTGAAGCCTATTTTGACTGATGCAAGTAATGCAACTCCTGCTTTTTTCTCCCTGTTGTTTGCATGAAATATCTTTTTCCATCCCTTCACTTTTAGTCTGTGTATGTCTTTGGGTTTGAAGTGAGTCTCTTGCAGGCAGCATATAGACGGGCCTTGTTTTTTTATCCATTCAGTGACTCCATGTCTTTTGATTGGTGCATTCAGACCGTTTACATTTAGGGTAATTATCAGTAGGTATGTACTTATTGCCAATGCAGGCTTTAGATTCCTGGTTACCAAAGTTTCAAGGGTAACTTCCTTAGAATCAGAGTAACTTAACTCATTTACTACACTATTACAAACACACTCAAGAGCTTCTTTTTTTTCCCCCTCTTTTTTCTTCCTCCTCCATTCTTTTTTTCTCTTATTTTTTTCTTTTTTTTTATTAAGGTATTATTGATATACACTCTTATGAAGGTTTCACATGAAAAAACAATGTGGTTATTACATTTACCCATATTATCAAGTCTCCACCCATACCCCAATGCAGTCACTGTCCATCAGTGTAGTAAGATGCTACAAATTTGCCTTCTCTGTGCGACACTGCTTTCCCTGTGATTCCCCACACCATGTGTACTAAACAAAATACCCCTCAATCCCCTTCTCCCACCCTCCCCACTGGCCCTCCCACACCCCTCCCCTTTGGTAACCACTAGTTCCTTCTTGGAGTCTTTGAGTCTGCTGCTATTTTGTTCCTTCAGTTTTGCTGCATTGTTATACTTCACAAATGAGGGAAATCATTTGGCACTTGTCTTTCTCCACCTGGCTTATTTCACTGAGCATAATATCCTCCAGCTCCATCCATGTTGTTGCAAATGGTAGGATTTGTTTCTTTCTTATGGCTGAATAGTATTCCATTGTGTATATGTACCACATCTTCTTTATCCATTCATCTACTGATGGACACTTAGGTTGCTTCCATGTCTTGGCCTTCCTCCTCCATTTTTTATATATTAGGTATCATATTCTGTACTCTTTGTCTATCCCTTGATTGACTTTGGGGTGGTTGATTTGATTTTGTATCTGCTTAGTAATTAATTAGTCTACTTTCTTTACTATGGTTTTATTTCTTCTGGTGATAGCTATTTAGCCTTAGGAACACTTCCATCTCTGGAAATCCCTCCAAATTACACTGTAGAGATGGTTTGTGGGAGGTAAATTCTCTCAGCTTTTGCTTATCTGGAAATTGTTTAAGCCCTCCTCAAATTTAAATGATAATCTTGCCAGATAGAGTATTCTTGGTTCAAGGCCCTTCTGCTTCATTTCATTAAATATATCATGCCACTCCCTCTTGGCCTGTAAAGTTTCTGTTGAGAAGTCTGATGATAACCTAATGGTTTTTCCTTTGTATATGATCTTTTGTTCTCTCTCTGGCTGCTTTTAACACTCTCTATTTATCTTTGAACTTTTTAATTTTAATTATTATATGTCTTGATGTTGTCTTCCTTGGGTCCATTGTGTTAGGAGATCTGTGGACTTCCATGGCCTGAGAGACTATTTCCTTCCCCAGATTGGAGAAGTTTTCAGCAATTATTTCTTCAAAGACATTTTCTATCCCTTTTTCTCTCTTCTTCTTCTTCTGGTACCCCTATAATGTGAATATTGTTCCTTTTGGATTGATCACACAGTTCTCTCAATATTCTTTCATTCCTAGAGATCCTTTTTCTCTCTGTGCTTCAGCTTCTTTGTATTCTTGTTCTCTAATTATTATTTCATTTACCATGCCCTCTACTTAATCTAATCTGCTTTTAAATCCCTCCATTGTATGTTTCATTTTGGATACTGTATTTTTCAATGTTTCTATCTCTTGAATTCCTCCCTGAGTTCTTAAATATTTTTCTGTAGCTCCATGAGCATGTTTATTTTTATTTTGAAATTTCTTCCAGGAATAGTGGTGAGTTGTTTCACTTGGCTCTCTTTCTGGTCTTTGTGGGATTTGGGTCTGAACCAGGTTTCTTTGATGTTTCATATCTGCAGGTGGTGCCCTCTAGTGCCTAGAAGCTTTACTCTCTGGAGCTGCTCAGTCCCTGGAGTAATGGCAGGGGTTGCAGGTCAGCACTGCTGGTGCCTGCCAGGAGGAAAGAGCTCTTTCCTGCTTCCTGGCTGCAGTGCATGCATCTACTGCCAGGGCCAGTGGGCTGAGTGAGCAAGGGGTGCCTCTATGGTATGCCCTTGTAGCTGCCATATGTGGGGCCATCCTTTGGCTGGGCAGGCCCAATGGCGGGGGCAACAGATATGCTAGCTGGTGCCGGCTGGGAGAAAGGAGTAGCAGGCTGCGTATCATGGTGGGGGGGGCCTCAGAGCTGCGTTGCCAGCCAGGGGGTTGGAGTGCCTGAAACTCCTGAAAGTTCCCAACCTGCTGTGCTGAGTTTGCCAGGACAATTTTGTCCACCTGTCCTTTCTCCTGAGTTGCAAGCTCTGTACAATTCTTGCCCCTTTAGCAGCCCCCTCACTGTTGGGAAGTCTCTCAGCATGCCCACCTTTCTTTTGTCCCAGAGCAGCTGGTTGTAGATATGTATTTTCCACAAGCGGCTGGAATCTCAGTCTCTCCAGGTATTCTGCCTGTCTTATCTTTCCATCCCCACTAATCTCCAGAGCACTATGTAATGTAGGTTCGTGCTCCCAGAGCCGATCTTCAGGGCTGGGTGTTCAGCAGTCCTAGGACTCTCCTCCCTTCCTGCTCTGTTGCTCTTCTTCCCACTAGGTGAGCTGGATTTGGGGTAGGACTTGGAGCCCTCTAGATCACGGCTTTGGTACTTTACCCTTTTCTGTGAGGTCTGCACTTTCCCCCATTTGTAGACAGTCTGCTGCAGCCTTCTTTCCTGTTGCTCTTTCACAATTAGTTGTATTTGCTATATTTTCAAATTATATGTGGTTTTGGGAGGAGGTTTCTGTCTCACCTATCACACCACCATCTTTAAGCCCTGAATTCATCTTTTATTTCACAGTATATATTAGGTGATACAGAGACTGAAAGAATCAGTCGAGTGAACTTTAATTCCCTGCTTTAAGTCTTTAAAACCATCAATCAATGGATGACAATAATGTGTGAATTCTACCATCTTGCACTTTACATTAATACCTTATTTATATAATTAATGATTCAGAAAACCAGACTTGTTATTTCTATATTTGTGATTTTACTATTTTGTAAGCATTTACTTTTATTTCATCAATGCTTTAAAAAGTTATATGAAAAATTATAACAGATTCTCTTATTAAACCAAATATACTGTATGTGGTTTAAACATTTTTAATGACTTAGTCACAATACTCTTCTAAATTCCGCTAAAACTTAATGAGTATATATATAACACCATAACATTCTGAAATTCTTTTGTCACTTGTTACTGTTATTATAATCATTTTTATTGGTTATCAACGACCATTATAGTATGTTTATTATGTAACATGCAGTATGTTACTTGCTTTCATATAACAACTAATGTAGTTCTTTTAGTAACTCTCTGAGGTACTTGTTATTATTTTCTATCTTAAATTGAGGCAGAAAGACAGACTGACCCAATCCAGTGACTCAATCCAACTAGTTGTTGAAATGGCAATGTTAGAATTTGAACACAAGCCCACATACCTTCTAATCCATATTTGAATTGCTCTGTTCTGCTGTCTCCCAAATAACTTCACACATCTGTTTTCCCACTGAGATGTAAGCTCCTTAATAGCAAGGACCATGTCTCACTCTATCTCTGGTGCTTGGCCCACAGGGAGGATTCAGTAAATATTGAAGTAAACTAAACTTAGATGAGAACTTTGGCTCTAAGAGAAAACAATAACAAAAGCCCTACGAAACTGTTTCTTCATAAGTAATTTGCAGTTGTAGCTAACCTGATATTTGTCCTGCTCTAATATAATGAAGAATTTATAACCTTGTAGAAAAATGAACAAAAGACATGAAGAATTTACCAAAAAAAGGTAAAAATTATTCAACATATGAAAAGATGTTAAACTTTACTAATAGTAAAATAACATGAATTAAAATGATAATGAGAAAAGATTTCACAATTGCACTGACAAAAATTAAAAAGTTCGGCAACACACTTTGCAGAGGTATTTCTGAGATAACACAGTACTCTCGTGTGTTGGTAGAAATGCAGAACCTCTAATGGAAATAAATTCATAAAAATATAACAAGATACTAATTTACCCTTTGACTCACAGATGTAAATTGTAGAATTTACCTCTCAGCTTCAGTTTACCTTTAGTACCCGCTCTGTGATAATAGACTGGACGTGTAATTTCTCCTTAACAGAAAGCACAATACTAATCTTTGTCAGTAGAGGGCGCTGAAGGGACACTGTAAGAAGAAGGGGGCGGTTTGTGTCTGCAGAGCTGCATTTTGTTTTCACTTGCTCCTGTTGTACAGTCAGTCCAGTGACGATGGGGAGGTGAGGGAGAATTTTATTAGATTAGGTGGTACCAGAGTGCTTGGTCCCTTAATGACCTCCCAGCCCCAGCCTACGCCTCATGACCAGCTTGCTGTGGACGTCCTGGTGAAGACACCAAGTGCTCCTAGCAGGACCCTGACTACCCCAGGTGATTGTGTGCTAAGGGTTGTTTCCTGCTTACTTGACAACTATGGAAAACTTTGGCCCGGGGAATCCAGCAAACTCCGCCATCCAGTATGCTGCAACCATAACTTCTCCAATTAGTTCTAAGTTATTGGAAGGCTTACCCTTCCTTGGTTCCTCTCCCTTAGCCCTAAGGGAATCTTTAGAGCGAGAGTTGGAAAACTATGGTCTACTGGCCAAATCCAGCTCACCACCTGTTCTGTAACTAAAACTGTATTAGAACACTGCATGCCCATTTGCTTATGTGTTGTCTATGCAGTGTTAAATGGTTGTGACAGACAGTACAGTCTACAAAGCCTAAAATACTTACTATATGTCCCTTTATAGGAAAAGTTTGACAACCCTACTTTAGAGTTCTCTTTACATCTTTATGTTGTCCTCCTATTACCGCTTAATAATTTTAAATATTAAACTTCCCCTATTTAAATTACCAGGTGATTTGTCTCCAGATTGATACTCCCTCTAACAATACAAAAATACCTAAGCACAAAGTTACTTATTGCAGTATTACTTATAATTGCAAAAATAACCTAATTGCCTTAACATGGGAGATTGGTTTAATAAATTATGATATCCATACAAGAGAGGGCTCTGTAGCTATGAAACAAATTAGGAGATCTCTAAGAACAGTTATAGAGCAACTTTCAGAGTATGTTATTAAGAGAAAAAAGAAAAGCACAAAAGAGTATATAAAGTATGCCAGATGAGTAAGATATCTTACTTCTTAAAAAAGAAGCATGGGAAGGATAAGCCAGAAATTGATTTGAAAACCTTGTTAGTATGTTACACATTCAAAAATGAAATTAAATCAACAAGTATGAGAGAAGAAAATTGAGTGCAAACAGAAACCAATTAACAATATCTCAGATTAATTGGAAGAAAAAGAAAATAATTCAATTTTGAATTAATCGCATGACCACATGGAAGAAAAAGAAAGTAATTCAAGAAACATTTGAACCAATACTTGGAATAAATACTCTCAATCAAAAAAAAACTAACTAAAAAAGAAATCTTAAACTCTTTTTAATAGTTATGTTTGTTTTTACAGATCACAGTTATAGCAATTCTGAAGCTATTTGGGTATGGTAGACTTAAGCAAACAAATGAATACAATGATATGTTAGAAGTCTGGTCTCACCATGAAGAAGACAGATACAAATATGAACTGGGCGAAGACTAAAAATAATACTGAGATATTTGTTGCATTGGAATTAGAGTAATCTAGATAGACAGACAGATAGAAGCAATAATACCCCAGTAGCAGTGAGCAACCCAGTGCCTAGATCTTGGTTTTTAAATATCTCTATACTAAAAGGCTGATTCCAGGGCTAGAGCAATTAAAGTACAAGAACTAGGATCACATTATTGTGCTAGAAATTAGGAATGTTCTTTAAAAAATTATGGGAATCTGTCAAAAGAGCACAGGAGCTGGCTTGGAGGGACTTCTATTGGTCAAAATGGGGCAATACAAGCATCAAGTAAATAATGATGTTAATAGATTAGATTACTATTCAGTAGGCAAATAATCCATTCATAGACTTAAAAACAAGAGCTAAAACTATGCAACTTCTAAAAAAAGCATAGAAGAAAATCTGTGATATTGAAATAAACAAAGATTTCTCACATAGGACAAAAAAAAAAAAAACCCCAAATGACAACTATATGCGATCCTGGGTTGAAAAAGAAATGCTGTAAAGGACATAATTGGGACAATTGGCAAATTTGAATATAGAGTGTATATTAGGTAACTATTCTATTATTGTTAAATTCCCTGGTGTTGATCATTTCACTGTGGAAAAGAATGTCTTTGCTATTCAGAGACACACACTTAATGAATTTAGTGGGTAAAAGGTCATGAAGTCTGCAATTTACTCTCAAATGTTTCTACCAAAACTACTGTGGCTACTACTGCAGCTATCACCACCATTAATAATAATAAAGTGATAGTAATAGTACTAGCAGTGGAATACGGAGAAGGAGGGGGAAAGGGGAAAGGAATACAAAAACAGTCAAATGTTAATCGGTCCATCTAGGTGAAGGGGTCACCACGTGCTGCTGGTCACATTGCTTGGTGGCCGAGTCACATTAATGGTCAGGGACTCTTGCAGTTAGATCACACTGCTTGCTGTGTGTTAGTTATGGATTTTTATCTACTCCTTTATTTTCATTTTTTAATATGCTGGGCTGAGTTGCCATCCAAAAATTACCCTAGTATAATCTTCACAAAAATCCTGTGAGGTAGATACTATTTTCTCCCATTTATACAGATGAGACAACTGAAGTTCAAAGAGTTTCAGGACCTTGCCCAAGGTCATTGTTAGTAAATTATAACACAGTATTTCAAACCCAGGGCTCCAGGTCCCGTGTTCATTTCTCCTCAGTTCAGGTCTCAGGGGCCTAACACTGACCAGTGGCAGATGCCAAAGAATCAGGAAGCAAAACAGAGTAGCTTTGTAAGGTTAGAAGCAAGAGTCTTAAAACACAGACTCTGTGGGAATTCAGTAATTAGAAAACATAACTTAATAAAGTGAGAATAAATGAATATCTAAAGATTTAGTGTTTGCATTATTACTTCCTCAAATGACCTGCAGTTTTTTTTTTTGATTGAACACAGTTTTAATTTGAAAGTATAAAATCATCAAGCATATAACATTCAATGACATATTTTGGAAAACAAGTATCGTTCTTCACCATGATTATGCTGGTGCTATTATGCCATGGTTAAGTGCTATCATCTGTTGAAAAATTATACTTATTATTGAAAAAACATCCAAGTTTCAATGAAAGAATACATGAATTTTTCAAAATGTATTTTTTCCTATTTTAACGCTACAGTTAATGTAAGTTTTTTTAATTTTCCTGTTATTAATGTACGATTACATGAGCGACATTATGGTTACTAGACTCCCCCTATAATCAAGACTCCACCACATACCCCATTGCAGTCACTGTCCATCAGCATACTAAGATGTTATAAAATTACTACTGTGTTATACTGCCTTCCCCGTTTCCCCTCCCCTGCTACATTATGTGTGCTAATTGTAATAGCCCTTTCTCCCCCTTATCCCTCCCTTCCCACCCATCTTCCCCAGTCCCTTTCCCTTTAGGTAACTGTTAGTCCATTCTTTGGTTCTGTGAGTCTGCTGCTGTTTTGTTCCTTCAGTTTTTTTCTTTGTTCTTATACTCCACATACGAGTGAAATCATTTGATACTTGTCTTTTTCTGCCTGGCTTATTTCACTGAGCATAATACCCTCTAGCTCCATCCATGTTGTTGCAAATGGTAGGATTTGTTTTCTTCTTATGGCTGAATAATATTCCATTGTGCACATATACCACATCTTCTTTATCCATTCATCTATTGATGGACACTTAGGTTGCTTCCAGTTCCTGGCTATTGTAAATAGTGCTGCGATAAACATAGGAGTGCATATGTCTTTTTCAAACTGCGCTGCTGCATTCTTAGGGTAAATTCCTAGGAGTGGAATTCCTGGGTCAAATGGTATTTCTATTTTGAGTTTTTTGAGGAACCTCCATACTGCTTTCCACAGTGGTTGAACTAGTTTACATTCCCACCAGCAGTGTAGGAGGGTTCCCCTTTCTCCACATCCTCGCCAACATTTGTTGTTGTTTGTGTTTTGGATGGTGGCCATCCTTACTGGTGTGAGGTCATATCTCATTGTGGTTTTAATTTGCATTTCTCTGATGACTAGCGATGTGGAGCATCTTTTCATGTGCCTGTTGGACATCTGAATTTCTTCTTTGGAGAAGTGTCTATTCATGTCCTCTGCCCATTTCTTAATTGGATTATTTGCTTTCTGTTTGTTGAGGTGCATGAGCTCTTTATATAATTTGGATGTCAACCCCCTTATCAGATATGTCATTTATGAATATATTCTCCCATACTGTAGGATGTCTTTTTGTTCTACTGATGGTATCACTTGCTGTACAGAAGCTTTTTAGTTTGTTATAGTCCCATTTGTTCATTTTTGCTTTTGTTTCTCTTGCCCAGGGAGATATGTTAATGAAGAAGTCGCTCATGTTTATGTCCAAGAGATTTTTGCCTATGTTTTTTTCTAAGAGTTTTATGGTTTCATTATTTACATTCAGGTCTTTTATCCATTTTGAGTTTATTTTTGTGTATGGGGTTAGACAGTAATCCAGTTTCATTCTCTTACATGTGGCTGTCCAGTTTTGCCAACACCAGCTGTTGAAGAGGCTGTCATCTCCTCATTGTATATCCATGGCTCCCTTATTGTACATTAATTGACCATATATGCTTGGGGTTATATATGCGCTCTCTATTCTGTTCCACTCATCTATGGGTCTGTTCTTGTGCCAGCACCAAATGTCTTGATTACTGTGGCTTTGTAGTAGAGCTTGAAGTCAGGGAGTGTAATTCCCCTGCTTTATTTTTCCTTCTCAGGATTTCTTTGGCTATTTGGGGTCTTTTGTGGTTCCATATGAATTTTAGAACTATTTTCTCTAGTTCATTGAAGAATGCTGTTGGTATTTTGATAGGGATTGCAATGAATCTATAGATTGCTTTAGGCAGGATTGCCATTTTGACAATATTAATTCTTCCTAGCCAACAGCATGGGATGAATTTCCATTTATTAGTGTCCTCTTTAATTTCTCTTAAGAGTGTCTGGTAGTTTTCAGGGTATAGGTCTTTCACTTCCTTGGTTAGGTTTATTCCCAGGTATTTTATTCTTTTTGATGCAGATTTGAATGGAATTGTTGTCCTGATTTCTCTTTCTGCTAGTTCATCGTTAGTGCATAGGAATGCAACAGATTTCTGTGTATTAATTTTGTATCCTGGAAGTTTGCTGAATTCAGATATTAGATCTAGTCATTTAGGAGTGGATTCTTTAGGGTGTTTTATGTACAATATCATGTCATCTGCAAACAGGGACAGTTTGACTTCTTCCTTACCAATCTGGGTACCTTTTATTTCTTTGTGTTGTCTGATTGCCATGGCTAGGACCTCCAGAACTATGTTGAATAAAAGTGGGGAGAGTGGGCATCCTTGTCTTGTTCCTGATCTTAAAGGAAAAGCTTTCAGCTTCTCACTGTTAAGTATAATGTTGGCTGTGGGTTTGTCATATATGGCCTTTATTAGGTTGAGGTACTTGTCTTCTATACCCATTTTGTTGAGAGTTTTTATCATGAATGGATGTTGAATTTTGTCCAATGCTTTTTCTGCATCTATGGAGATGATCATGTGGTTTTGTCCTTTTTGTTGATGTAGTGTATGGTGTTGATGGATTTTCAAATGTTGTATCATCGTTGCATCCCTGGGATGAATCCCACTTGATCATGATGGATAATCTTTTTGATGTATTTTTTATTTCAGTTTGCTAATATTTTGTTGAATATTTTTGCATCTATGTTCATCAGGTATATTGGTCTGTAATTTTCTTTTTTTGTGGTGTCTTTGCCTGGTTTTGGTATTAGAGTGATGCTGGTTTTATAGAATGAGTTTGGGAGTATTCCCTCCTCTTCTACTTTTTGGAAAACTTTAATGAGGATGGGTATTAGGTATTCACTAAATGTTTGATAAAATTCAGCAGTGAAACCATCTGGTCCAGGAGTTTTGTTCTTAGGTAGTTTCTTGATTACCAATTCAATTTCTTTGCTGGTAATTGGTCTATTCAGATTTTCTGTTTCTTCCTGGGCCAGCCTTGGAAGGTTGTATTTTTCTAGAAGGTTGACCATTTCTTCTAGGTTATCCAGTTTGTTAGCATATAATTTTTCATAGTATTCTGTCATAATTCTTTGTATTTCTGTGGGGTCCATAGTGATTTTTCCTTTCTCATTTCTGATTCTGTTTATGTGAGTAGACTCTTTTTTTCTTGATAAGTCTGGCTAGGGGTTTATCTATTTTGCTCATTTTTTGAAGAACCAGCTCCTGCTTTCATTGATTCTTTCCATTGTTTTATTCTTCTCAATTTTATTTATTTATGCTTTAATCTTTATTATGTCCCTCCATCTACTGACTTTGGGCCTCATTTATTCTTCCTTTTCTAGTTTCATTAATTGTGAGTTTAGACTGTTCATTTGGGATTGTTCTTCTTTCCTGAGGTAAGCCTGTATTACAGTATATTTCCCTCTTAGCACAGCCTTCACTGCATCCCACAGATTTTGTGGTGTTGAATTATTGTTGTCATTTGTCTCCATATATTTCTTGATCTCTGTTTTTATTTGCTTATGGATCCATTGATTATTTAGGAGTATGTTATTAAGCCTCCATGTGTTTATGGGCTTTTTCATTTTCTTTGTGTAATTTATTTCTAGTTTCATGCCTTTGTGATCTGAGAAGTTGGTTGATACAATTTCAATCTTTTTTAATTTAATGAGGTTCTTTTTGTGGCCTGGTATATGATCTATTCTTGAAAATGTTCTATGTGCACTTGAGAAGAATGTGTATCCTTTTGCTTTTCGATGGAGTGTTCTGTAGATGTCCATTAAGTCTGTCTGTTCTAATATGTTTTTCAGTGCCTCTGTCTCTTTACTTATTTTCTTTCTCGTTGATCTGTCCTTTGGAGTGATTGGTGTGTTGAAGTCTCCTAAAATGAATGCATTGCATTCTATTTCCCCCTTTAATTCTGTTAGTATTTGTTTCACATATGTAGGTGATCCTGTGTTGGGTGCATAGATATTTATAATAGTTATATCCTCTTGTTGGACTGACCCTTTTATCATTATGTAATGCCCTTCTTTGTCTCTTGTGACTTTCTTTGTTTTGAAGTCCATTTTGTCTGATACAAGTACTGCAACTCCTGATTTTTTCTCCCTATTAGTTGCATGAAATATCTTTTTCCATCCCTTTACTTTCAGTCTGTGTATGTCTTTGGGTTTGAAGTGAGTCTCTTGTAGGCAGCATATAGATGGTTCTTGTTTTTTTATCCATTCAGTGACTATATGTCTTTTGATTGGTGCATTCAGACCATTTACATTGGGGTGATTATCAGTAGGTATGTACTTATTGCCATTGCAGGCTTTAGATTCGTGGTTACCAATGGTTCTAGGGTAATTCCCTTACTATCTAACAATCTAATTTAACTTACTTCATATGCTATTGCAAATACAACCTAAAGGTTCTCTTTTTTCCTCCTTTTTCTTCCTCCTCCATTCTTTGTACGTTATGAATCATATTCTGTACTCTTTGTCTATCCCGTGGGTGACATCTATTTAGACTTAGGAATACTTCCATCTATAGGAGTCCCTCCAAAGTGCCCTGTAGAGGTGGTTTGTGGGAGATAAATTCTCTCAGCTTTTGCTTATCTGTAAATTGTTTAAGCCCTCCTTCAGATTTAAATGATAGCCTTGCCAGGTAAAGTATTCTTGGTTCAAGGCCCTTCTGCTTCATTGTATTAAATATATCATGCCACTCCCTTCTGGCTTGTAAGGTTTCTGTTGAGAAGTCTGATGATAGCCTGATGGGTTTTCCTTTGTATGTGATGTTTTTTCTCTCTCTAGCTGCTTTTAAAAGTCTGTCTTTATCCTTGATCTTTACCATTTTAATTATTATATGTCTTGATGTTGTGTTCCTTGGGTCCCTTGTGTTGGGAGATCTGTGCACCTCCATGGCTTGAGAGACTATCTCCTTCCCCAGATTGGGGAAGTTTTCAGCAATTACGTCCTCTATGACTCTTTCTATCCCTTTTTCTCTCTCTTCTTCTGGTACCCCTATAATGTGAATATTGTTCCGTTTGGATTGGTCACACAGTTCTCTCAATATTCTTCCATTCTTAGAGATTCTTTTTTCTCCCTGTGCCTCAGCTTCTTTGTATTCATCTTCTCTAATTTCTGTTCCATTTATCATCTCTTCTACTATATCTAATCTGCTTTTAAATCCCTCGATTGTATGTTTCATTTCAGATATGGAATATTTTAATGATTGAATCTCTGTCTTAAATTCGTTCCTGAGTTCTTGAATATTTTTCTGTACCTCCATAAGCATGTTCATAATTTTTATTTTGAACTCTCTTTCAGGAAGATTGGTTAGTTCAGTTTCATTTGGCCCTTTTTCTGGGGCTTGTGAGATTTTGGTCTGAACCATGTCATTTCTGTGTGGTGCCCACTAGTGCACAGAAGCTCCAGTCTCTGGAGCTGCTCAGCCCCTTAAATGAGAGCTGGTGCCTGGGTGGAGGAAAGATCTGTTTCCTGATTCCCATCTGTGGTGCCTTCCCCAGTGTCAGAGCCAGGGGGCCAAGCACACAGGTCTGTGCTTTGCGTCTCTAGTTATTGTAGGCCGGGCCTCCCTCTGGCTGGCCTGATGCTAACACAGTGACTGCCAGTTTGTTAATCAGTGCCAGCAGCCTAAAAGGAAGTTGCAGCAGGCTGTGTGTCACAGTGGGGGGCCTCGGAGTTGAGTAGGCAGCCAGGGGGATGGAGCACCTGAAGCTCCTCAAAGTTCCCAACCAGCTGGGCAGAGCACGCCCAGACAACCTTGTCCAGCTCTCCCTTCTCCCGGGCAGCAAGCTCCATGCAAACCCCACCCTTTCAGCAGCCCTCTCACTGCTAGGAAGCCTCTCAGACCGCCTGCCTTTCCTCTGACACAGAGCGGCCACTTGTGGATCCTCCACAACAGCTGGAATGTCAGTCTCTCAAGCACTCTGCCTGTCCGAGCTCCCCAATGTCCAGAGCACCACACACTATAGGTTTCTGCTCAGAAAGCAGATCTCCAGGGCTAGGTGTCCAGCAGTCCCAGGCTTCCACCCCTCCAGCGCTCCGTTTCTCTTCCTCCTGGCAGTGAGCTGGGGTGGGGGAAGGGCTTGGGTCCTCCCGGATTAAGGCTTTTGTATGTTACCCTGTTTCATGAGGTCTGCTCTGTTCAGTGAGGTCTGTATGCAGTCTGATTCAGCCTTCTTTATTGTTGGTGTTTTAGGGTTAGTTGTATTAATTAACTATATTTTTGTACTATTTGTGGCTTGGGGAGGAGTTCTCCATCTCACCTCTCGTGCCGCCATCTTGAATTCCAAATCACCTGTGGTTTTATGTTGTTTTCTGTTCTTCAGACTACAGGTTAGCCTCACATATGCACCATTATTATTACTTTCTCAGATACATTAATATTCTTTTAAGATATTGGTATGTATCAGGTTTTGTGTATTCGTGTTTTTAAACTTCCTGTTATATAGAAATATAAAGAAGGAAACAAGCAGAAAAATAATTCCTCTGATATTAAAAAAGGAAATATATGTATATGGTTAAAATATTCAAAATGTTTCTTTTATTTCACTTAAAATATATGTTCTTAGACTATACAGTCTATTGCATTCTTTTTTTAGCAACTGTAGGGGATTCTGTTGTAAAGGTGTGAGAGAGGTACATGTGTGTATGTATGTACATATATTATATGTGTAGATTTGTGTGCATGTGTTTAGGTCTATAATGACTGTCTCTTACTGGTGACTGTCTCTTCCATGAGTTTACAAGGATCATGTCTGATTGACTTTTGATTCTCAGAATCTGAGAAAAAGGGCTAGAACTAATGTTTATTGAAGCATAACTTTTATTGGTACATAACAAGTTTTTTTATATATGAAGAGAAGTGGCAAAGAGCATAGGCTCGGACTACCTGGTGCCAAATCCTACTTGCAGATGTGAGGTCTGGAATAGTTTCTAGGAATATTCCTTGGCCTCCCTTGCCTCTGTTTCCTCATTGTAAATGGGGCTGTTGATAGCATACTTCTGGTCAGGTTTCCTTGCAGTAGAACTAGAGAAAATATGGGATTTACTAAGGGAGTACTCTCAGCAGACAGGCAGGGAGGCAGGCACAGGGCAGGGCTCAGTCAGGATGTGGTCTAAGCTGGGGTCTAGCTGCAGTCTGACCCACATGGAGCTCATGGATTGGACCACAAAGTTAGTCCTCCTTTAAGGCATGGGGCTAACTTTTCTCTGGAGAAAAGGGAGAGCTGTAAACCTTTAGCAAGCCCACTCACAACAGCTGGGAGGTGGGTGCGCCTGCCTGCTACATGGACAATGAATATGCAAGGCACTGGTTCTTCCAGATAATCTCATTTGAAGCCTTCATTTGCTCCTCATCACTCACAGGACAAAATCCAAACTCCTTGTGTTGTGGCCATTCCACTTGCTGCTCTAACTGTGCCCACAGGAGGATTCAGACATGTCAGGTCATGCTAAGGGGACAGGTGGTAGCAGCGACCTTCCTAGGGATATGATAAGAGAAATTGAGGGACCTCAGTGGATAAAAGTCAGACAATGGAAAGACAATGCATACAAGTATGGTCTAGTACCACTGTCTGGGCACAGTACTGTGCCTATCACTGAGATGGGCTCATGCCAGACTCCTAGGCCTGGAGGCTAACTGCAGAGATCAAAAAGAGTTATTTTTAGAGAGAAGTATCTGGGAGCTCAAGGCAACCTTGTTTGGATGTGGGTAGTACAAGTGTGGGAAAAGAGATGGCCTTCTCTTTAGTGGGGCACACAGCCAGGCGTCTTCCCACTGGCACAGCGTCAAGGTCAGTGGTAGTACAGGCTTGGGCCTCGCTGAACAGCCTTGGTGCCGTGTGCTTTTGGTGGGAAACAGCACTGGGGGCTTTGATGGCAAAGGAAGTACCTGTGCCTTCCCAGTGGTGGCAGACGTCAGAGGCAATGGCTGCACGCATGTGCGTGGAAGGAGAGCATGTGAGAATGGGCAGCTGGAGAACAGGGTTCCAAGGCCCACAGAGGGCCCATTCTGTGAACATCCAGAAGCAATTTGTTCATCCATTGAGTAGTTACTGGACACCTGCTATTGAGGTAGTAAACAAAATGGACAAAGTCCCTGAAAACATGGAGCTTATATTCAGCTGAAGAGCCTGGCAATAAACAATTTAATAAATACACAAATAATTACAGATACATATATATATATATATACATGTATACACATTTAATATAGTATATGCTATATAATTATAATAGAATAATATAACAATTATATAATATATAGTATATATCATATATTATTGCATAATATATATAATTTTAGATAGTGTATTAAAGGGGACACTTTATACTTCTTCAATTGTGAGTCAGAGTTACATTATTATAATCCTGTTTTTTACTCCTAGGTTATTGAAGGTGGGAGGACTTCCAGGCCATCTGCAATATTGCCATACCTCTCATGGCCTCCATAGGCCTTGACTGTGAAGGATGACAAGTTCCCAGCTTTTAGAGATGGGAAGTAGGCTGAGAAGGAGCAGGTCTGGGCCAGGGGACTAACACTGCCATCACCAAGGAGGGGCTACAAAAACTACCACTACAGTGGGAAAAGGGGCATTTGAAACCTTGTTCTAGTCCAGGCTGGTATTAGTGTCCAAAGGTCCAACCAGGCACATAACACCAGAAATCTCTGGTCACAGGTGCTTTTAGTGACAAGTGAATGGAAGATCTTGCTTCTAAGAAGGTCCATCCTGAAAGACACAGGACCATGCCTCTGTCAGGCACCCACAGAAGAGTATAATAATCTGGAGTGCAGGCAAGGGCTGGGAAGGTTGTCAATGAGCCATTCATTGAATGAATATTGATTAAGCTCTTACTATGTGACAGACTCTGGGCTACATGTTAGGAATACAGTAATAAACATTCAAAAACCTTTCTCTTTTGAAGCTTATGTTACAGTAGGTCTCAACCCAGGGAGCTATGGAGTCCAGTCCTGCTTGAGAACTATAGCACAAACTACCAACCAGGTCTGATGACAGAGACTGGTCAGATATCCTGGGTGGTATCTGCGGTTTTGTGACCCTACACAGAGCTGCTTAGAAGTCCATCCAGGTAAAACAGAGGGAGGCAGGCAGTGATGACAGAGTCCTAACACCACCAGAACTGGTTTTCATTAACTCAGAGCAGGAATGGGGATGTAATCTGCAGAGAGGCGGAAAGGCAAGCTTTCCCTGGATGAATAGGGTAGGGGCTAGCCAGTGTCCATTCAGAGTCCCTGAATTTTAATACAGCTCAGCCACGATACCTTAGTCAGCAGCCAGTGAAAAACAGTAACAGACTCCAACACCTTTTGTTCTGGCTTCTTCCCTTACTCTTAAAAACACCCTCCTCTTCCCCAGACTCCATCAGAGGAATGTCCCTTAGATGTGATGACAGAATTCTTCTTCTGTTTTGACCCCAGCCTTCTGGAGTTAGTGCCCATTCATTTTGGGACTTGAGGCTTTTAACTGTTTGGGGTAAAACTCCTACTGTGAATATTCTTGGCTCCAGGCCTTCCTGTCCACCCATCTGGCCTGCATCCTGGTCAGACCTACATT
Source organism: Smutsia gigantea (assembly GCA_032199065.1). Taxonomy (NCBI): domain Eukaryota; kingdom Metazoa; phylum Chordata; class Mammalia; order Pholidota; family Manidae; genus Smutsia; species Smutsia gigantea. The sequence goes on from JAVSCE010001140.1 coordinate 202,941, forward strand.
AGCAACCTTTAAGAGAGGACTGATCATTTGCCATGAACCCATGGCTCCAGGGGGCAAGCCTGTTGCTATGGCAACGTGGATGCAAGCATGCTGTCACTCTGCTTTGGGACTGTGAGGGCTCAGGAGGGGAATATCAACCTCTGAGGGAGATAACAGCCCTTGTGAGCCAATTATGGCAAAATGCCTCCTTCACCCAACCCTAGCAGGCCCTATGGCCCGCTGTCCCGCCCCCTCCCTAGGGCTGCCACTATTCCTGCCCCTGCGGAGATTTGCAGGGAATCTAGAGAAATTACCAGGTTTCTTTACGCAGCTTTGAATCTACATGCTGATTCTCAAGACAGGCCAAAAGGATGACATTTCTCTTTTCTTGCTGAAACGAGGATGTGGAAAGATGATGAGCCCACTAGCAACGTGGCGACCCCTCGGGGAAGGTGACTGGTGGCTCACCTCAGAGATGCAGGGATCAAGTCCATCATGCCTCTAATTTCCTTTGGCACTGGTCAAGTTCTACAGGGTGACCTCTACCTCCCTGCCTACACGGCCATTCAACCCACTTCCACAACCATTCTCATGAAGCTCTGTGCATCCTTCTGTCCCAGACTCCTACACCTCCTCTCTTTCACATTCTCTTCCACCCTGGCCCTTGAATCCTTTCTCCGTAACTAGCAAATTGCCCACAGTTTCTTCTGTGGCACTCCCTCCCCTCTTTCCCCTAGTTTGCTGAAGCCGGCCTCTTCCCTGAGGGCCTTATGTCTCCTTCAGCCCTCTTACGGGGCAACTATTTTCTCATATCCCTTGCATTTTAAAACAAGAAGGTAGGTTGATATCTCTATGGGAGTATAACTGATAACAAATAATAGAAAAGTCAACTAACACTGGCTTAATGAAGTAGGTTCATCTTTCTTCATATAACTAGAAATCTGGATGTAGATGGTTGCTGGTATTGGTTTGGTGGCCAAACTGAGACTCACATCTCTGTGATTAACTTGGTCAAAATATGGCCACTGAAGCCAAGCCATCATGTCTGAATTCCAGGCAGTAAGGGGTGATGCCTACATCAGGAAAGCAGAAACATCCTCAATTCCTAATAAACTAAGCTTATGTATCATTGGCTGGAAATGTGCCACATGGCCACTCCTTATTGCAAGGGAATCTAGGAAGATAAATATATTTAGCTGGCATATTACAGCCCAGAAAAAAATCAGAATTTTGTTAGTAAGGGGGAGAAGGGAAAAAGATACAGACAGGGAACAAGCAGTGTCTGCCACAGTGTCCCTGTACTCACTCACATTATATTTCCACTCTCTTGTTTGAAACCCTGCTTCTTTGCACCCATGCCATTTAGATATTCCACTCTACCCACTGCTCCATACGACAAGCCAACACCCAAGCCCCCTACACCCAAGCGTTGATCAGTCTCGATGGCGCCCAGGTGAATGACCTGACCCCCATGGCCTCTTGAGTTCCAACTTTCATCTTCAGTGATTTCCTCTCCACTCCAGCAATTACTCCCATAAACATTCCCTGGACACGGTCACCACCTTTAATTCTACTCTTCCAAAATTACTGATTCAAGTACCCCTCTGCTTGACCGTAACCTCCCCTTCCTCCAGGTGTTTATTCAACTGCTCTAGTAATGACTCTTCTTTAGCATCACTGGCACTGCCTGTCCTCTGCTATTTTCCCTTTCTGTCCAGCATGGATTTCATGAGTAGTATTTCTATTCTCCGTCTATATCCTACATTTCTCTAATCCCATCTTTACTCACCTAGACTTCCTTGCCCCTCTGTTGTTTCCACTTATGTAAACTCTATACCTGAGTGAACCTAACTACCTGTTTTTCTATGCCTACATCTAAGCAGCTGAGCATTACCCAGTGGGGCAGATTAATTCCACTTTAAGTTCAAGGTTGCTAACTTCAATAGGTCCTCATACTACACAAAAAATTTACTACAATTCTCCATCTCTTATTTTCAAATTTTCTACAGTGACTATGGAAACGCTTCTCCTTTCCTCAGACCTCCAATCTCCCTTCCTCTTTTCCTCTCTGAGCAGATGGTCTCCTTATACTACTGTAGGGAGAAAACAGGAACTCTCACCTGGGACCTCTCAATCTCCTGAGTATTTCCACACCTATCCTGTGGCTCTTTCCTGTTCTAATAGCAGAACTGTCCTTCCTTCTATATCAAGAGAATCTCTCCTACCTTCCATGATACTTCACTACCAACTATTTCTTTTCTCCTTCCTTCCTGTATATTCAACTTTTTCTCTTACCCAAATCTTTTCCACTCATTTATACATCTTCTAAGTAGAAAGCAAAATAACCATAATTCACTTCCACTGACTACCTGATCTCTCTCCTCACCTTCACAGGTCAAATTGTGCAGAGAACGGTCTGTATTTTCTATCTCCATTTCTGCATCTCCCAGCCTCAATCCATACCATTCTGACTTTCAGTCAGTCCTACTATACCATAGCAGCTTTTGCTGAAATTATGATTTGCTCTCATATTAAAGTCACTATTTTGGTATATCTCTTATTTGGCCATCCCCTACTTTTCTAAAACACTATCTTCTACTGACTTAAATGACTCAACTTTCTCCTGGCTTTCCTCCCATCTCTCCAGCGTTTCCTTCTCTATATCCTTTCCAAACGCATCTATCTCTACTTGTCCAGTAAATCATGGAGATCCTCCAGACCTGCTCCAACAATCTCCCCTCCTTCACTCCATACTTTCTAAGTGCACATGAACCTCAAGTTTATATCTTCACTCCAGACTTCTCTGAGTTCCTGACTTGTAACATTTAATTTTCAACTTAACATATTTTCTTACATAAAATACTTAACTTTATGAAAGTCGCCTGTATTAATTACCTATTACTGTGTATCAAAGTATCCCCAAACTTAACACTCACAACCACAAACATTTATTACTGCACAGTTTCTGTGGGGCCAGCACCCAGGTGTGGCCTAGTGAGATCCTTGGGCCCGGAGTCTCTCAGGAGGCTGCTGTCAGGGGTCAGCCAGGGTTGCAGTCACCCAGGCTCAAATGAAGGAGAGCCCACTTGGAAGCCCACTCGTGGCCAATGGTGGGTCTCAGGTCTGTTCTGATTGTTGTTTGCGGACCTCGGTTACCATGGGGCCTCTTCACAGGGCTGCTGGCAGTTTTGCAGATTACTTCCCCAGAGTGAGGAATCAGAGAGACACAGAGAAAAAAGAAAGAAATGGGATGGGAGAATGGAAATCACAGTCTCTTTGTAACCTAATCTCAGAGGTGACCTTCCATCACTTTGCCTTTTTCCTGTTCATTAGAAGCAAAACACTTAAGTCCAGCCACACACAGGGCAGAGGGACTATATAAGGATGCAAATACCCCGCGTCAGAGCTCACTCGGAGTTTTTTTAGAGGCTGCCTACCACATGACCTCCCCTGTATCGTCACAGATAAACTCTTGCTCTACCTACCCCGCTATCCCCAACACCAGAAACATGGCTTTCCTCTCACTTTGTCTTTCTCAGGGACCAACACCTCCATCAATCGCATTCTGCAACCCAGAAACTTAGGAGTCATTCTGAACTATCTCTTCAATCTCATGTCCCCAGATTGGATCATCATTGAATTCTGTCATTTTTTACTCATCTGTCACTCAAATCTGGTCACTTGTCTCCATCAAAACCACTGTCAGCCTAATGATTGTTAGAAGTAACCACTATTTTCTGCTTGTATTTGCAGGTGCTAACTCACAGGTGCTTCCCCATCCACTTGCACCACCTCCTCCTGTCAGGGTTCCTTGTTGCAGACAAAGTGATCTCTTCACCATGTAAATGTGCCTGTGACACCCTTCTGCTTAAGACTATTAAATAGCTTCCCATTTCCTATTGAATAAAAACAAAACTCCTCCATCGCTTATACTGGTTTGGCCCCTCTCACCTCCCAGCCTCACCTCTCACGGGGTTGCCCTCTCACTCTCCTCTCTCCAGGCCTGCTTTCTCAGTCCTACTAGCCACAGGGTACATGCGCTGTTACCTGCTTAGAATAGTCTTCTCTCCTTTTCACCTAGTTAGCTCCTACTCAATTTCTAGATCTTAGCTCAAGCATTGCTTCCATGGGAAATCGCCCTTATAGAACCTCAAAGACTCGTGTCCTTCTCCCTTGAGGCTCTTGTCACGGTTGCAAATTTATATTAGTTTGTGTGATTATTTTTCTGTCTATTCTATATTCTGTAAGTGTCATCAACTCAGGGTCGTACTACTGTTGTATCCCCAGCATTTAACATACTTGGTGCATAATAGATGTTTAATCAACATGGAGCAAATGGAGTTTCTTGACCACAACTCTCCTCAAATGGATGCAGCCAAAGGGTAATATGCTGGCTTGGCCTCATGCAGATGATTGGGCCACTGTGTGATGAGATTCCACCTGCTTGTCTAGGATGCTGTAGGGCCCTGGGCTCCAGATCCAAGAAGGTTTTACTAGAGTTTTGAGGGATGAACTGGACTAGATTACTGATCTTGGCAGCTAACCCTACTTGATTGACTTTTGAATCCAATTAGGGTAAAAGCATATATAGACTGTCGGGCCATATCTTCTTGCTCACTGGACCTGGCTGGGTCTGGTTTGTTCTGAATGGGCTACTGGGACTTCTTGGGGAAAAGATCATCTGCTTCCTTCTTTCATCATTAGGACAGAGCAATTTTGACTACTTCTTTGTTCCATTACTTCTTTCCCTAGAAATGCCACACTGTGCAGGTAATGGAGAATGCTGACGTGCCTATCAATCCTGTCCCCAGTTCTTGTAAGAATGGGGAACTGAGGCTCTGCTGGGACTGTGATGTCTCACTGTTGTACAGATGGACTGCTTCTTACTCCTGCTCCTCCTCTACTGCTGGTTTACCTACTGTGAATTGGAACTACCCAGGGTTCCATCTCTGGGGCACCTAGAGTACAAGAGGCAGAGGAATTGAAAGGGACTTCTCAGCTAGACTGGTCTAAGCGTTCCATGTTCGGGCTCTCCCCCACTGCCTGGTCCTCTCGCACGTTCAGGCTCTCCCCCACTCCCAGGTCCTCTCGGCTAGACCAGTCTAAGCGTTCCACGTTCGGGCTCTACCCCACTCCCCGGTCCTCTCGGCTAGTCCGGTCTAAGCGTCCACGTTCGGGCTCTCCCCCACTCCCGGGTCCTCTCGGCTAGACCGGTCTAAGCGTTCCACGTTCGGGCTCTCCCCCACTCCCCGGTCCTCTCGGCTAGACCGGTCTAAGCGTTCCACGTTCGGGCTCTCCCCCACTCTCCGTCCTCTCGCTAGACCGGTCTAAGCGTTCCCACGTTCGGGCTCTCCCCACTCCCCGGTCCTCGCGCTAGACCGGTCTAAGCGTTCCACGTTCGGGCTCTCCCCCACTCCCCGGTCCTCTCGGCTAGACCGGTCTAAGCGTTCCACGTTCGGGCTCTCCCCCACTCCCCGGTCCTCTCCGCTAGACCGGTCTAAGCGTTCCACGTTCGGGCTCTCCCCCACTCCCCGGTCCTCTCGGCTAGACCGGTCTAAGCGTTCCACGTTCGGGCTCTCCCCCACTCCCCGGTCCTCTCGGCTAGACCGGTCTAAGCGTTCCACGTTCGGGCTCTCCCCCACTCCCCGGTCCTCTCCGCTAGACCGGTCTAAGCGTTCCACGTTCGGGCTCTCCCCCACTCCCCGGTCCTCTCCGCTAGACCGGTCTAAGCGTTCCACGTTCGGGCTCTCCCCCACTCCCCGGTCCTCTCGGCTAGACCGGTCTAGGCGTTCCACGTTCCCGCTCTCCCCCACTCCCCGGTCCTCTCGGCTAGACCGGTCTAGGCGTTCCACGTTCGGGCTCTACCCCACACCCCGGTCCTCTCGGCTAGACCGGTCTAAGCGTTCCACGTTCGGGCTCTCCCCCACTCCCCGGTCCTCTCCGCTAGACCGGTCTAAGCGTTCCACGTTCGGGCTCTCCCCCACTCCCCGGTCCTCTCCGCTAGACCGGTCTAAGCGTTCCACGTTCGGGCTCTCCCCCACTCCCCGGTCCTCTTCGCTAGACCGGTCTAAGCGTTCCACGTTCGGGCTCTCCCCCACTCTCCGTCCTCTCGGCTAGACCGGTCTAAGCGTTCCACGTTCGGGCTCTCCCCCACTCCCCTGTCCTCTCGGCTAGATCGGTCTAAGCGTTCCACGTTCGGGCTCTTCCCCACTCCCCGGTCCTCTCGGCTAGACCGTTCTAAGCGTTCCACGTTCCCGCTCTTCCCCACTCCCCGGTCCTCTCGGCTAGACCGGTCTAAGCGTTCCACGTTCGGGCTCTCCCCCATTCCCCGTTCCTCTCGGCTAGACCGGTCTAAGCGTTCCACGTTCCCGCTCTTCCCCATTCCCCGGTCCTCTCGGCTAGACCGGTCTAAGCGTTCCACGTTCGGGCTCTCCCCCACTCCCCGGTCCTCTCGGCTAGACCGGTCTAAGCGTTCCACGTTCGGGCTCTCCCCCACTCCCCGGTCCTCTCCGCTAGACCGGTGTAAGCGTTCCACGTTCGGGCTCTCCCCCACTCCCCGGTCCTCTCCGCTAGACCGGTCTAACCGTTCCACGTTCGGGCTCTCCCCCACTCCCCGGTCCTCTCGGCTAGACCGGTCTAAGCGTTCCACGTTCGGGTTCTCCCCCACTCCCCGGTCCTCTCGGCTAGACCGGTCTAAGCGTTCCACGTTCGGGCTCTCCCCCACTCCCCGGTCCTCTCCGCTAGACCGGTCTAAGCGTTCCACGTTCGGGTTCTCCCCCACTCCCCGGTCCTCTCGGCTAGACCGGTCTAAGCGTTCCACGTTCTCCCCCCACTCCCGGTCCTCTCCGCCCGGTCCTTTCCACGTTCGGGCTCTCCCCACTCGGTCCTCTCCGCTAGACCGGTCTAAGCGTTCCACGTTCGGGCTCTCCCCCACTCCCCGGTCCTCTCGGCTAGACCGGTCTAGGCGTTCCACGTTCCCGCTCTCCCCCACTCCCCGGTCCTCTCGGCTAGACCGGTCTAGGCGTTCCACGTTCGGGCTCTACCCCACACCCCGGTCCTCTCGGCTAGACCGGTCTAAGCGTTCCACGTTCGGGCTCTCCCCCACTCCCCGGTCCTCTCCGCTAGACCGGTCTAAGCGTTCCACGTTCGGGCTCTCCCCCACTCCCCGGTCCTCTCCGCTAGACCGGTCTAAGCGTTCCACGTTCGGGCTCTCCCCCACTCCCCGGTCCTCTTCGCTAGACCGGTCTAAGCGTTCCACGTTCGGGCTCTCCCCCACTCTCCGTCCTCTCGGCTAGACCGGTCTAAGCGTTCCACGTTCGGGCTCTCCCCCACTCCCCTGTCCTCTCGGCTAGATCGGTCTAAGCGTTCCACGTTCGGGCTCTTCCCCACTCCCCGGTCCTCTCGGCTAGACCGTTCTAAGCGTTCCACGTTCCCGCTCTTCCCCACTCCCCGGTCCTCTCGGCTAGACCGGTCTAAGCGTTCCACGTTCGGGCTCTCCCCCATTCCCCGTTCCTCTCGGCTAGACCGGTCTAAGCGTTCCACGTTCCCGCTCTTCCCCATTCCCCGGTCCTCTCGGCTAGACCGGTCTAACCGGTCTAAGCGTTCCACGTTCGGGCTCTCCCCCACTCCCCGGTCCTCTCGGCTAGACCGGTCTAAGCGTTCCACGTTCGGGCTCTCCCCCACTCCCCGGTCCTCTCCGCTAGACCGGTCTAAGCGTTCCACGTTCGGGCTCTCCCCCACTCCCCGGTCCTCTCGGCTAGACCGGTCTAAGCGTTCCACGTTCGGGCTCTCCCCCACTCCCCGGTCCTCTCGGCTAGACCGGTCTAAGCGTTCCACGTTCGGGTTCTCCCCCACTCCCCGGTCCTCTCGGCTAGACCGGTCTAAGCGTTCCACGTTCGGGCTCTCCCCCACTCCCCGGTCCTCTCCGCTAGACCGGTCTAAGCGTTCCACGTTCGGGTTCTCCCCCACTCCCCGGTCCTCTCGGCTAGACCGGTCTAAGCGTTCCACGTTCGGGCTCTCCCCCACTCCCCGGTCCTCTCCGCTAGACCGGTCTAAGTGTTCCACGTTCGGGCTCTCCCCCACTCCCCGGTCCTCTCCGCTAGACCGGTCTAAGCGTTCCACGTTCGGGCTCTCCCCCACTCCCCGGTCCTCCCATTGCTCAGGCACGGAGCTGTGTTCAGCCTCAGTGAGGAGGCAGGAGCACCCCTGGGTGACGGCTCAGCGGACTCCCCAGACTTAGTGCGCATCGGCCCCACTCCCTCCCGCACAGTATGAGAAACCTTGACTTTTAGACTTGAGTGTAAACTTCATATCTAAAGTAGCAGGGATTTAGCAAAGAGGTTTCAGTAAGGAATGATGTGGTGAAATGAGGATTGTTGAAAAATTAATCTGATGACCTCATGCCTTAGATTTCAAAAAGAGACCTAGCTGGGGCCGGAAGACAGGGGGGTAGAAGGATAATCCAGAGCAAGAAGGGTTGAGAGTGTGGACTAATCCTGTAGCCGGAGATTAGGGAGGACTGGGTGAATCTGAAATATTTGTGCAAGAAAAGATCAATAGGGGACTCTCTTGTCCCCTCCTGGCCTAAGCCAGGAGCTCTGTCCCCTCGCTTTCTCTCTGAATAGAAGCCCCTGCCTTGCTCTCCTAAAAAATTTTAAAAAAATAAAAAGAAAAGATCAATGGGTTGTTAAGTGTGGACAGAGAAATCAAATGATTCCACATTGAAAAGTTGGGCCATGTCTGCCCTCTATTTGCTTTTGCACACATAAGCACCAAGAGTACCCACATGCCTTGTCACCCACATTTATCACCACCACCTCTCACTCACCTGGACTCACAGCTCCCAATTCCTCTAGGCCCCCTTGCTGATTTGATGCCCCGCTCTGCCTTCACTTGCAATATTCTCTCTGAGACATCATTTTTATAGCCACTCTGCAGCTCTACATACCACAACTGTAGCCAAGAGGTGTTCTCCCTTTTCTCCTGACCTCTGGAACTTCAGCCACCTACCTGGTCCTGCCCTGCTAACAGAAAATAGGGGTCAGCAGGGGGTATAGGGAGGAGAGCGAATATAGTAAGTTCAAGTTTTGGTTTGAGGAGACAGTGGAGTCCCCTTTTGAGTAGTGGTAAATGGAGGCTGGAAAGGCTGTAGGCAGCCTACACTGAACCAGAAGGTGAGAGGAGAGATGGCTGGGTAAGGCTGAGAGAGCAGAGAGGGAGAAGAGCTGGGGACCAAGTTTACTTATACAGGGGGAGGCAGAAGGAGAGGCCTGAGCCACTGCCTTTATCGAATCATCTGTGGTCAATTTTAGATTAGTCAAGCCCTCGTTTTCCTGTTTGCAGACTTAGTAAGAATTCTGCTTCTCTTTCCTTCCATCTTCTTGCTGACCAATTTGGCTGATTGACAGCAGTTCCATCAGAGGGTGAGCAGAAGAAATGAAGGAAGATGAAAATCAAATTGGTAAATTTTATCATTTGTTAACAGCTCTGGGAAAAGGCACAGTGGTGAGAGTAGTGGGCAATTGTTTAAGAATACTAATAAAAATGCTATTTTGTAAAGGATTCATATAATTGATTTGTGCATTGCTATTCCCAAATGCTACTGAGACCAGAGTTGGCAGCATTTATTTTATTATTGCTTAGCATTTAACCTTTAGATTTAGCAAACAGTAGATACCAACTGTCTTTGCTATGTCCAGTAGATGAGGGAAAGAGTTTACTCATATGTAAATTTGATCCTGTTACCTTTAGTCTGTCATTTCAAGCTGTCAAGATATGTTGTGTAAAATCCAGATCCTGCTATCCAATATATTTTCCATGCTTTCTTGCTCTGTGTGACTATAGCAGGTATATAAGGGAGTATAAGAGAATGTCTCTAGAACTGGGAAAAGAAATAATCCTCTGAGAATTGAAATGTTTCATAATTAATAAATATAAGCTTTATAAGATTAACATTCATCAGATGTGACCCATCCTAACAGATGAGTTATAATCTCTGATAGATGATGCCGACTGGATCCTTGACTAGTTAACAATAAGAAAGCAGTAATCTAATAATCATATAACTGAACATGAATCAATCAATTCCCCTTTCTCCCAGTAGGAAAATATGAAGCCAGACATGGTTAGCAGAGGTCTCCATATAAGAATCTTAGTGCTATAGGAGCCAGGCAGGTGAACCTGCCCTTTGAGGGGAGCTAGCCAGCTCGTACTGAGAAAACAAGCCACACTTAAAGAGCTAGGTCCCCCTTAGCTCCAACAGATTGATGTCAGTTAAGAATATGGACCCAGTGTGGACAGATTTTTCTTGAGTCTAGAAGTGACTGTACAAGCCCAAAACCAAACATACAAATCTAAAAACCATGTTTATGGATCACCAGGTACCTCCTGTATGAAATGTCATAAATGCATTGAACAGTAACAAGCGGTCTGTGTATACACCAAAGGGACCAATGGCCACGGTGTGGCATTTCCATGCCTGTCACAGGACTTCTCATGTGGGCAGTCTGAGTGAACAGTCCTTGGAAATTATCCAATTACCTTTGCTTTAATTTTATACTCACCAAACACACTTCTGCCTACTTATTCGGTGTTACAGTGAACTTTAAAACTAGCAGGGGATGATCTGAATAGGGAATATACCTATTTCAGTCCCTGGAAAGGGCTATTCCTGTGTATCAGAAACACAGCATTCTGATTTTCTGCTGAACTTACTTCAGTTTGTTTGTTTAGCATTTATCTGCCTTGTGGAACTTTGGACAGCTCTGAGTAAGCTAACGAAAGTAGATTCTGGGGCTGAAAAGCTGCTTATGTGACCCTGATCCATAGTGATTTACGTTTGTGTGTCAGGCCCTTTCAGAAATCAGCTGGTAGGACTTCTTTTTATAAATGTGGCAGGCATCATTTGGCTAATGCATGAAGTTAAATCTTTAGCCTTGTCATTGGTCAATTTTGTAATTCAAAAATCTCTTATTTCTTCTTTAGACTTTCAATCCCTAGACTGTTCTTCCTATGTCCTTGCCCACTACCACCCCCACCCCCACCCCCACTTCCACGCTTCCATCCCCTGTAGCATCTAAGTGCTTTTTGGGTATCCACCGTCTTCCCATGTCTTTTTTACTTTTCTTCTTTACTTCCTCACCTTTCTCTCATTGTATTTCTTTCATTATTATTTTTTTAATTCTTTTAATTTGGAAACTCACCTGCTTCCTTAGTGATCTTATTAAGAGTCCATATGTTATAGGTTCACCAGGACTGAAACATCTCTTTAGAGCTGGGCTGACCAATGTGGTAGCCACATGTAGCTATGGAACACATGATATGTGGCTGGTCTGAGATGAGATGTGCGGCATGTATAAAATGCACACCAGGTTTCCAAGACTTAGTTTAAAAAAAGAATGTAAAATATCTCAAAACATTAAAAAAAATTGACCACATGTTGAAATGACAATATTTTGGCTATAGTTGATTAAACAAATGTATTATTAAAATTAATTTCACTTATTTATTTTTACTTTTTTAATATGCCTGTTGGAATATGTACAAGTACATATTGGTTATCAATATAGTTCTATTGTTAGTGCTGCTTTAGGGGATTTTAATGTCTATATTCTTTACATCTCTATGAGCAGCCTGAAGACTATATTAAAAACTCCATTTGGCTGGAATATCCCTGAGTTAATCCTCCATTTCTCTTTTCTCTATCCTGACCCATCTTCTTAAGTCATTCTCACTTTTCCGTTTCTATAAGAGGTGAAAAGAAAGAGGAAATTTTCTTTTTTGATTCAGAAGTAGGCACAGGGCAAATATATTTATATGTAATGGGAATATATGAAAAACTGAAAGTAAGCAAGACTGCCTGTAGACAATCTGTTAACAAAAAACAGTAATATATACACCTAGACAAGCACCAGTCCCAAGGGGAACCCGGCAACTTTAATTACTTTACCTACAGGTACTACACTGAGAATTGTTTCTTTCCACTTGAGTGGAAGCATGCTCTATGCCAGAGCGAGCTGTCAGTTTTGCTTCTCTTATACTAGGCCTATCTTCTGGGGCTCACTTTTATATGTGTTATGTAAATGATAATTAATACATGTAGCACACTGACAATAATGAGCGTGGGCTGGAGAGTCAGAGGCATCTAGGTTTGAAGCCGGCTTTGCCACTTGCTAACTCGATGGCCTTATGCCAGTTACTTCACCACTGGAGACTAACTTGCTAATCTGTGAAGTAAGAGTAATAGGACTACAGCTTCTGATAGGTCAACACCCTACCCTCCTAGCCATTCTCCACTCTCAGTTAAAAAAAAAACCCACTCTGCAAATATGATTGTCTCTGCCTTTTGCCAAAGAAATTTTATTCCTTACCTCAAGCCTCATGAAAAGAGCTTTTAGGAGACCACTGGTCAGGGTACTTGACATTTGTCTGCTGCAGTTTGCATGACCTGAGTAACTGGTCAAGAGCTGCCTTAAAGGGACTTTGCCTAAGGACACAAAAGCAGACCCAATTATGAGGGACTCCTTGCAGAATTATGAAAACCAGGGCTTGCAGAGGCAATACGGCAGTGAGGGAAGCTCCTGATGCAGAGGGATCTTTGAGGAGCCCTGGATGTTACCCAAGAAAGTGTCCACTTGTCAACTCACATAAGCCACCCTAGAGATACAGTATCATACTTGCAGGGTAAAGCCCCATTTGCTTAAAATAGTTTGTAATTCCTCTTTCTCCAGCTACATTTCAACCTTTTCCCTCACCAGCTGTACAAAACTTCCTCAGGTGCTTAAACTCATCTTTTTGTGCTAGGCTGAGGTCTACTCTGGGACCTCTCTGGGGATTCTCTGGTTTTCTGAGTAATTCCTGTTCTATGCAAACTGTTACCAGGCCTGGGGGTGGTCATTAGCCAGATAAAGATAAGATGCCCCTTATAGAAATAGTAGCAAATGAGATTCACATTATTCATTTAGAATTTGAACCTATCTGCTGTTTTAGCCAGTACTGAGATGGGACATCTAAGCACAGCCAGAACACAGTGGCTTCCATCTTAAGCCCACCATGTTAACTGGCCTGAGTCGGCTTAAAAATGAACTCTGGAATGGTAAGGTGGGGATGGGGGAACAAGATTATTCTGTGTGCCATGTTTGAATGCATGCCAATAAATGAGGTGTTGAAAATGAAAATTAAGTGCCAAAGGCACTTAGATAACTGAAGAAGAATCATCTCCTACCTCAAGAGTTTGTGTTGGGCTTAATACAGGGGTCCAGACTCTTAAGGACTGTCCTGAAGTGGCTATGGGAAAACAGAGCCTGAGAATTCCATATTTGGAGATAGAGTTAGAGCTACCTAGGGTGAGGGACTAGGGAGAAAATGTTGGTTTGGTAGATGGGGGTGGACTGTGAAGAGTGCAAATGCCAGGATGAGGGAGCCAGATGCCCAGGGGAAGTCCACATAGTGAAAGAATGACTTTTGAGGAAGTTAAGCATGTTATTTTTTTTAACGTTGAGAGGGCCAAATAATCCATTTCAGACTGTCTTAAAACAAGGGAGGGAGTTAACAAGGAAGACCAACAGGGACAGAGCTATTCCTTTCCTATTTTCCCAAACACTAGGGACACATCACTAACACTTTGCTTTTAAAATAAAATCTTAATGATTAGGTAAGATTTTGAGTGCTTCCAATATTTTTCCTTTGTGGAAGCCAGTTGGAAGCTCATGCCTAGGTATTCCAAGGGAGTTTCAGCACAAGGTATTTCCAAAGTTCCACCAGCCATCTGTCCATCCACATGCCTACCCAGCCACCCACTCACCGTCCATCCAACCAGTCAACGTCTTTTTGAGTGCCCACCATATTCCTGGTCCTATGTGTGTGCCTAAGTTGCAGCAATGAATAACACTGCCCTCTACAGTGCATGTCAGTGTGTTAGGGGTGGGGGAAATGAAACAAGAAAGGCAAAACTTTGATAATTATTACAGCTGGGAGATGAGACTTGAGGGTTCATTATACCATTTCTTCTGCTTTTTGGTATGTTTGATAACTTTCCTAATAAAGTCAGGTAAGTGTCCTTTTTCCCAAGCAAGGAAGCTAGATTTGATAGATACCTCTATTGAAAGACAAGTTCAGCTTTGAAATTACTCCCACGGTGTTAGTGAAAGAGAAGTCCTTGGGGGCAGGGGGCAGGTGTTGGCCAGGAAATGTCTCTTGGTTGAAGGTAACTGTTCTCTAAAATGTACTTGCTCAGTTCGAGTAAAGAAGCCAGCACCTGCAGGCCTGACTTAGCCTCGGGCTGCACTGGAAAGCGCTTACGGGTCAGGGTCGGGAGGGAGGAAGTAGCCCCTGCTGCACTGCCAGCGCCTGATTACCGTTTTCTTCTTTCCCGTTTGGTTAAAGCCAGTAGAGGTAAGTAGCTATTCAGAGGTAAGTAGCTGAGCATTTTGTGCCAGGTGCTGTGTGTACATGGGCTTTGGGTCAGATTCTGCTTACACCATCTTAAAGAAAATGGAACGGGGAGTCGGAGGAGTTCCTTAGGGTGTTGGGAACGTGACACAATCAGGCAAAGGCAGTTCAGGAACCGGTTTTAACAATCCCAAATTGTGGAGAATAGATCAGAAACTTGAGATCAGGTAGAGGTAGCTTCCTGGCTCTGAGCAAGTCACTGGGCCTACCTGAACTAACTCTATTTCTCTACCTATAAAAAGGGTACAGGAAAACCTCGTAAGGTTATTTATTTTTTAGTTAAGGATCGGAGACCTTTAATGCCAAGATCCTGGCACGAAGCGTGGGCTCCATAAATGGCAGCCATCATTCTTGGCCAAGTGCCGGCGCATCCTCCCGGGCGCGTCTCCCGCGGGGTCCCTCGGGACCGGCCAAGCCCGCCCCCGCGGCTCCGGTCTGGCAATACTCGCGGCAGGTGGCCCAGCATCTTGGTGCCCACGCCCCGGAGCCAGCGGGGAGCGCGGGCGGGTTGGATGACCCAGGTCATCGCTGGAGGATCACCTCCCTCCCTCCACACACCCGGCGCAGGTGAGGTTTCAGGCCCAGGCCACGGGGACAGGGACCTTAGGCGAGATCGAGGCGGATTGCGCAGCCCGCCGCGCGGAGAGCGGCTCTGGGGGCGCCCCCTCCCTCGCCCACATTCACCCTAGGCTCGGTCCCGGCGCAGGGGCCCGCGGGCTGCGCGCTGTGCGGCTGCGAAAACCCGGAGAGGCGGATCGGAGCGCGCTCGCAGCCAACTCCTCCGCGGTCCGGCCGCCGAGCTGGGCATGCTCAGTGCGGCCGCCGCGCCGCCGTCCGCCAACTCGGAAGCTCGCGCTCCGGGGCCGTGGGGGCGAGAACGCCCGCGGCGGCGAGCCGGCGTCTCCCGCCGCCCCCAGACAGTGGCAAACTTCGCGGCGTCCCCAGAGCTCGCTGGGACGAGACTGACCCTTACAAATAAAATCAAGCCCACCGCCCTATCCCAACCCGAATCGTGGAGGCTACGGCCGCCGGCCCCTGCCCACTAGCGGGGGACCAACAGGTAAACTGTTGGGGTGGGGGCGGGAAGGAGGACCTGCGGCTGGGCCGAGGGCGGCGGGCTGCAGGGGCCCGAGGCGCCCGCTGGCCGGCTGCCCCCTCGGCGCTCGCAGCCCACCTTCCTCACCCCCGCCTTCCCCAGCTCCTGGAGGGGCAGCAAAGGGTTAAGGCGGCCCCGCGCCACTGTGAGCGCGGCCCCCTCCAGCCGCGGCGACCGCCAGCAGCGCGCCTCGGCGCCTGCCCGGAGCCGCTGAGGGGATCCGAGCCGCAGATGCGCCACCGGGGCCCGGGGGGGCGTCTGGGAGGCACCAGCCGCCTGCCCGCCGTCCGCATCCCTGCCTCCCTCAGCCACTCCAGGCCCCTGGCAGGTCCGCGCCCGGGTGGCGGGGTCTGCGGGCGCGTGGCAGCCGGGAAGGATCCCTGCGGAGGAGGAGGGGCGGGGGCGGGCCGCTCCGCAGTCTGGGCAGGAGGGCCACCCTCGCCTTGGGCGAGCACTTGAGTCACCCGCCTCGGCTCCAAGAAAAGTTTTCCCCCCTCCCCCTTTCCCCTTCCCCGCCCCCACTCTGAGCCCGGCTAGGGTGGGTTTGGGTCCATTGGTGAAAAAAGTCACACGTTCCCATCAGCTGCTCCTCCCCCTGGGGACAGGGTTGGGAGGACGGGAGACCGGCGCCGCGGAGGATCCAGAAGGACCTCCAACCCTTCCGCCGCCGCAACTGGAGCGGGGCGTCCCGGGGCTCCAGCGCGGCCGGGGGCCCGCCGAAGGCTGCCCCCATCGGTGCGTGTCTGCGTGCCGGTCAGCGGCAGCATCCAGCCTGCTTTATTCCTGCCTGCAGCGCCACAGCGAGCGAGCGAGGAGGGGGAGAGAGGGAGTCTGTCTGCAAAGTGCTGCTCCCTGGTGCTCAGAGGCGGCTGCTCCAGCTCCAACTCTCATTCATTTCGCCGGTTAACATGAGAGATCATGGCCGCCTTCGGGCTTCTCAGCTATGAGCAGAGACCGCTGAAACGCCCCCGCCTCGGGCCGCCCGACGTCTATCCGCAGGACCCCAAGCAGAAAGAGGTAAGGGCGCCGACGGCCTCCACGGCAACCGGGGCCGCGCTCCGCAGCGCTGACTCGAGGCCAAGTTGGCCCAGCTGGCATCGCCGGCGCTGCGGGGGAAGGGTCGGGAAATGGGACTGGCGGCGGGGATCGGGCTGGGAGGCCGGGGGACCCTCGGCGGCGGAGACCGAGCGGCTGTCAGCCCCTCCCTCCACTAGGCGCTCGCTCTCGGGTGCTGGGTCGTTTCCCGGTTACCGGGCCTTGCGCGGCGCCGCCTGGAGCTTCATTGGGTTTTTCCTTGCCGAAACGCTCCTGCTCGATTTTCCCCACTTCTGCCTGTTTTATTTTTCTTCCTGCCGCTTCGGTAAATCCTTGTAAACTTTTTGGAAAATGTTGGAATGCAGTGCATCCGACACAGGTCTTGTGTTCTGGGCCAACTGAGCAGAGGTGGGGGGTGGGGGGACTTCTCTTTTCAAATTTTCCAGTTTGTAGTAAAGTCGTTTTTATCGGGATGATAAATATTTAGCTCTATGAATGTACTTCTTTCTGCCTCCCGTCATCCTTACAAAAATCAATATTAAGGGGAAACCTGATTTTCGTCCCTGGAGGCGCTTGTCTTAATTGCTGGAGGCTGTTTTGTATGTGTAAAAGCAGTCGGGTTACCTTGGAAGGGAGTAGGTCCCGGGATTGTTTAATTCTTTGAATGAAATTAATTGGAGAAACCTTGACTCTTGCACTAGGTACGCTGGCTTTCAATGGCTAGAGTAACCATGGTATTTTGTAGCCATGTATGTGTTTGTCAGTAGTGAACAAGTAATTATATAACAACTTTCCAGTTATAATCATCACCCGTGGCTACACAGTTTGCCCAGGGACTTGCATTTTATTTATTTATTTATTTTGATCACCTGCTACCCGGCTGTACTTTCTGAGTTTGGCAGCTGCAGCTCACCCATCCTGTTTTCTTTAGCTATACATGAAGTGAGCACATTTCAGAACTTCTTTTCTGGAATCTAAAAACTCTCTGTTAAAAAGTTTACAGGCCCACTGACATCACAGGAAGGGCTTTTTAAAGAGGGCAAGGAGGGGTCCTTAAGACTTTCCTTTTGATAACTGTATCTGTTGCAGTAATAGAGGAAGAATGCTTGTGTTAAACAGCTAATGGTTTTGGAAATTAAGGAGTGACAACTCCCTTTACAGGTTTAGCCCTTTAAACATGTGTGAGCAACCATGGATGGAGCTGGGAAGCTTTTACAGGTGGTTCTCAACAGGGGCTTACCATGAGGATAATGTGATGATATTTTGCAGATTTCTTCCCCACCCATTTCTCTACCTGTAACTCTGACACAGAACTTAATCCTGGAAGTAACAGACACCAAGGACCACATACATGTAAAGAAAGTTAATAACTTAAAAACGAGGGGCCAGAAATTCTTAAAGTTTGGTGGGAACAAGGACATGGATTTGCTGATGTTTATCATCTTGTAATTAATGTTTTGCCACATCTTTCCAGAGAGAGCATAGTTGATAGCATCTCTCCAGTTAAGGGACGGTGGTCTGGGGTGTGGTGCCAAGCGGTCTTATTTCTCATTTATTTTTTAGGTCATTTGTAATTCGGGATAGGGGCCTCTTCGATTCTGGAAAATAATATTTTTGCTTCTTAGGGTCTTAACATTTTATGGGATTCTAAAACTGGAAGTGCCTACTTTGTATAACTTCCTTTTGACAAAATGAAACAGGCCGGGGAAAGCTTCCCTGACTTAATCCAGATGTGTGGTGAATAGGCAGAGGAGCTGGACGACCAAACCAGTTTTTATGTCAAGACTAATACTGTATTAAGGATGATTTATGCTAAATAGTGTTGTTCTGATGTTACTCCCTTTCCCCCAAGGCAGCCAACATTTTATCTCTCTGGAGCAGAGTCAGAGTTATGTGTGACTGTAGCCAAATTTGAATACAGTATGGAACAGGTGCTTGTCTGTTCCTGGGTGGTGGTGTGGTTAGCAGTGTTTCACAAGCTTCAGTTATTTATGTATTGCCTCAAGATTTCGGCCCTATCCCTGATTACCTATACTTTTTTTTTTTTTTTTTTTTTTTTTTTTTTTTAAGTTAAAACATAATATTTTAATATTACATGGTGGAAAAAGTTTAATCAACAGAACATATTCTGCTACATGGGAGTGTAAATTGGTATGGTCACTTTGAGAAACAATTTGGCATTACTAGCTAGTCACCAAATCCATAATCCATTTCCTGTTCCTCCTGGGTGCACAGAAAGATGACCTTTCCCAGCCTCCTTTGAATTGAGATGTGGCCATGTGACTGAATTCTGGGCCAATGGAATGTAAGCAGAAATGATTCTACACCATGTCCCCGACTTGCTTATAAAACTTCTTTGTGATCCTCCAGTCTGTCATTTCCCCATCTCTTAGCTGCTTGTATACTATCAGGGCGACTTTGGATGCCTTACTTTTTTTTTTTT